>JAYEVK010000137.1:0-150210 GCA_036346275.1 Otatea glauca
CGGAGGTGAGGACAAGAAGGCCTTCAAGCGGGTGAGGGCCTCCCGAGCCTCTGGGTCGGTGAAGCGGTCGGTTCTTGGCGACTGTAGAAGCGGCATTCGCGCTCGCCAAGCGAGACAAGCAGCTCAAGGCTGCAAGGCATCCGGTTAGCCTCTGGACCCCTTTGAGGTTGCCAGCCGGGCCCATCCTTGCGATCGCCGAGATATTCTCTGATTGGCCTCGATCTGCGCTCGGAGCGATGAAGCGAGGAGTTTCCCTTAGGGACCCGAAGGCGCACTTCGTGGTTGAGCTTTATGCGTAACCGCCGGAGGTTGCGAAGGTCTCCTAGGTCGGTGATGGTCGTCGGCCTTCACGGTCTTCACGACGATTTCGTCGGCGTGCGCCTCAATGTCGGCCGATCAGTCGTTGAAACACGTTTGCATACATCGTTGGTATGTAGCGCGCATTTTTAGACCGAGCGGCATTGTTATGTGCGAGAATGAGCCAAGCGGGTGATGAAGGAGGTCGCGGTGGTCGGTCTCCTTGGTGCTATCTGGTGGCGGCCAGTAGGCATCGAAAGAAAGGACTCACACCCAGCGGTGGAGTCGATGACTTAGTCGATCGGGGCAAAGAGCGGGTCCTTTGGACACGCCTTGTTGAGACTTCGTATAGTCAATGCACATTCTCCATTGCCCACTCTTCTTCTTTACAAGTCTGAGGGTTGGCGAGCCACTCGGGGTGGCGTACCTCTTTACAAACCCTGCGACCAAAAGCAGCAATCTCGTCCCCTATGATCCTGCGCTTCTCTTCGTCGAAGCGGCGCAGGCGTTGAGCGATCGGCTTTGAGCCTGGTCGGATGCTCAAGGAGTGCTCGACGACTTCCCTAGGAATTCCCGGCATGTCGGAGGACTTCCATGCAAAGACATCGTTGTTGGCGGAGGAAGTCGGCGGCGCTTTCCTATTTAGCGGGGCGTGGCTCGACCCGCCGCGGTCTTGAGTGCGATCCGGGATCGACCACAACCTTCTTCGTGTCCTCGGCGGACTTGAAGGATCCGCCCGACTTGCTAGACTCGGGGCGGACTCGAAAACCTCCCTCCGGAGGTTGATGAGCTCGGCGGACGCGATGGCCGTCGGCGCTTAGCTCGCTGCCGCCGCTTCGCGATTATAAGCGGTGGAAGAATGAACCACGGTGATGACTCCCCACGGCCGGGCATCTTGACGGTAGGTGTAGGCGGGGACCGTCATGAACTTAGCGTAGCATGGCCTCCCGAGAGGCGTGGTAGGGCCGGGAAATCCACGACCTCAAAGTGAGGTCTCGGTGCGGAAATTTTCCGGTCCTCCAAAGGTGTGGCGGTCGACTGCCGGCGGGTGGGCTTCTTGGCGAGGATAGCCGTGGAAAGGCGCTTTGCTCGATCGGAGACTCGGCGGGGACCCCATGGCGTCGAGTGTCTCAACATAAAGGATGTTGAGACCACTGCCACCGTCCATTAGCACCTTTTTGAGGCGCTTCTTCCCCACAATGGGATCGACCACAAGCGGGTATCTCCCAGGCTGCGGGACGTGGTCGGGGTGATCGGTCCGATCAAAGGTGATCGGGGACTCCGACCACGAAGGTATTGGGGGCGGTGGCGTGGCGGTGTGGACCTCGCGGTGGCGAGCTTGAGCGGCAGCTTGTCGGCGTAGTATGTCGATCGCCAAAGATCATGAGGCGGCCGTCGGGTTACGAGAACTCGTCGTCCACCATCTTCTTGCGACCCTTGGGGCGGGTGGCTTCTTTCCTTTGCCCCGCGGCATCGTGGAAGCGCCGGAAGAAGCGCCTCGGGACCTCGCGATCCGGTACTTGTGTTTGTGGGGAACCGTGGTTTGGGCATGGGGCGTCCATCAACTTTTGAAGTGGTCGGGCGCGACGATCGGTCTTTCACTTGCTGGCGGTCGGTCGGCAGTGCGACCACCAGGCCTCGCGGACTGCTTTCCATGCCGCTTAAGCTTGCCGGAGCGGTCGGAAGGACCGGCTCGGCGCGGGCTCTTCTTTGAGCCTTTCCTCCCGAAGATGGCCCCCGGCCTCCTCGCCGGAGGCGTGGTTGAGTGGCAATATCCGAAGCTCCTTGGTAGTCTGGGCGGCCACGGCCATTTGTGCACCAAGGCCTTGCAAGAAGTGCCGTAGATGAATGCCCCACGACATCGGCGTCGGAGATGTCGGGGCTCGTTACATTAGTGGGAGAAGCGCGGATGTAATCCCGGAGAGTTTCTCCCGGCTGCTGCTTGCAGCTCTTTAGGTCCCAGGAGTTCCCAGGGCGCTTGTATGTGCCCTGGAAGTTGCCGACGAAGAGGCTCTTCAAGTCGGCCCAGTTCCTGATGGTCTTTGCGGGTAGGTACTCGAGCCAGGCTCGAGCCGAGTCCGCAAGGTAGATAGGGAGGTATTGGATGATGAAGAGATCGTCGTCGCTCCTCCGCCCGACATCTGAGCGGTAGTCTTGAGCCATCGCGCGGGGTTCGTAGCCCGGTGTATTTGGCTATGTTGGTTGGTGCCACGAATCGGCGGAAATCTGCGTGGCGGATCCCCGACGAAAGCCGTGGTCGGACCGTCGGGGCTTGGGCTGCGAATGTGGCGGCGTCATTGTCCGCTTAACACGAGTGGCGGCCGTCCACCACTTTTCTTCTCGCCTCGAGGTGGCGCGGGCGTCGTAGTCGTCTCAGGCGTTAGTGCACGAGGTGCGCGAGGCTGGGGTTGTTCTTGATGTCGCCACCTTTGCGGACCCGGTCGGGCCCAAGGGTGGTGCGGGTTGGCGCCAGGTGGCGCCGAGAATGGTGAGGCGGAGGCTTGCATGTCTTGTCTGGCGGCACGCTCCACCGACCCAGAGATTACGTGCGTGGCTTTGGCCTCCGGTCGTCCGGCTCGAGAAGGCCTCGGGCGACATCGCGAGTGCGACCACGTTACGGCTTGTGTGGGAGTAGGCGAAGGCCATCGATTCCTCCACCGGCTTGTGGCGCTTTTGGCCTTGCAGCGCCCTTGCCGCCAGTGCTGATGGGGCTCGGGCTCATCTTTGCTCGAGGTTGGCTGGAGCTTATCGAGCTTCGGCCCTTGATCCTCCGACTCTTTCTGCTGCCGGAGAAACTTCGGTAGCGGCGAGCTTGGCGCTTCGTAGCGTTCGCTAGTATTCCTCCTCCTGCGCCTCGGTCTTGGCTGGATGGGAGCCCGTAGCCCGCGGGGTTCTGGTCGAGTTGGCCGTGCCCGCCATGTTGTACTCACGAGTGTCGTGCTGCGGGGGTTCGCTCCGTGTTGGAGTGGAGTCGTGGTGGAAGAATCTTCCGGCTCATATCTGAGGCCGGCATATGGCCGGCCATAGCCTGGTGTGAGCTCGTGGGAGGCGGCGGTCGTCTTCCGAGCCCTTAGGTCCACCGCCAAAGATGGCGGGCGCTCGTTGAGGCTCCGGCACGGAGGCTGCGGGAGCCTCAAGCGGGGCGGCGAGGTGTCGAAGATGGAGCCACGCCTTGCGGCGGGCCACGGTCTCTGGCAGCGATGGGGCGGCGAGCCCACCCGTTGGGTGGTGATAAAGTCGAGGAAGTGAAGCGGATTCGTCCCCCGATGTAGACACGCCGTCGCCGGTGAAGAAAGCCATCGGGGAGATAAAGGAATCGGAGATGTCGATGAAGGCGCGAAGCCCCTACAGCGCGCATGCAGCCGGTGTTTGAGCACGGCAAGTAAATTTGTAAGTCTAAGGGGCGCGTTCCCACTCCTGAATGGTTAGACTCGAGAGCCCAAGGTGTATCTTGGTTGGGCGAATGTCCCTACTCGATTCGTGTGGTGGTGTTGTATTGCCTTAGGTGCGAGGCGGTGCTAGCGTTTACAAATGAGGAAAGAGTTTGAGCACAAGAGTGTTCGCAAAGGCCTAGCGATAGGAGGAGATCTCTCGGGTGCCCGCTCCCGAGGCCCTGCCTCCCTTTATACCAACTGGAGGCGGGTTACATGGGAAGTTGGGAGAGGGCAATCGCTTGATGATGGGTCGTCGTCTGGTTTGCCCACATTTGGGTCGGTAGTTTTGGTGGGCGAGGCGGTTAGTTCTTCTTGCAGGGAAGCTGGCGCTTTTGCCTTCTAATGAACGGCGATGGTTGGCGTTGCGGTCGCGTGCGTTAGTGCGCCTTGGGAGGGCGTGCCTTCGTATTATGCGTGGTGGTTGATGGGACTAGAAGCTTGACTTGGCGACCATTTATGCCATCTTGGGAAAGAGCCACCTACTCCGTACAATCACTTTGATTGACCCGTCAGTGGAGACGCGTGGTGCCGGTGGCGAAGGCCGACACGCGGCCTTTGGCGGAGGTTGCCTTGGTTTGGTCGGTCGGGATCCTACCACTCACGGAGGTCGGGAGCCTGCTTGGTGGTCGGAGATCCCGACCAGCTGCGGTCGGGAGCCCGGCAGTCGGGATGCCTACCCGATCGGTCGGGAATGGCGTCTGTGTGGCCCATGGTACTTTGATCGGTAGCGGGCCTGGAGCGGCCTGTTAGGCTTGAGCTATGCTTGAGGCAGTCTGCTCATCACCCTGGGCCGTTGGGGTACCCCTGGTATGAGTATTCGTCAACTTTCCTATTATTATATTTTATAGTTATAAATAAAGTATTATAAAAAAATTAAAGGTTAAATTTCAAGTTTAAAGACGGCCTTAGAAAAATCAACTGAGCAGTAATACTCCACTACCTGTGTAACTTACGTTCTCGCTTAATCACACTTTGCTTGTATTTCTCTTTTTTTTCTATTTTACTTTCTTTTATATATAGTTGCATAGAAGTTTTATTAAAATTGAACAAGAATACGTAACATGAATAAGGTTTTGCCCATGATGCCTACATAGCACAAGGCAGTGTGATGTCATCGTCAACCAAACACCCCTAATTTTCGTAACATGAACAAGATTTTGCCCGGTGATGCCTACATAGCACAAGGCAGCGTGGCGTCAACCAAACACCCATAAATTTTGCCCTTTTTTTTTCTTCTGTTTCATATCATAGTAGCAATTGTCGCATGACACGTGAACATTGGGTCATGTTTCTCTCATAATATTTTTTTTCTTCGGACAACACAGAATTTATGTGTTTTATCTATATCACTCTTGTCATTTGATCAGATTGGATGTTCAAATGATGGCGATGAGGAAGTGGACTGCACAACTTTATGACTAGTTTTGAAAAATATTCAATAGAAAAATTCTTGACAGTGGAGCAGTGAATATGACTTATGGAGTAACCCATTCAAGCATGCATGATGCTCGAATCAATCTAGGCAAATCATGGCACTGGATCTCTCTCTGGCAATTAGCTTATACTACCATTTGCTGTGACTATGAATAATTTTGAACTATTATTACGTTTGTAAAGAAACATTCCTGTTTTTTCCATATAAATTCCATTTACTTCTTTTTTTGTCTTTTCATCCCCAGTTCTCCCAAAGCTTTGCGGTTGTAATTGTCTTTTGAAAATTCCAGCTAACACAGAAATATCTCACGCAAAAACAAAAGTTGAATTACACCACTGTCTTCCCCATCCTTCTAATACTTGTCACATGCACTCCTTTCCCACAGTCAGTGCCATATTTCTATTCAGAAACGTTAATCACTGTCTGTTTGTAAAGAAGAGCGTTAGCCTTTCCATGTTACGTCGCAAATATCTTCATTTTCTGTTTACACAGAGTGAATACTAGTTCTAAAAAAAAATCAGCATGCATACTGTGTAATGATGAGATTGGACCGTTGCTCACTGAGCCACTGGCAACCAGTTTGCTCACAAGCTCACAAGCTGAGCTGAAAGACGAAATCACAGCGTGCATACCTGTCACTCTCGTACTGTCGTACAAGCTGAGCTCAAAGACGAAATCAGGAGAAGGAAGTCGGAACCTCAGTCCAGACACATGTAGAAACACTCGTGTGTTGTGACTGCGTTTGTTGAGTAATAGTACTGCAATTTCAAGCCGCCGCCTGCACGTCGGGACATTGTGTTGTCCTCTGGCTGTTACCGGCGTGAAGAAGTCACAAGGACACCAGCTACTCCGCTCCTTGGCTAGGTTGACTGTTCGGCACGACCAAACAAAAAAGACGTCATTTTTTAGCCTCTAAAATTAATTTTTTTGATAAATTTAGTTTTCTTTCGTTCAAATTGGCGAAAGTAGCCTTCCTGATAAATTCGAAAGATGTGACAGACAACACGAGTCATCTGCCACGCCGGAGAGCCCGACAGGAATCTGCCGAGTGAAGGGAACTCGGTAGGAATAGTGGCTCTGAAGGAATCGATAGAGGTTCCATGCTCGGTTGGCTCCGAAAGGGACTAATTAGTGATTTAATTAAGTGATTAATTAAAAAATATGATTCGATTAGAGATTAATTAGTGAAGTTGATTCCTATCGAGAAAGGGGAGTTTGGCAGGCGACCTGCTGATCGTGGGGGGTGACCTGTGGAGACCAAATCTGCGGATAATTTCGAAGGGGCTATATTTGAATAAAAAACATAGGACTAAAAAAGCAAAAAAAAAACAAAATGTTATATATATATATAGTATAATTATGTAGAGCACTATGGTCTAAAAAGGATATTATGTCTATGTGTTTCATTTGAATTGTTATAGATGGGTATATACCTTGAAATTGAATTTTTTGAAAAATATTCTTGAATATAACTTGAATTCGCGCATTTGAAATCATGGTGCCCAGGCACCATAATGCTCCCATATGTATATATGTATATATATATATATATATATATATATATATATATATAGGAAGCCGAAATGGGGCACCATGGTGCCCAGGCACCATGATTTCAAATGAGTGAATTAAAGCTATATTCGAGTATATTTTTCAAAAATTTCAGTTTTAGGGCATATACCCATCTATAACAATTCAAATGAAACACATACCTTTGAAAAAGCATACTCGAATTCAATGATTTTGAACAAGTTTGGATCACATACTATCTTTGATTTATATATATAATTAACACATACCTACAACCAAACTATCATCAAAAAGAGAAACTCTAGTTTGAATTTCAGTTCAAACTTGTTTGAACTAGTTAGTAAACTGGTTAAACTCAGCATCATAGAAATTTCAAAAAGTATCACATAAAAATATGTAGGAAAAATACCCGTTTTGGATCATGGAGCTCGGGCATCATGGTGTCGAGTAATTATACTATATATATATATATATATATATATATATATATATATATATATATATAAGAGAGGTAATTGTTGGACATATGAACATGCGCAATCAGGTCCATCCAATCCAAAACTGGCGAACAAGATATATCGAAAACTGTGGAACTCCCCAACCCACTAACTCCATCCGAATCGGAAATCTTTCAAAAAGCCCCCTCGCTTCCTAGTCTCCCCAGCCTCTCCCAGGGTTATGGTTTGCAGGTTCGTCGTCACAGCCCGCACAAGGTCATGGTCGCGGACCGCGCCCGTGGCGGCGGGGAGGACGGTAGCCGCAACGAGAAGCTCCGGTAGAGGAGACCGTCGGGGTGGTCCCCCCGCAGCGTCATCTTCCTCCCTGTTGTTGTCAGCCCCCTCGTCGTACCGGAACTCCCCGACGCCCGTGCATTGCTGCCAGCCTGCCACTGCATCAGTTCGGCAGGACGATGCCGTAGCCGAAGCAGCAGCACACCGTCGACCTCAGCCTGTGCCGCAGCGAGGTCGACGACCACTGCGGCCCCTTCACATGCTTTTCCTCGGCCAGCTCCTAGCGCGCGGGCTACTGCGTGATCAAATCCGGTTGGGGTACGTACGTGTGATTCCTGTTGACATTTTATTTCGGTTTTGAAGGAGGTCAATTGATTTGTTGGACATTACAGCCGCATGGATTCAATGGAAGATGTGAGCAGCATCGTGCGGCCGCTAACCTTGCCAAGTGGGGATATGGCTGATGCTGTCGTGAGCAATCTGTGTAGAACTCCCCAAAAGGAAACCAACATTCCGTTTTGCGTGAGTACGCGCATATTTCGATTTCTTAATCTAAATTGTTGATATCACTGTCGGCCTAAACACCATCTATACCGTTGTAGGGTTCGTCGTCCATACAGGTAGTTAATGAGGACTTAGATCTTTTTTGAAGATGACGGAGTTTTCAAGTTTTACAAAGTATGTGCACATTGTTAGGGTTAGCACGGCAAAATAATTGGAGACAAGTTTTAACGTGGAAAAACACTTGCGGGAAAAAAATCCATGCAAAACAATTCACTATAATAGTTCAATGATTAATGTATAGTCGTCGGTGTTTTCGGGAGCGTCGGCAAGTAAATTTGTAAGTCTAGGGGGTCGCGCGTTCCACTCCCTGAATGGTTAGACTCGTGAGTCCAAGATGTATCTTGGTTGGTGAAGGTCCCTACTCCGATTCGTGTGGTGGTGTTGTATTACTCTTGAGTACGGATAGTGCACAAAGTTTTACAAGCGAGAATGCCAATGGCTTAGCGAGATGGGTTTGATAAGCGCTCTCTCTCTTTGAATCGTTTAGCCTGCCTCCTTTTATCTGAAGGAAGGGCGGGTTACATCGAGTTGGGAGGAAGAGCGAGGTGACCTATGCTAGGAGCTCGGCCCTTCGTCACGTGGGTGGTCGCCACCCGTCTTGCCCATCTTTGGGTTGGTAGCCTTGGTGGTCGGGAGGTTAGGTATTCCCGGAAATAAGCGTACTTGCCCTCTGTGACCCTTGCGAATCTTGGCGTCGAGTGCGTGGCGTTGGTCTTTGCCTCGGGAGGAAGCGTCTTCGTCTTTGTCGTGGGTGGTTGATGGGAAATTTGGAAGCTTTGTCTTCTGCGATCACGGATCTTCTTGGGAAGAGCCACTTGCCCTTGTATAGTCGCTCGATTGACCTTATTCGAAGTGCGTGGCGGTAGGCGATGAGGACGACACGCGGCACTCGCCGTTCGTCACCTTGGTTTGGTTGAGTCGGAGATCCGCCCGCCAAGAGAAGTCGGCGCTATGTCTGGTCGGTCGCTTCCTGGCGGTCGGGAGGCGGATACCTTCTTGATGATCTCGAGCGATTCGGTCGACGGGCGGGCGGCGCGACTGTTGGTGGAGATATGCTTGAGGCGGCGGCTCGTCGCCGGGCTGTTGGGGTATCCTTTTATTAGTATTCGTCGGTAGCCCTCGAACTCCCAAGCGATTTGTGGTCGGTTGGGGTTGAACAGGACGAAAGTGGTGGCGGACTGGTAGGTCGGTCGGCCGATCCGATTAGCGATTTCCGTCGGTGTGCTTTGTTGGATCCGGCGGGTGTCTGGAGTTTGGCGGGGGCATTTGAACCGCGGGGCTTTACTCGCCTCGTTGCGCATGCGAGTATAGTTTGGCGCGCGCGCTGCTCGTCTTCTTATTGCCGGGTTACGGTGAAGGATGCTTCGTTTTCGGCACCGCATTTACTCTGAGGCGCTTAGCCTCCCTTCGTCGGATATATATATATGCGTTGTAGCTTGCTTGAAGGGGATGAGAGCTTTTCTTTTGTTCTTTTAAATGGCTTGAGACACCCTCTAGTCTTTAGCCGGCGATGGCGTCGCGGTGGAAGAAGAAGATCCTCTGGCGAGCTTTGGGTGAGTTCGACCGGCGATGGCGAGCTCGGGAGGAAGAAGCTGCGAGCCAGCGGCCATACATTGGCGTTGTATTGCTCGAGGCCGTTCAGAGGCTCGAGGTGGTAAGGGGCCCTACGGAGGCGATGGCGCAAAGGCGCCGACCGTGATTGGTGCGGCCGCGTCGATGTCGCTGAGCAGCGCGGAGGCATCGGCGTGTTACGCCAGCGGCGCGGCGGTATCCGTCGACCGAGCAAGGGCCTACCGACATCCGTCGGTGCCACCGATGCCGCCGCGGATGTTTGATAGGTTCTAGGCGTAGGTAGAGTCTGCAGTGGTGTAGCGTGGCCACTCTTGTATCATCGGGTCTTGTGTGTAAAGTCGTGTAAAGTTTGAGCTGTTGGCCTATAATGAAATTTTCTTTTCTTTATGAAAATGTCTTTGCGATGAGTTTGCTTTAATTTTAATCGTTGTGGGCGGCGCCTTGGTGGCGAGGCGGCCGGATGCCTCTGTGAGGTTGGTGTCCAGAGTGCTCGTTTAACGTCGTAGCTAGACAGTGCCTTGGTTGGCGAGGGCGGCCGGGCGCCTCTGTGAGGTTACGGTGTCGAGTGCCTTGGTGGCGGGGACGGCCGGATGCCTCTGTGAGGTTCGGGTGTCCAAGTGCCTTGGTCGGCGGGATGGCCGGATGCCTCTGTGAGGTTACGGTGTCAGAGTGCCTTGGTCGGCGGGGACGGCCGGATGCCTCTGTGAGGTTCTAGTGTCAGAGTGCCTTGGTCGGCGGGACGATCGGATGCCTCTGTGAGGTTACGGTGTCAGAGTGCTCGTTTAACGTCGTAGCTAGAGCAGTGCCTTGGTGGCGAGGGCGGCCGGATGTCTCTGTGAGGTTGGTGTCCGAGTGCTCGTTTAACGTCGTAGCTAAACAGTGCCTTGGTGGCGAGGGCGGCCGGATGCCTCTGTGAGGTTGGTGTCAAAGTGCCTTGGTGGCGGGGCGGCCGGGCGCCTCTGTGAGGTTACGGTGTCCGAGTGCCTTGGTGGCGGGACGGCCGGATGCCTCTGTGAGGTTACGGTGTCCGAGTGCCTTGGTGGCGGGGCGGCCGGATACCTCTGTGAGGTTCGGTGTCAGAGTGCTCGTTTAACGTCGTAGCTAGACGGTGCCTTGGTGGCGGGGGCGGCCGGATGCCTCTGTGAGGTTCGGTGTCGAGTGCTCGTTAACGTCGTAGCTAAACGGTGCCTTAGTGGCGAGGGCGGCCGGATGACTCTGTGAGGTTGGTGTCAAGTGCCTTGGTGGCGGGGCGACCGGATGCTGTGTGAGGTTCGGGTGTCCAAGTGCCTTGGTGGCGGGGCGGCCGGATGCCTCTGTGAGGTTACGGTGTCGAGTGCCTTGATCGGCGGGGCGGCCGGATGCCTCTGTGAGGTTGGTGTCGAGTGCTCGTTTAACGTCGTAGCTAAACGGTGCCTTGGTGGCGAGGACGGCCGGATGCCTCTGTGAGGTTGGTGTCCGCGCCTTGGTCGGCGGGGACGCCGGATGCCTCTGTGAGGTTCGGTGTCCGAGTGCTCGTTTTAACGTCGTGGCTGGGCGTGAGTGCTCGTTCTACCGTCGTGGCTGGGCGTGAGTGCTCGTTTACCGTCGTAGGCGGGCGTGGGGCATCCTTCTCGAGTCCTCGTCGGGCGAGGGTAGCTGCGAAGGAATGGCGCCGTCTATCCCACATCTATACCCCATCCGCGGTGTGGGACTGGAGGATGGCGGCGCGTGTTTACTGCGTTGGTTTGAGCGCCGTGCTCGTGGAGCTAATAGCGGGTAGTCGAGTGGGTCTGGGAGGTCCCGCCCAAGGGGACCCTTCCGAGCGGACGGTCCCAGTAGGGTGTCTGCCCTTTGTGGGCGGCCCATAAAAACCTTTCTCTACTCAATCCGTATGGACTCTAGGTCGTCCGCCGACCCGAGCACGGTGGTGTCGCTCATTGATGAGCTCGGGAGAGTGTGAAGTATGGTCTCGGGCGGGTAGAGGTGATTAGGCCGTCACCGACCTAGCAGGGCCCCGTGGGGCTCACCTCATACACGCCCCTTGCTCAAGTTTTCTTTGGGCGACCTTATACCCATCTGGTGGGGTAGGCCTTTTGAACCTGACTCCTCGCTGGGCCTGGCGCAAGCCACAAAGCTTTGCCGTCTTGGGGCCACGGCGGCCCGATGGGCTTCTCGCGCGCCCGAGCAACCGTTCGGCCTAAAGACGCGAGACAGAGAGGTTCACGGGACACGTTGTTCGGGGCGGCGTCTTTATGGCTCTTGTCGCTGACAAGGCGAGGATTAAAAGCGGAGTGGTATTAGGCCCAGGAGTTACGGTGGCGCGACAGCGAGGGTGGTCGCGACGCCGGCAACGGGCGCTGCTTGGCGGCGTTCGCTCGTCCTCTATCATCGCCCGTTAGGTGCTTTGAGTGGTCACGCTTTCTTGCCTTCTCTGTCTCGCCTGCGAAACAAGAAAAGCACGAGAGCTAAGGAAAAAAACCCGACCTTTCTTTCTCACCTTCGATCGTCTCCCTGTGAAGATGTCGTGGCGGAGTGCTCGCGCAAGACAGCCGTCTTCGGCTTAGTGAAGAAGGGCTTCCTCATGCATGAGACCTTCCGGCTAGAGGTGCCGGCCGGGCTGCCACCCCGCGCATTGGGCGGCGAGATCGTGGTGCCCGCCTCGTTCTTGGAGCGGCTTTAGCCTGCCTTGCACCGTTCGTCCGGAGGCTGTTGTTTCATTACAAGGTGGAGGTGCACCATCTCAACCCCAATGGGGTCCTCCACATCGCCATCTTCATCCTGTTGTCGAAAGCCTTCTTGGGGATCGAGCGCGCTGGGCGTTGTGGAGCACTTCTTCGAGCAAGGCTCGGAAGGACAGGCCGTCGGACCTTGCGGCGCCCACAGGTGGCTGGCCCTCGGCTCGCCCGGTCGAACACGGAGTACTGGAGGTAAAGCGCCTCGTCCAACAAAGTGGCGTTCGAATGGCTCTCGTTGGCGTCGGCGGCGGCGCCCTCGTTTCACCGGCGAGCTTCCCATGGTGGAGGAGCGGTGGGCTGAAGCGCCAAAAGAGAGGAGAAGAACAAGTGGCCCCGATCGTGGAGCGGTCGGGGCTCAAAGGAGCGAGGGCTCACGGGGGCGTGGTTGTGCGGCGCCTTCATAGGGATCTGCGTGCAACCACTTGTGCTGAGCCGCACCCCTGTTCGGTATGTGGGGCCGTCTGGCCGGGCGAGGGCAGCGAGAACCCGAGTGGCCGCGTCTCGAGGTGGAGGCGGGTGGCGGCCGTTCTGGCGGAGCGCCACGGTGGCATGGACGGCCACCCGAGCCATTCTCGGCGGCTTTCCGCCAAATCGTAGCCGGTGAAATTCCTTTCGCTTCTCTTTTCTTTGTCCTTAGCACTTGGCCGACATTCCTGCATCCTCTCGAGGCTCATGGGAATGTCTTCCCGTGCGCCGCTCGGGGATAAGGAAGCGCGAGCGGCGCCCGGCGAGGCAGCGGTGACTCCTCCGCAAGAAGCGGAAGGAGGAAAGGAGGAGGAAGAAAAGTAAGGAACGCAGCGAGTGCGTGCTTGTGGCGAGATGTGTCGGAGACCACCGCCGTGGGGACAACCTCCAGCGGTGGCGGGAGTGCCTCCGGCCACCCCTATGGTGGGTTTTTCACGACTGCCGATGGCGGTGGCGGCGTGGACTCGGCCGAGGCGGCATCACGGGCCCGTGGCCACGGATCCCGGCGGGGTGATCTTGCGCTGCGGTCGTCGCAGCGTCTCGGTGGAGGTGGCCGAAGCGGCCGGCCGACTTGCCCCTTGGCGGGGCGGCAAGAGAGGCGCGCGTGCCACGCACCCTTCGGCCTTGTAAGTGTATTCTTTTATTGGAGCATTTTCTTTTTGGCAAAGCCGCCCGGCGACTCTTGAATCTTTGCAGCGTCGGCGCCTATCTTTGGGTGACCGTGGGGCGTGCCACATCGGCTCATAAATGTGGCGTCGGTGATTTGGTGACCGGTTGGGTCGGTGAAGGTCGCGGCGTCGGCGTCCGAGGGCGCGGTCGCCTTCGAGGGGACCGGGCCCCACCCGGAGGTCGTGCCCGAAGAAGAACTTCCGCCGCCTCCGGCGGGGAACCCACCGGACGACGTGATCGTCGTTTCGGAGGATGAGACAATGGCGCCGCCGGTGATTGCGCCCGATCGTGGCGGGCCGGCGGCGGAGTGCCCGACCCCTCGTCGTGGGAGGTGCCGACCGATGCTCCTCGGCGCAGTCGCCGAGGGGTTCTGAAGGTTGACCTCGTCACCCTTGCCCATAGTGCTGGGACGGCGGCGCCCCGCCCGACAGGCGGCGAAGCGCCGCCGGGTGTAATTCAGTCGGGCATCATGGGTCAGGCGGAGGAGAGCGAGTGGGCCGCCCTTCGGCAAGGAGCGCTGGACGCTGAAGCCGAGATAGGGCAGATCCGTGAAGGTCTGGCCCTTGCTCTGAAGTCTTCCACGAGTATTGGATATGATGGTCGGGAGTCTAGCGATCGCCGGTAGGTCGGTAGAAAAGTTACGATTCGTTGCACATTTTGATAGTTCTTCCGTGCGACTAGCGGGTGTCCACATTTTGCGGCACTGCGGGCTCGCCGCGCGTCGAGTTGAGCTCTGCGGCGCTCAAGCGATCGTGGCGTACCAGCGGAGAATCTGATCAGTGCGCCTTGAGTGCGCCTAGCCAGAGGCCCTGGGCATTAAGCGGTCGGGCGGTGGTGATCCGCCAAGGATTTGAAGAGGCCGCAAAGGCCCTTCATGATGGCGCCTAGGGCCGAGGCTTTGAGGCGAAAGTGGCGGGCGAGTCCTCCACGGCGGAGGTCACCGAGGCCAAGGATACCGCCGTTGCCTTGAGAGGATCGTGAGACGCGAGTAACACGTCTGCGGACCGAGCGAAACAAGGCTCGGGGGCCATTGCAGAGTTCGCTCCGTGCGGCTTTCGCCGAAGGAGGTGGCGGTGAAGACTTCATCTGGCGAAGTCGGGGCGGCAATCGACCAACTCTGCGGCGGTAAGTGCCTCAATTCTTCAATTAAGTTTGGGGTGCGACCCACAGGCGAACTTATCAAAATCTCCATAATCTGCGAGGCGAGAAGAATCGAGCGTCGCCGTGGAGCGCGAGAAGGCGGCGGATGCCACGGCGTGGCGATCGTGGCGGGGCGAGGCCCGGCGGCGTTGAATTCTGCGGAGGACGGTCGGGCGAGATGGCGCCGGCCCTGGAGGCCCTCGCAAGGCGGTCGAAGTCTGCGACCGCATCCTTGAGGCCGGGCAGCCCGAGTGCCCTTGCCCGCTGGCCCGAGTGCGGACCGTAAAAGAGGCGGTGGTCACCGTGGCTGCGCTTGAGCTTCATCGGCTGGTCAACACCATCTCGTACTACGACGGCGATCGACCTCGCGGTGGTGGGGGCGGCGTGGCTGAGGCCGGATCAGCGAGGAGATCGACCGGTTCGAGCTCTGGTCGAACCTGCGCCGGGAGATCGCCGGCCGCATCCGCATGAGCCGCCCTCGAGAAGCGAGGCGACCAACTCTCCGCCTCGCCACCGGTCGCGCCAAGAAGAATAGAAAAAGTTAGCTTTATCCTTCTTAGATTGTAAAGACCGCTATTTAAACAATCTTGAATTTATCAAGTCCCAGAATCGTCCCTCGTCCTTTTTCGTATTTAGGATGGCGTTTGGCGACCATAGCCTTAAGGACCGAGGGCCACTTATGCATAGGTCGGGTTGTTTTGGGAGGAGCGAGGTGGATTGGAGACTTGGCTATCACGTGTTAGGCGCACTTGTGAGGATAAGTGTTCTAGACCGGCCGGGATCTTTCCACTCGGGCACTTCCTTCTTCCGCGAAGTGCTACTTAGCAACCATAGCCGGGCGAGGCGTAACACTTGGGTTGAGAGGGTTACCGCTCGGGATGGACCTCATGACCGGTCGGGTCACGTACCCTCATAAGCGCGGGATAGCCGAGTTCGTGCGGGAGGAGTGTTCCTGCGACCCAAAGGTCACTCCACTCGTGTACTTCCTTCTTCATGAAGCGTTAGCAACCATAGCCCATTGGGGCGAGGTCATGAGCACTTAGGTCAAAGGGTTACCGCTCGGGAAGGACCTTGTGGTCGGTTGGGTCATCAACCAGCATAGCGCCGACCAGAGCACTGAGCGAGGCGCCGAAGGGCAGCCCAGTCGTCGCATGGCGACCAGTGCTCGGAAGGAAGAAAGTAAAGAGCATGCTAGGAAGAGGAAAAGAGTTTAGGGATAGAATCGCCTTAACTTTTCTATATTCCATGCATTTGGAAGGATGCGATCGTCGGTGTCCTTGAGCCAAAGGTGCCGGTAGGAGGATGCAGACGACGGTGAAGGGCCTTCCGAGGCGGCGACTTGTGCTTATCCTTCTTTGATGCGGACCCGGCGCAGACCGGTCGCCCGGATCGAAAGACCGCCCTCGAACTGGCGGGCGTGGTAGCGTCGCGAGCTTGTTGATATCGGCGATCGCGGGGCGGCCACGTCATGCGCCTCGTCGATCCGGTCGTGAGTCTTGTTGTGCGGCGAGCCCCGAGCCTCCTCGAAGCTTGCGGTCTTGGGCGCCATACTCGAGTGCAGTCGGCAAGGCGGCCTCAAAGACCGTATACCATAAAGCGGTGTGAACCGGTCGCCGGTCGGCGTGGTCCGTAGACTCCGGAGGGACGGAGGTAGCTCGGCCGCCGGCGCCCGCGAAGTGCTTGAGCCGGCGAAGATCCGCGGCAGGCCCTTGAAGGATCATGCCGTTTGCGCGCTCGACACGGCCGTTGGTCGCGGATGGGCCACGGCCGCCCAATCGGCGCGGATGTTGAAGTCATCGCGAACTCGAGAATTCCTTCCCGTGAGCTGCGTTAGTTGTCGGTGATGATGGAGTTTGGGACTCGAATCGAAAGACTATGTCGCGGAAGAAGATGGCCGCTTGCCGAGGCGTGGCGCTTCGACCGGCAGCCTCTATCCACTTGGTGAACTTGTCCACCGCGACGAGCAAATGGGTAAAGCCCTCGGGCGCTTTCTTGAAAGGCCCGACGGATCGAGCCCCTAAAGCGCAAAGGCCACGTGATGGGGATTGTCTTCAAGGCTGGTGGCGGATGTATGCACGGCAAAATTGGCATCCTTCGCGGTGCGTGCGATCGCTCTGCGTCGGACACGGCGGTCGGCCAATAGAAACCTTGCCGAAAGGCCTTTCCCACCGTAAATTGGGGCGCGGCGTGGTGACCGCAAATTCATTTGTGTATGTCGTCCGATGGTTGTTTTCCTTGGTGGCGAGAATGCACTTTGGAGGACCGGAGGCTCCTTTGTAAAGGTGCGGACCGATCGGGACGAAAGACTTTGCTCGCCGAGGCGGAGGCGGGCCTCGGTCGGGTCGGGAGGAAGCGACCCGTCCGTCAAGCGATCTATGAATGGCTTTCTCGGTCGGACTCGGTTGCACGCCGTGGCTCGACCGGCCAAGTCTCACGCCCGGCCCGCGGCGGCCGGGCGGCCGTCTAGGTAGGTCGGGGACCGTTCGCCACGGGCCCGGTGGATGGAAGGCGCAGGAGGTCGCGAGACGAAGATTCGGCGGGACCGGCTCTGTGGAGGCAGATTGGCGGTGGTCGGCGTCGCTATTGTGGCGTCGGTAGCTATGGTGAAGCTCGAAGCCCTTGAACGCGCCGAGCCCGCGCTTCTCGGCGATCTGCGCGCCATACGGGCGTCTCGGGGCTCCGCGGCCTTCATGACAGTCGGCGACAAGCTTGGAGTCCCGTGGGCGTAAGTCGGCGAGCACCGAGGTCGGCGGCGATCCGGAGACCGTTGGCGAGGGCCTCGTGCTCGGCAGCGTTGTTGGTGGTGTCAGCGGCTGATGGCGTCTTGGAGCTTGTTCCCAAGTGGGAGATGATGACAACTCCAGCGCCGCGCCATTCTTGTTGTAAGACCCATCGAAATACATTGTCCGATGCTCGGGTCTTGATCACGGTGGTGCTGCGTTTGGTCCACTCGGCAGCGAAGTCGCTAGAACTGTGACTTGATCGCCGTCAGGGGCGTATGTGATGTCGTGGCGGCGAGCTCGAGTGCCCACTTGGCTATCCTTCCCGGCGTCGCGGTTGCGAGCGATCTCGCCTAACGGGGCGTGGTCACCACGGTGATGTTGTCTTGATCGAAGTAGTGGGCGAGCTTTCTCTTCGCAATGAGCACGCGTGAGAGTAGCCTGTACTGTGGGTACCGAGTCTTGGACTCGGAAAGGACCTCTCTAATGAAGTAAGCGGCGTTGTACCTTAAGTTTGCGGCCTTCTTCCTTCGCTCCACCACGAGGGCCGGCGGCGACTTGGTAGTAGCGGCGGCGTGAAAGCAGCTCCCCAGTGCCGGGCGACGGGATCGAGGCGAGGGCGGGAAGGCCTTCAAGCGGGTGAGGGCCTCCCGAGCTTCGGGTCCAACTAAAGCGGTCGGATCTTTTGAGTAGCCTGTAGAGTGGCATTCGCGCTCGCCGAGGCGAGACACGAAAGCGGCTCAAAGGCGCTAGGCATCGGTCGACCTCTGGACCCCCTTGAGGTTCTTGATTGGGCCCATCCTTGCGATTGCTAATATCTTCTCTGGTTGGCCTCGATGCCTCGCTCGGAGACAATGAAGCCAAGGAGCTTCCTTTGGGGACCCAAAACGCATTTCGAGATTGAGCTTTATGCGGAATCGTCGAAGGTTCGCAAAGGTCTCTTTCAGTCGGGGACAAGGTCGTCGGCCTTCTTGGTTTTACGACAATATCATCGACGTACACCTCAGCGTTACGGCCGATCACGGTTATTGAAGCACGTTTGCATACATCGGCTGATGCGTGGCGCGCGTTCTTTAGGCGAGCGGCATCGTAGCGTGCGAGAATGAGGCGAGCGGGGTGATGAAGGAAGTCGCGGTGGTCGGACTCCTTAGCGCAATCTGGTGGTAGCCCGAGTAGGCATCCGAGAAAGAGAGGACTCGCACCTGCGGTGGAGTCGATGACTTGGTCGATCGCGGGGCAAAGGAGCGGATCTTTGGGACATGCTTTGTTGAGACTCGTATAGTCAGCGCACATCCTCCATTGCCCATTTTCTTTTTACAAGTCTGAGGTTGGCTAGCCACTCGGGGTGGCGCACCTCTTTACGAACCCCGCAGCCGAAGTTTGGCGATCTCCTCCCTATGATCCTGCGCTTCTCCTCGTCGAAGCGGCGCGGCGTTGGCGGCCGGCTTTGAGCACAGTCGGATGCTCAAGAGTGCTCGGCGACTTCCCAGGATTCTGGCATGTCGGAGGACCTCCATGCGAAGCGTCTTTGTTGATGCGGAGGAGTCGGCGAGTGCGCTTTCCTATTTGGCGGGGCGTGGCTCCGATCCGCCGCGGTCTTGGTCGGATCACGAGGATCGACCGTGACCTCCTTCGTGTCCTCGGCGGACTTGAAGGATCCCGCCCGACTTCTTTGGACTCGGGGCGGATTGGGCTTCCCTCACGAGGTTGTCGAGCTCGGCAGACGCGATGATCGCCGAGGCAAGCTCACAAGCTGCTGCGCTCGCGATTGTAGGCAAGCTGGAAGAGCGATGCCACGGTGATGACTCCCGTGGCCTGGCATCTTCGGCGAGGTAGGCGTGGCGGGGACGCCATGAACTTGGCGTAACATGGCCGTCGAGGATGGCATGGTAGAAGCAGGAAATCCACGACTTCAAAGCGAGGGTTTGGTCGCGGAAGTTTCCGATTCCCGAAGGTAACGGCGGTCGATCGCGAGTGGATGGGCTCTGGCGGGGAATGGCGCCATGGAAGGCGCCTTGCTAGGTCGGAGGATTGGAGCGGGATCCCCATGGCGTCGGCGTCTCGGCGTAGAGGATGTTGAGGCAGCGCCTCAGTCCATGAGCACCTTTGAAAGGCGTTTCTTCCCCACGATGGGGTGACCACGAGGGGTATCTCCCGGTGTGGAGCGTGGTCGGGTGGTCGGTCGATCAAAGGTGATCGGGAACTCCGACCACCGGAGGTATTAGGGGCGCGTGGCGCGGCGGTATGGACCTCGCGATAAGCGAGCTTGAGCCGGCGCTTATCGGCATAGCGGCGGTCCTCCAAAGATCATGAGGCGGCCGTCGGGTTCGTGGAACTCGTCGTCGCCTTTTCTCTGCGACCCGCGGGGCGCGCGAGCTCTTCCCTTGCCCCGCGGCGTTGCGGGACGCCGGAGAGGTGCGCCTCGGGACCTCGCGATCCGGTACTTGTGTTTGACGGAGAACCCGTGGTTTGGGCGCGGGCCGTCCATCAATTTCTCAAAGTGGTGGGCGCGACGGTCGGTCGCACTCTTTGCTTGGCGAGGCGGTCGACGGTGGCGACCACCCAGGGCTCGCGGATCGCTTCCGTGCGCGCCGTTTGTCGGAGCGGTCGGAAGGGACCGATGCGACGCCGGGTTACGGTGGGCCTTTCCTCCTCGAAGATGGCCCACGGCCTCCTCACCGGGCGTGGTTGGTGGCGATATCGAGGAGCTCCTTGGTAGTTACGGGCTTGAGGCGGCCTAGTTTGTGTACCAAGGCCTTGCGGGAGTGCGTAGATGAATGCTCCCACGACATCGGCGTCGGAGATGTCGGGAGCTCGTTACCTTGGCAGAAAACCGCGGATGTAGTCGGAGGGTTTCCACAGGCTGTTTGTTGCAGCCCTTCAGTCGAGAATTTCGAGGCGCTTGTAAGTGCCACGGAAGTTGCCGACGAAGAGGCCTTCAAGTCGGTCCAGTCCACGATGGTTTTGGCGGCAAGTACTCGAGCGGGCTCGGGCGAGTCTGCGAGGTAGATGGGAAGGTATTAGATGATGAAGAGGTCATCCGTTGCTCCTCCCGCCCGGCATGCGGCCGGTAATCTTGAGCGGACACACAGGTTTGTGGCCCGGTGTATTTGGCAATGTTGGTAGGCGCTCGGAATCTGGGGGGAAGTCGCTGGCGGATCCTGGCGAGCGCTCATGATCCAGACCGTCGGGGCTCGAGTGCGGTGGTGGTGCCACCGCCCGCAACCCGTGAGTGGGCGGCCTCCTCCGCCATCTTTCTCCGCGCCTCAAGGGTAGCGCGAATGTCGTAGGCATCACCGAGGCGTTGGCGCACCGGGGCGCGCGAGGCCTGGTGTGGCTCGCGGTGCGGCGGCGCCTGTCTCGGACCCATCCGGCCGCCGCAATGATACGGGCCCGGTGGCGAGGTGGCTCGGGCGATAGGGCCGGGCGTGCATGTCTTTGCGGCGCGTGCTCTACCGGCCCGGAGGTTTTGGTAAGTGGCCTTGGCCTCGGGTCGGTCGGCTCCGGGAGGCCTCGAAGCAGCATTGCGGCCGCGGCCACGTTTTGAGTGGCGTGGGGGAAGAAGTGAGGACCGTCGGACCCTTCCGCTGCTTTGGGGTGTGCTGGCGCCGCGCGCTTGTAGCGTCGCCGAGCACATGCGGGCCTCGAGCCCTCCTGCTCCGAGTTGGCTGAGCCGGTCGAGCTCGATCCGCCGTTCCTCCAACTCTTTGCGGCTGTTGTTGGGCTCGGCGCGGCCGGTGCGGCGCGTTGATGCGCTCGTCTTGGCACTCCTCCTCTGCGCTGAGTGCATCGGACGGGAGGTCCCGCGCCGCGAGGGCCACGGGCAAATTGACGATGCCGCCATGTTGCACTCGCGAGTGCGCTGCTGGCGGTACTCCGTGTCGGGCTGAGTCGCGTCGGAAGAGTCTTCCAAAGGCTTCGTGGATGGAGGCCGGCAGGTAGCGACCATCGCCACGATCGCGAGCCTACGGGGTGACATGGTCACTGCCGGGCCTACGGAGTTTTCGCCCGACCGCGGCGGAGCACTCCTCGGGTTCGGCCGGGGCTGGGCGCCTAAGCCGGAGCTTAGCGAATCGCCGGAGAGGGCGCCCAAGCTCACGGGCGCTGTCCTCGAGGCAGCGAGGGACAGCGTGAGCCCTCCGTCGGGGTGGCGGGCGAAGTCGAGGGAGAGCGGATCCGGTTCCCGGTGCGATCATGCCGTCGCGATGGGTGGATGCCATCGGGAGATAAGCGGAATCCGGAGATGGTGATGAAGGCGCGCGAAGCCCCTACGCGCGCCAGCATGCGCGGTGTTTTCGGGAGCGCGGCAAGTAAATTTGTAAGTCTAGGGGTCGCGCGTTCCACTCCTGAATGGTTAGACTCGTGAGTCCAAGATGTATCTTGGTTGGTGAAGGTCCCTACTCCGATTCGTGTGGTGGTGTTGTATTACTCTTGAGTACGGATAGTGCACAAAGTTTTACAAGCGAGAATGCCAATGGCTTAGCGAGATGGGTTTGATAGCGCTCTCTCTCTTTGAATCGTTTAGCCACGCCTCCTTTTATCTGAAGGAAGGCGGGTTACATCGAGTTGGGAGGAAGAGCGAGGTGACCTATGCTAGGAGCTCGGCCCTTCGTCACGTGGTGGGTCGCCACCGTCTTGCCCATCTTTGGGTTGGTAGCCTTGGTGGTCGGGAGGTTAGGTATTCCCGGAAATAGCGTACTTGCCCTCTGTGACCCTTGCGAATCTTGGCGTCGAGTGCGTGGCGTTGGTCTTGACTCGGGAGGGCGTGCGCTCGTCTTGTCGTGGGTGGTTGATGAAATTTGGAAGCTTTGTCTTCTGCGATCACGGATCTTCTTGGGAAGGAGCCACTTGCCCTTGTATAGTCGCTCTGATTGACCTTATTCGAAGTGCGTGGCGGTAGGCGATGAGGACTGACACGCGGCACTCGCCGTTCGTCACCTTGGTTTGGTTGGAGTCGGGAGATCCGCCCGCCAAGAGGGGTCGGGGGCTGTCTGTCAGTCGGATTCGCTTCCTGGCGGTCGGGAGGCGGATACCTTCTGTGATCTCATGAGCGATTCGGTCGTGGCGGCCGCGCGCCTGTTAAGTGGAGATATGCTTGAGGCCGCTGGCTCGTCGCTTCGGGCTGTTGGGGTATCCTTTTTATTAGTATTCGTCAATAGTGGTGTGGCTTATATAGCCAAAAGAGTCCGAATAGTTGAAGACTTGGACTAACAACCTTTGGATAAAACCAAAAGATATGTTAAATTGAGATATTGAGTTATCTCTAACAAACCTCTCCTTAACTCAAAATCTATATCGAAATTGTTTCCAAAAAACCCTGAATGGTAATTTAGTACTATGAATACAAATGTGTTAAAAATCCAAAAGACTACTGAACAAGGAAGACTGGAACAATCAATTCAAACACTTGTAGTGCGAAAAACCACAAAGGGTATGAAGACTGAAACAGTCTTATATAGACGCTTCTCATGAAGTAAGATTGAGCAAACCACCAGTAGATCGAGAGAAAGACTGGAACAGTCAATCCAAACACACAGCTGTCAACAAAGCAGACGAAGAAATATGTATCTTCAAGGATTCATAACCCCAGTAAAGTCTGAGTATGTGCAACTAACCTCCTGAAACAAACGCTCAATCATCAAACAGTATAAACCCAGATATCACCTATGGTGCTTGATAGATTACGAAGAACTCATATCACGGACTTTTGACATGCTCCACATGGATCATAAAATTCGGCAAACTGACTACTGAAAATCCATAATATGGTTGAAACTGCTCCCGCAAAAATGTCAATATGAAGAAAAAATTCTCGTGTCATCAATCGAGTATAAATCGTAGTAGACCCCTCATATCGAGCAAAGAAAACAAAACAAAGTTGTAGTATCCACGCAGAAAAAACTCCTTCATGCACTTCAAACCTTCATCTCAAACTGACATTGGAGCAAAAAATTCACTAGAAAAACTCCAAAGAGTATAATGCTACCATGAGAGTGTCATCAAATTCCAAATTAATGTTACCCAAAACCCCCCACAATGGTCACGCAAACGTCCAAAATAGCAACGTATGCAAACGTTGAATAAACCACTAAAATAACGGTGATAAAACACCAAATTCAGTTGTCTCCTCAACAAATATTATTTTTCTCCAAAGTAGACGATGAAACGTCAAAGAAATCGACGATGAAACGTCAACGAAAATGCCCAATGATTAATTCCACATAAATTGCAATGAAATCCGCCAATAATATGCATAAAAGCCTTAATTTACAACAATGAGACTCCGTCAACAATAAACATGAAAGCCTAAATTTGTATTACAAAGAAATCCCACTGTTTGACTAGAACAGTCACCAGGGTCAATAGCAATGCTTTCCTTCCGCTCACATGCTAACACTCATGTTGCCAGGTTTACAGTAAGTATTGGACAGCGCACTGATTCCAATGGTGTTTTGGTGTGGAGGTGGTACTATTTCTCCAACGAGGCTACAAAGAAGATAAAGGTAAGGCAAGTCGGAGCCTCGGAGGGCAAAAAGAAGAGAACATGCGAGTGATGTGAGTCCATGTCTGGTATCAAAAGGACTAAGGACACTAAGTTCATGAATTTTTAAAATAATATATTTTCTAAATAATTTATAGAAAAAATACCTCAAAAAATACAAAAGTACACCTATATCGCTAAATGAATTGACGATAGAAGCTTTATCACCAATTTAACTGGCGGAAGAAGATTTGACACCAAATGAATTGGCAACGGTTTCTGTCGCTAATCATTTAACGGCAGATGTGTATTTTTGTAAAAAAAAACAGAGTATTATTTTTATAAAATTATTTAAAAAATTCATAAGTTCATACTAGAGACATTTGTGAATGCCCATACACACGGTTTTGTCTCACCTACTAAGCAGCACTTGATCTGGTCTAATAGGCAAGTAATGAGAAGGCTAAGACAACACTGTTCACATGCCATTAAGCTAGTATTGGGACATCTGGAGCATTTAGATATCTTCATGTCTGTGAGGGAAGATTTTAGAATGTAAGGATGCACAGGGAGGGACTTGCAAAACTATCACCGTACATCAGATGCGCAGATGTTTTGTTGATAATCATCTAGCTAGAAAGAATGAGAATAATGCAGCATTTTATTTTGATTATGTGATTGACGAGAAGGGTAGGTTGGTAAATGTGTTTTGGCGGATGCAACTTGCATGAAAAATTATGTTCATTTTGGAGACTTTGGTCTGATTGGATACAACATATAATACAAACCAATATAACATGGTCTTTGCATCATTCACGGGAGTGAATAACCATGGGGAATGTGTTCTATATTGGGCTGCATTGCTGCAAGATGAGAAGATAGAATCATTCGTATGGTTGTTCCATACTTTCTTGAGAGCAATGGGAGGTGTTGCACCTAGGCTTATAATAACTCATGAAGATGCTAGCATGAACAATGCAATTGCCAATGTCTTCCCAACTAACAAGCATAAGTTATGCATGTGGCATATTTTGAACAAACTTCAAGCAAAGATAAGGCCAGGTTTGAGGGAAAACAAACTGTTTTATAAACGTGTCAACTCATGTGTGTATTCCCCATAAACTCCTGCAGAATTCAAGTAATGGGCAGCTATTATTTCTGATTTTGGTTTGGCAGACAATGAGTGCCTTACTACCCGGTACCACGTTCAGGAATCTTGGGTACTGGCTTACTTTATGGACGTACTCTTGTCAGGAATTCTTAGAACAACTTCCAGGTCAGAAAGTGCCAACTCTTTCTTCAATCGCTTGATTCGCTTCATTGGTTACAAACATTTGGTTGAATTCTCCGTTCGGTACGACACAGCGGGTCAAGGAACAAAGACCTTGTTTGGGGACTTAAAGTCAGCTTCAGCTTCTAAAAAGTCAAGAAGCCCCCCTCCCCCTAAATCAGCTTAGCTTTTAAGCAGCTTTTGATATAAACCAAAAGCTGAAAAGCTAAGCTTAGGCTGGACCTGCCTTTGTAGCTTATTGCTGAGAAAAATTAGCTATCTATTAAACGGTCTCTTATAAAAAAAACTACTGCCGTTTTTCAGCCTAGAAAACCAAAAAACAGCTTTTCAAAAAAACTCAGCTCTCCCAAACAGGCCAAAGAGAAAAGAAGCTAAGAGAAGACCATCTTAGCCTCCACACAAAGCCTTAGCTGAAGACATTAGACACCACGGGGAATAGTGCAGCACGGGAGTGAGGTGTTGATGCATGAGGTGTTCGCCCAATTCCAGAAGGAGGTTATTGCTGCCAGGGACAATTGTTTTGTTGAGAGCACGGCACAAGTGTGCAAGGTTAAAGTTACAATAGTGACGAAGGATGGCAAGGAGGTAAGAAAAGTCAAGTGACACAAAACATGATGATTGCCCATTGCTCATGCTTGTTATTTGGCACTCATGAAATTCCTTGCCATTGCATTATCCTCGTGTTACGAGGTGCACTGCTAAATGAGCTTCCAAGTCATTATGTTTTAAAAGGATGGGCCACTAATTGCAAGAGGGAGGTTGTTTTTGATGAGGATGACAATGTTCTGGAGGAAACACCCAAGACTCACACGGAGGAAGTTAAAAGTTTGGTCTCAGACATGCACAAGGGCTTGGAAAATGTGATACATCGAGTGGGAAATGTAAAAAAGTTTTTTGGATGAAGTACAACCGGAACTTCCTGCCCGGCACCAAAGTAGAGTCGAGGTCGAAGGATATCTTGGTTTTGGCATCCCTAAACATGTTGATATATTGCCACCAACCGATACTCACTAAAGGGAAATGCAAGAGGAATCGACCCTGGGAGAGCAACAAAAAATGTTACAGGGAAAGGCGATTCACATGTGCGGGACATGCAATGAGATCACCACACATGGCAGCCGCAACTTCCCTCTAAAGAAACTGAAACAGTGATCCAGGTATTTTGTTGCTATCAGCCTGTCCCTCTAAGGTGCTAGCGTATTGACATTTTTTTGCAGGGAGTCATCTACTACTTGAAGACAGCGATTATTGCAAAGACTGGAATCCTAGATCTTTTGAGTAGTTTTTGTTAATTTCATGAACCAATGAATCCCCACTATTATCAGACCATGTAATGACGTGTTTAGTTTCCTCAAGGATGTTTGAACTATGATTTTGTGCTTTATCAATTTGTTTTTTGGACCTCCTGGTTGCTTTCAATTCTCAGGGAAAAATCAGCAGCACTAGCTACAGTATCAGGATTTTGCTATTGCTTGCCTCCCATGTACATGGTACAGTATCAGTTTTTTGCTATTCAGTTCTGAAACTATTCAATTCAGTTTTTGCCATTCAGTGAGCCTGATACTGTTCTCCAAAGGAAGTTGGTAGCTGAAGCCTTGTATATGATCTCCAGTTCTTTTGTCTTTTGTAATTCTTTTTGCCAAATTGATAACACTTATGCTTTGTAAATTGTGAGACTGTCATTCATGAAAAAAAAATCTTGCGTGACCACTGATTGGACCAAAACTGCTCTGATATAACAATAAGGCTTACAAATTCAAAACTGCCGTGAACCTGATACTATTCATGACATATTGACACTTTCTCTGAATTCTTTGATCTGAAAACTCGTGCACTTTCACTACTACATGGTGTCACCAACTCACCATGCCCTGTTCATCTGTAAACTGAGAAAAATTGCTACGGCCGTGCCTGAACCATGGTTTCGCTACCACATGGTACACTGCTACTGGAATTTTGCCAGGCAGAGCTTGCACTCTTTAAATCATCAGTAATACTACTGAACAGTATCAGTTCAGGTTCATGCATCAATTCAATTCCATTAACACTCCGTATCATGTTCAATTTCATAGCTCTGAAACAACAGAATCTTGGCGGTGCAAACCAAAAATCTTGACTTGCACGTGACTCGTCAGAGCCTCAGAGGTGCCCTTGACTCATTGCACTCTTTAAATCATTCGTCATAATCGTCCCGTTAATCTTCTTTTCAATGTGTTTTCTAAGGACCTGCTAAATCAAAATGTGGGAACTCGAACCGTCATACTGGTGTAAGTGGTCACGGAAAGCAGTCACGAAGCCTGAACAGCGTCGGACCAGATGCAGGAAAACATCCGGTAATTCCGGTGTGATATACCAACACGCCAATGCCGAAACTCTGGAAAACATCCGGTAATTCCGGTGTGAAGTACAGGCCAATACGATACCAACACGCCAATGCCGAAACTCACGCGCACGAGACTGGCGATGCGCAGCTCTACACCAGACAAAGTTCCACAGCGAGCATTTCTCCTCGTGCGCGTGCGGTCATAATCGTCACACGATGCATAGCGGGCAAGCAAACCGTCACACGATGAATATAACGGGATAGATAATGATTACTTAATCTTTTGTTTACTTTAAAATTGATGTAATTTGTATTGAGATAATGATGCACAAAAGAAGTGATCATATTTCTAGCCCCTTTACCTTTTTTGTTTTGTAAATCTAGCCTCCTTCCGAGTGGAATTGCAAATCTAGCCCATCCTTCTCCGTGGAAGACGTGACAGAAAACACCTATCGTCTGCCGCATCTGAGGAGCGCGGGAGCAGAGCCGCTGCCTACCGCGGATAGCAAGCGCTGGGGCGGCCTGTCGTGGTGTAGGAGGCACGTTCCGCAGTGAAGAGGGGGCTAGATTTATAATTTCACTTGAAAGAGAATTAGATTTGTAAAAGAAATAAATTAAAGGGCTAAAAAATGATCACTCGGCATAAAAGCACTGCTCTTCATCACATGAGAGCACTGCTCTTACCTCCAGATCAGTTGTACGTCTAATTAAGGTCGCAAGATGCCAGCACCCTGAAAACCAAGGCAGGCAGGCAGCAGCTTCCTTTGCTGGAAGTGACCGGTGTCATTTGAAATGTCGTGGGGAAAGAGCAACCGCAGATTATCATACCGCTACATTTTTTTGCTAGATATGTCTGCTACTTCTAATTAAGAGTTGGTATCAGTGGTCCGTTCTCCTTTAGAGCATCTGATTCGTTGGATCTGACATGAACGACTGAGATAAAAGAATATTTAATCATATCTTACATGAAAGGATTTTATCATATCTTTTTTTAATAGAAATATTATTTTAGCATATCTCTATTCACATATTCTTACTATGCAAGGATGTTATTCATATATCTTATAAATGAAAGGATTTTCTTATCATATCATGTATCTATACCCCTTTATAATGCACCTAAGCAATTTTTCCTACGTCCACCCTAAATAATGCACCTCATTAGAGATGGTCTAATGTTCGTGCACCCAGTAAAACGTCCCCAGAAACTTGCATTCATCAAAATGAACATCTCAGATCTTTCCTCAGTTTTACTCACCCACATCCGATGGCCATTATTTAGTGTGTCTAATCATCCTTGTGGCCCACAACAGACCTCCCCCACCTACATATTTGGAAGGAGAGCGAATCAAACAAGAAAATAAATAAGGAGGATCCGCATGCAAGGAAACCAGACTTGAATTTTTTACTGGCCAAAATTGTACGTACTACATATTTGGAACGAGGGTGAATCAAACAAGGAAATAAACAGGGAGGATCCGCATGCAAGGAAACAAGACTTGAATTTTTTATTGTCCTGGCATTATGATCATATTTTTTTTCCGAATATGACCCTTCTCGAGACTTTTTTACGGATCTAGCCCCATAGAGCCTAATTTGGCATCGAAGAGCGCTGAATTTTGTTTTATTTTTATCTAAGGAACCAACAGTGCAGTGAGTCTTTGCTTAATTTTTTCAATTTTTCTCATGGAACCGGCCGCCGTGAGCTTATTTAATTTTTATCTTTTTCCTTGCGGATCCGGTGTCGTGCGAGCGATTTATTTTTCATATTTTTCAAATCATCCTCGTGGCCCTACAATGACCTTCCCTCACCTCCAGCATCAACAAGGAAAAGGAAGCAAACGTCTTGGAATCAAGGAAAAGGAAACAAACGTCCTGGAAAAGGAAAGAACCATACATTACGTGCTGGGAAAAGGAAACCGGGACATGGGGCAGCGCGACCGGGAGAACGCAGGTCTGCAATGGCTCCACGGTCGCTATCGATGGCTTTGCCGACGAGGCGAGGTTGCTGGTTAGCGACCTCACGGCCGCCGTGCCTCGGCAAATTTATAATTTAAATTTTTTTGAAAATAATTTTATTAAGTACAAAATAATCGAAAGTTTTTTTGAGAATTTTTTAACCTAATGTGCTATCTTTTCAAAAATCCTTCTATATTTAAAAAAAATGAAGGCAACTCACTAGTAGCTTCTTCTAGCTGCAGCCAGCACTGCAGAAGCTTCTTCTCTTCCCTCCCTCCATTAAAGCAAGAAAGAAGCTCCAAAGCTCCATCAATCCCGCACCAAATCTCCTCTTTCCATCTATGGTGTTAATTCCCCAAATTTCGTGCTCTATTGCCAAAATTTCCTCCCAATCTGATTTGATCACAAATTATGGTTTTCATAAATATGCTTGTTTGGGGCTATAAAAGCCGTGAGCTCTCCTCCACCCCATCGCATTGCGTAAATCCCCAAGTGCTCCCTCTTGTAAAGATCGCGGATTTTGGAGGTAACCCAAGCCATCACCGTCATCTTTCGTGAAATTCACCGTAATCGTGACTCCTCCCAGCAGCGCCGGTGCGGCGATCTCGCCGCACCGATCTTGACCCACTGCGACCGCCGGCCACCCCCGCCTTCCCTCCTTTTGCTGGCCAAGCCCGAGAGCACGATGTGCTCTCTGTGGAAGCTGCAAAAAAATAATCTAAAATCAGAAAATTCTTTTTTCTTTCTCTTTCTTGATTTAAAATCTTTTGGGAGCCCGTTTTCGCCCATTTGACCTCCATTTAGTTCCGTTTTTCTTTCTAAATTCATTTAAAATTCTAAATTTCTCTTTTATTATTAAGTGTTGTATTCATACTTATCTTCTCATTTAATTGATAAGCGGGTGTACTGCCGTCGTAGCGTTAGCACAGGCACTATACTAGTGGATAGAAGGATATACTCACCATATCCCATAATACAGGAATTATATCTCATCATATCTAGAAATACATAGATTAAAAGGAAAGAATCACGCAACCAAATCACATGCCAATCACGAAGATGTCGGGGAGACTTGACTTTCATCTGCCTGCTTACACTGCCTTCTGCTTTCATCTACTCCCTATCAGAGGGCACTCACTATCATCTCCAGGAAGACAGGCTGGTCGGTAGTGGAGACACACGCAGGAAGAGAAGAGAAAGGCTGCGTGCAAGAAGCAAGAAGATTTCCTACAAGAGGAAGGCAATAACTTTCTCCTCCTTCAATGGTAAAGATTGATATCTCTATCTCTACTACTTTTAATTACCAGTTGGTGGCGGTGGTCCGTTCTCCACGATTTGAAAGGAAAGTAGTAGTGTATCATATTACGATTTGATAATTGATTGGAAATTGATATCTCTATAGAAGATTACGTAAAATTTGAAAGGAAAATAGTAGTGTATCATATCACGATTTGATAATTAATTGGAAATTGATATCTCTATTGAAGAAAAGGAAAATGGTAGTGTATCATATCACGATTTGATAATTGATTGAAAATTGATATCTCTATAGAAGATTACGTAAAATTTGGACAGAAGAAAAGGAATGTAGTAGTGTATCATACCACGATTTGATAATTGATTGCAAATTGATATCTCTGTAGAAGATTATGTAAAATTTGGATAGAAGAAAAGAAAAATTTACTTTATTTGCCTTGAGCCGTGAATCTGTGATGGCGCCATCACAATGCGCAAATCAAGGAAACGTACGTACGTGCCGTGGTCTTATAAGCATGCAACCGTAGCCATCCGCCCCACCTCGCCTCGCCTCGCGCGTACAAGAAACAGAGCAAGCCGAACGAGAACCATGGGCGACACCACGGTTGTCGACATTGACGCCGCCGCGTGCCCGTCCTCATCCTAACTAACTAAACTAACGTCACCTAATCGTGGACGTGGCAGGTACAAAGACGGCTTGTCGGCGCGCGACTTGGTCGACACCGATTCGACGACCGTTGCGTTGTTCGATGGCGGGCCAGACAAGAAGGCGAAGCTCCAGGACGTGGTGCTGGGGTGCACCACCTCGTACGACGGCCAGAGCTTCCAGGCCTCAGGCGGCGTGCTCATCCTCGGCAACAACAACATCTCTCCCACGCTGCTGCGCGCTTCGGCGGCCGCGTCTCCTACTACCTGGTTGATCACCTCGCCCCGCGCAACGCTACCAGCTACCTCACCTCCAGCCCAGGCCCAGACACGGCCTCCAGCTCCGCCGCCGCGTCGTCGTCGCAGGCGCCGCTACTTCTTGACGGCCGGACGAGCCCATTCTACGTCCTGACGGTGGAGGCCATCTCCATCGCCGGCGAGGCCCTCGACATCCCCGGCGAAGTGTGGAACATTGAGAGGAAGGGCGGCACGATAATGGACTCCGGCACGAGCCTGACGATCCTCGCCACCTGGCGTACAACGATGTGGTCTCGGCGCTGAGCAAGTAACTCGCCGGTCTGCCGCGGGTAAGCATGGATCCGTTCGACTACTGCTACAACTGGACGGCTGGTGCACCGACCATCACAAAGCTAACGGTGCAGTTCGCTGAGTCGGCGCAACTGGAACCGCCGACGAAGAGCTACATGATCGACGCTGCGCCCGGCGTGAAATGCATTGGGCTGCAGGAGGGTGCGTGGCCTGGGGTGTCCGTCATCAGCGACATCTTGCAGCAAGAGCACATCTGGGAGTTCGTCCTCCGGAACCAGTGGCTCAGGTTCAGGCAGACGTCGTGCACCTAATGATTTCGACGGTGCACGATTCGTTTAGCCATACAAGTCGTAACAGTGGTGATGGTAATATTCTGCTTTTTGTAAGGCTCTTGGCTAAGTGTTAATAACGCTATGGAATGATTTCTAGAAAAGAAGAGGCGTTAGTGCAATAGAAAAATATTCAGGAATAGCTAATTTGATAGCGCTGTTAGGATGTCCACTCGTTATGATAAGTAACAACACTTCATTCCTTTTATCACTTTTTTCCTTACTCAGCGTTATCCCATTCATCCTTCTCTATTTTTTAACCGTTTTTGAAAGTTTTTAAACCGAAGTTTTTTAAACTGAAAGTTTTTTAATTGAAACTTTTTATTTGAAATTTCTCAACTTGAAACTTTCTAATTTGAGAATTTTCTATTTGAAAAATTTTCAAGCTGAAACTTTCTAATTTGAAAATTTTTCAAGCTGAGTCTTGAAGCTTTTGATTCTCTCCACGCGTGGGGCAATTCAGTCGGATTTCGTGGTTCTGCGCGCGCAAGCACAACTACCGATGGTCGTGCCCACGTGGAAGGTGGCTATGGAGCGACACCAGCCAATCGATGCACAGCTGCAGCTCCTCGTCCTCGGCAAGGTTCCCTTTCTGACCCCTCTACGATTCTCCAATCTGTCTACCACCTGATTATGAAAAGAAGGTGATATATATAGTAAAACGTTATCATCAAATATGATTTTTTTTTCATAATTCCCAGGTTTTTTTATGATTTAGGCTAGGAATAGCGGGATAAGCCTGACAAAGGCTGCCACGGAGTAGAGCATAGTCAGGCGTGACGATGGAGTCGAGGAGGTATGTAGACCAGGAGGAGTGTAGATCAAGTACAGTGGAGAAGACACGATGCGGGTCGGGCAGAGTTCAGTTGGTTACTTCAACTGAGTCGATGACTTGATATAAGCCAACTCAATGTGTTAGATATCATGATTTTTTTTATTCGTAGCAACACACGGCTATTTTCTTTTATTGCTTGACCTTTATGTTTTGTTATCAATTTTGTTTTCCGTAGCAATGCACGGGCACTGAACTAGTACCAATTCTAATTAAGAGTTGGTGGCGATCGTTCGTTCTCTTTCAGAGTACTTGATTCGTTGGATCTAACATGAATGGTTGAGATGAAATAGGATTTAACCCGATAGTCAAATCTCTTCGGAGGAACAAATTTTTCCTACTATTGAAACATAACTAAAGTTAGTGTTATTTGCAAATAATTTTTTTTGTCACAAATTGAGTTTTCGTTGCAACGCACATGCACATGACTAGTTTGTATATAAATCACACCGCGAGGCAAAAACAAGGAAACTATATACTAGACCTGCCTATATCCACCTAAAACAACCTTGTATAAGGAGATGCCATCAACGACCCCAAGATGTTGAATCATATTCAGTATAGATTTAGTATGCATGCTTCGATACACTCCAGGCAGTTCATGAATGATGAAAAGGGGCAACATCACAAAAGCCTACTAGTCTCAATCATAGATTAAATAAATATTCCCATCCAGCAGCTACGATGTCGCTCCAGCAAACATCAACAGGCTAAGGCTGATACAAGTGATCAATACAAACACGATGGAACTGATCACCTCCACCGTGACACTACACTAAGTCAATGCATATGAGCACACAAAATGCAGCAATCAAGCGTATAATACCAAATGTAAGATGCAATTAACTAAGCCAATAGTTGGTAGTCATTACATTAGCGAATTAAACAAGTTCTGACACAAGTGGTTAGCAAAAGAAATACAACAGAACAGCTAGCTGCATTCGGCTTTTTCTCTGCTAATACACTACTAAGACACCTTCTCGAACCATAACTCTAGAGGGTCCCCTTCACACACACCTACTCCCAACATCTTAACATTGAAGATAGCAAACTAGTAAGCTAAGCGGGGACCTAAAACCAAATTTGCTACCTCGTGCAGCTGGATACGCTATTTACTCGTCATCTTCGTCGTTTTCCTGCAAAGAGCAAAGCAAATAATGATCATTAACAACACTAATAGGCAAATTTCATTGGCATTCAAAACATACACCCCCAAGATGCTTAAGTTTTATACCTCATCATCACTGCCACCATCCTGGTCATCATCATCAACCTCAGACTTGGACTTGTCTGAACCTTCTCCCTCGTCCTCCTCGGTCTTAGCCTTCTTTGAACTTGTGCTCTCCTGAAGGAATCAGAGAAGTCGAATTAGCACTTTAACACTTTGAAAACTATATAATTGAGCATGCACCATGATCCTAAGATCACCTTCTTATTGAAGGTGGCTTTGCTCTTCTCATAGTCCTGCTTCTTCTGCCCAGCCTGGTCCACATAAGGTGCCTTCTCCTAACAAATTTAATTCAATAAACAATACATCGTGCACATCAATCACCATCCGTAATAGGTATATGTACGTGTGCTTCACAGGAAGCATCGTTGCAAGTTGTAACAAACAGATATGCAGTTTTCATTCAACTATTTGGGTGTAATTCAACCTCTTCAAGTAAATATACACGAAAACAAAAATTAAAAAACTCTATTAGCAAGGACGTACAAGACCAGTACGCTAAAAAATAGATCTAAAGGAGACTAATTTAAGCATTGCAAATGTGTACTCACTTCCTCAGACATAGATCGCCACTTCTCCCCTGCCGCCTTGCTCACCTAATCAACCAACAGCGGAGAAATATAAGACATCTACACAAGCGGAAAAACAAAGGGAAAAAGAAGAAAACAGCGTAAGGTGGCTCACGGCGGCCACACTCTTGTTGTTAGGGTGCTGCGCCTGGTACTCTTGCCTGAATTCAGACCTGCCAAAAAAAACGCGAAAACACTCGCAGAAACCGTAAAAATCCACAAAAAAATCAAGGAAAAGAAAGAACAGATCTGGAGATCTAGGTGAGAAATTAGCAGGCGAGGGAGCGAGGGCTCACATGAAGACGAAGAAGGCAGAGGGCGGGCGCTTGGGCTTGCCGCTGGCTGCGGCCTTCTTCCGCTTGCCGGCGCCGGCGGCGGCCTTGAGCCTGCAACAAGAACAACAACCGCACAGATGCGAACCGTTCAGCCATGGCAGAGATCCGTGCCACCTTCCCAGAAACCACAAGGTGCAGAGATCTTACCTGCCCTCGCCCCTCTTGGAGGTGTCAGCCTTGCCCTTCATGGTGGAGACCTCGGCGGAGTTGGTGCTAGGGTTTTGCAGGGGGTCAGGACGAGGACGGTCGTTGGGTTTGGACTTTGGACTTGGGAGGAGAGGGGGCTGTGGCCGGCTGCTGGGGTTCGTTGGCTCTGGGGCTGGGGGAGCGTTATGCCTTATGCGGTGATAAATTTTTTTTCCTACTTTAGCTCTCATTTATGCTATTTTTAAAAATAACTCTGGCTGAAAACTAATTTCAAGAATAATCCTTTTCTCAGCGTCAACAAATAGTGCAGAGGTATATCTCAGCGCTATATCTATCGGCATTGAGATTTTTTCCATGTCAGCACCACTTCCATGTCGACAGATGCTCAGTGTCGGTGATCATGGCACTGACCTTAACCATCTTGGCGTCAAAACTATTTTTGCGCTGAAGTGATTTCTTCCGCTCAGTTTTGTTTGGTAGCAGTGAAGCAGAAGTACTAACAAAACCTTTCTCAACACATGCCAACCAAGGTTTCAAATTTCATTTTCAAACCACATCTTGGGGCGCCCGAAATCCGGTCAAAATTCAAAAATCAAATTTCAAATTTGGTATTCTAAAGGCTAATAAAACCGAAATTTCTGCCTAAATGACCAAAATTTCGACGAAATTGAAAGAAATTTGGGCTCATTTCAACCCCATGTGAAATGGTTTCCCAAGGCTACAAAACAATTAGGAAAAATATGAAAAAAAAAAGTATGCAATAATTTAACTACATTTCCTATCTATTTGAATGCAAAATGCTAAGTATTTACACATAAAATACTACTACCTGCTCATTCAATAATCTTACAGCTTTCCCTAAACAACACCACCCTTTGCTGTGGCTTCTTGATTTGTGGGTCTGCTGTTGTCTCAATCCAAGATCAATATCAATCCATAACAAGAACTTCCTTTCCTCCAGCACCATCAAAATCCCATTTTTTGACCACTAAAGCTTGGAGAAACGGGTTGCAGGATGCTTCTTGAATTAGATATTAATATATTGCAAGGTCAACAACTGTTTTTTTCCTCTATTACATATTTAAATGTTTCTTTTTTCTTGAGTAAGTTTCTTATTTTTAGTCTTTGTGGGTTATATTGATGTATTTTCTATCTAAGATTACAGGTGGGCGTCGTGCGGGCGGGGGCCGCGCAAGACGGCCCATCGTGCTCGATGCTGAACTGCGTCGGGTCGCGACGGCCGCCGTGCCGCCGTCTTGCGTCTTGCGTCTGCGGCGGCTCGCTTCGGCGAGCCGTGCACGGTCCATTTGCGCCGTGCTGTTTCGTGCGTCTTGCGGCCGGGCCCGACCCATTTGCACTATTTCAACGAGAGGAAAGGAGGAGACACATAGAATTTAGACGGTGAATGCAAATATTACGAGAAAAGAACTAAAATTTATTTATTCCTGAACAGTTACATAGAACGATGGGGATGTGCTCAACACGGGCAAGAGAGGGGGCAATAGGCGAGAAAGAGAGTGAGCGAGATAGACGAGAGAGATTGAGATAGACTGGTGAGAGAGAAAGAGAGCTGAGAGAGATTGATCAGCTCTCTCTCCTGTTTTGTCCGTCTCTCTCAGGTGTCGATGATAGGGGTGGCGTTCATGCTACTGAGTGCATTCATGACGGTCATGCTCTATGAGTCAATGACCCTTCATGCTAGACTTCTTCCTCATACCCTGGTTCAGTGGGCCTAGTACGGCCCATTCTACGATGTCGTCGTGCGGTAGGACCGCCCATCGTACTGATTCTCGAGCGACACGTACGTACTCTGATGTCGTCGTGCGGCCCAAGACGCCCACCGTGCGTGCAAGCCATAACGTCGTGCCTCGGGCCGGCCCAGAAGAGCCTGGCCCGAGTGCCCACCTCTATCTAAGATTTAATGGGGATATTGTTGCTTGAACTTCTTGATTGCTATGGATCTTGCTAGAAAATTGACATTATTCCTAGAAACCACTACTATAGAAAAGCTTATATTAGACGCATCATCACAGACAATTGGTTTTATGAACCGTCTGTGAAATATCATAGATGGTTCGTCCCACGAACCATCTGTGATATGACTACATATTACAGACGGTTTTCTAAAAAGTACTTCACTAACGGTTAGTTTCACGAACTGTCTCTGATATCAACTTATCACGGACGGTTTTTTCAGCAAACTGTCTGTAATGGTCTTTTCTGTAGTAGTGTTACATCCATTCTGCAAGTAAATATTCAATCCTATTATATTTAGGTGTTATAATAAATTCTCGATACTTTTCTTGCAAATTTCTAGCTTGTTTTTGCTGCAATATCATATAGGTCAATGATGTAGCAATGAAATATTTTGCTTTCACAAAGCAAACAGACAAATAGAAGCATCGGCATCTATCATGTTTACTAGGACCTAAACGAATGTAAACATATAATGATTGCAAGTCATGAAGTTTTGCTTATGAAAAACGTATGAACTTGTTGAAATCCACAAAATTTGTTGTTTTGTGCTGAATAGTTAGTACAGCTTTACATGACATCAGCTGGTGGTGCTAGCATAAGCTCTTGCAACTATTGCTCATCGTTTGCAAAATTTCTATATGTATTTTTTTGCAAAATTTTCACATGTATTCCTCAAAAAAGGCATTACAATTCTCCACAAAAAATTTGGTGCTAAATCCGGTCCTACTAACATGGAAACTGGTCAAATTTGTGACCATCTCGGTCAAAAAAACCCCGAAATCTTGTCAAAATTTACCAAAATCACTTTAGCAATTTGAAAATTTTCAAAAAAAATTTATCCCATCGAAATTTAGGATCTCATCCCTGTTTGAAAGCCGAGATTTTCGAAATCTCAGTGATATTTTGAACCATGATGCAAACAAACTACACGCATATCAATGCATTAAACTCATGAAATCATCGTTGATCCTGACACCGTTAACTAAACAAAAGTTTTTTGCTTTCTTGTTCCTTCAAGGGTATTCTTGCATTGTTGTGCTCTGTTACCTCTGTATACTGGTACATACAAGTGATGTTATGTCCGTTCTTGTTTTTATTATGCTCCTATTTTAATCTCTACGCCCAAAGATTCAAAGACTTGATTAACTAAGTTAGGTAACAGGAACATGTTAGTTCTACCTCGACATGATTCATTGTTCATTACGCGTAGTTACATGTCCATCGTGTTAATCTTCTCCAACAAGTATTACACTACTTGTTAGTTCTACCTCGATATAATTCCGCTCACTAGATCTAAACACCACGCTTATATCTATGGTCGTGATTAAATAATGTACAGAGTCCATATTTAGAAATAGAGTCCACGAAAAGTGCCATTACGTGCGCCATCTTCAACGGCAAAGGATCTCTTCGGACACCATTAACTGCTACCTCATCATGGCTATTCTTGGGTTAAACAAGCAAAAAAGAGGGAGAATACAAGCCATAGAGAGTATGCTGGTGATGGCAGGTGTCCCGTCAAAAAGATAGAAATCAGTATACCGTTTTATAGTATTTCTGTTGTCTATAATACACCACTATGTCATCTATAAACAGTATTAAAGACAACCCATACAATAGACTGTCTGTGGATTTTTAAATAATTAACAGACTGTCTGTACAATTGTATACACAGTTTAAAACTGTCTATAAAACCGTCTTTTAAATAATAGACATTATCTTTCTCTCTCCTTATTCTCTTTCCATCACATCATCCAAAATCCGATGTGGCATACTCTTATAAACAACATATATGTACCATTGTACACGTCGTGGGGTAAAACCTCTAAACCTTCGATCTTAGATCATAATTCATATATATGGATTGCTAACTTTTATGCACTTCTATCAAACACCAACTCTTTGGATATATTTCAATCACTCAAGTATTTTTTAATTGTTTCTTTCTATATTAGTCTCGATCGATCTCTGATTCTTCTTATATTTTTTAGACGACTTAAGATTCCACTACGTGTCGATGCCTCATGAGATGTCCAAACCGTTTTCAAACGATGTTGAACAAGCTTTTTTTTAATAGGTGCTACCCTAGCTCTATCACGTATATCAAAATTATTAGGAGATAATCAGATTTTTTTATTAGCTTATCGTTGTCTCGAGACTAATGTACCCGTTTAGGTCCTTCCATCGATTTTTAATGAAACAGACCTAAAAATATTTAAAATTACGTTTAAGTCCCTCCATAGTTTACATTTAGATCCTCCCGTTGGTCTTTAGCAAAAATGGATAAAAAAAATCAAAATTACGTTTAAGTCCCAAAAAATCTGTTTTTAGCGGAATGGACCTAAAAAATATGGAATTACGTTTAGGTCCCTCCATGGTTTTCTCAAAAAAAAAAATCACAGATTCGCCGACGGTTTATAGCAGTCCACAGATTCGCCGACGGGTGCATATTGGACCCGAAGAAAAACGAAATTAAGTTTAGGTCGTATTTCTCCCAAAAAATACACAGATTAGTCAACGGTTTATAGCAGTCCACAGATTCGCCAACGGGTCCTAACGACCCTCCTTTTTAAAAAAAAAACAAAAAAAACCGAAATTATCAAAAAAAAAAATTACGTTTAGATCCCTCCGCGGTTTTCTCCTAAAGAAAATCTCCAGATTCGCCTACGGCTCGTAGCATCCATTTTTTATAAACAAAAACAAAAAAACCGAAATTACGCAATTTTTATTCAGAAATATCCGTTGAACCAAATTTCGCGCGGTGCAGCATCGCACGACACAGTGTAGCTCACAGTGGTGCTTATATAGCGGACCTAAAAGTTCTTTTATTTTCCCTAACGAGTTCCTTTCATGTTCGGGTTGCAAAGATCTTGCATGTGAGTAGTATCACTGCAGAACCATTCATATATTTCAGCTGTTGCCAGCTGCAAGCGGTTAGTGCCGCCAACCCTGTTAGCGCGGTGCTTGCCATGCGCGTCGGCGCTGACTTCCTGCTGATCTAGCGATGCTCAGCTCCCACGTTGCATATCGGCTTGACATGGCTGGCACGATAGGTTAGGTCATAATCGAGATCTGGAGCTTAAATCTAAGTTTCATCCATGCTGATACTAAAAGGATTATTTTTACTATTATTTTCAGGGGAGTCTTTTTAGAAATAAATAAATAAAAATCAAAATAGGAAAAAACAAATATTATGCTGTGTGTGATCAAGTGGGAGTGCGTGAAGGGGACTAGACATGTACAATAATATATGTCCGCGGTCTATAAGAGTATAGTACATAGAATTTTGGATGACGCGGATAAAAGAAGTAGGAGAGAGAAACATGCTATCTACTACTCCCACCAGTCACAAATAGTTATCGTTTTGGACATAGGTGTAGTCAAACCTTTAAATTTTAGCTGTTAATATTTTTTAAAATATTTAAATCAGATACATAAAATCATGTGTAGATTTGCCTCGAAAAGTAATTTCATAATATTATAATTTTATTAGGTTTTATAAATAGATTATTGTCGGGGATCGGTACCCTCGTCACGCGTAAGCATCCCCCGGGCCTCATGGTGGCTTTCCACGAGCTCAGAGGCTCGTTCGACCTAGGAAAGTGCACTCCTCAAGCCCGAGCTTGGGTCCAGCGAGCTCGGGCTCGGACACAAGGACAAAGATCTTGTTCGACTCCGACGCCACGACCTCTGCACCTCCTGGGGTAAAAGGCATTTGTAATAATTTATTTATCTCGTGTAAAAACTCTCTCTTGCGTGGGAATCAATGCCAAATCTACCCCTGCGCGGGAATTATGGCCTAACAACTCCCGTCGACTCCCAACGGTTCCCGTCAACTCACAACGACCGTCGACGCCTCTCAACCACCCCCGTCGACTCACCACGGGCACCTGACATCAGCCTCGCGATCAGGTAGCGAAGCTCCCAAAGGACTATAAAAAGACGACGGATCACCTCGACCAAATAGGGGACGACAGAAAAAAGGGGAGAGACACGCACAAGGCGAAGCGCGGTCGACCTGGCCTTCCCGTACCCGCGGCTTCGCTCCTGAGCGACCCCGAGCTCGGACCCCGCTTGTACTCTCCCACCAAGCTTCATATATATCTTTCGCCTCAGGGCAAGACTGGAATAGGGCTGTTACCCGACCTCGGGGCCCGAACCAGTATAAACCTCGTGTCATTACTTCTTCCCCGACACACACACCCCGCGACGCGTGCCATTCCCGGATGAGCACGACTTCAAGCCTCGCCCTCACATGATCTACTCACATCCCCCCTTCTGCGGTCGGCGGTTCCGATCGTCGACAATTATAATAGAAATTACTGATCAACTATATTTTGTAGACCGTGCTGATGTCCAAAACGATAACTATTTGTGACCGGATAGAGTATTTAACAGATAACCTTATAGACAGCTTTATACTGTCTATTAATTGTATGAGAAATCATACAGACAGCCATATAGACAATTTATTGTATAAGTTGTGTTTAATCCTATTTATAGATGATACAGTACTTACAATTATCTTCTGTACTACTGTATTGTACATGCCCGGGGAAGACAGCGACGTGGTGGGTGCGGAACCTGAGAGGTTGCAACGCGTGGGTGGATTAGGATTTGGATGGCACGAAGCGGGCCGAGTCAATCCGCTGGGCTAACGACGAGTTTTATCGAGGCCTAAGATGTTCGTCGCACTTCTGTTGGGCCTTCAATTTTTTTCTCTAAAAAAGGTTATTTTTCATGAGATGTTTTTAGACTTTTCTTTTTTTTTTACGACTGTATAAATATTAAAATATAAATAAAGAATAGGGAGTGTAACTTGTACGAAAAGAAAACCATTGAAGCCATCCTCATTTTTCTTATCGTCTTTTTTTCTAGTCGAAAAGGCTTACCCCTGTACCACACGAAGTCGAGCCAAATAGCGACCACCCGACCTCGTCTTCCCGACGCCTCTCGCGCCATGGGCAGCAGAGCCAAGCCGCAGCTGCCTCCGAGGTGGTCGAAGAAGAAGAGAGGGCGCCCCTCCCTCCTTGACATCCAAAAGCGCAGCCTCCGCCTCCAGGCTGCCACCTCCTCCGCATCCAGGAACCCTAGCAGCAGCGGCAGCGCCAACCCTTACCTCCGCTTTCCCAGCAAGTCCAGCTCCAGCTCCTCGTCGCTGCGCCGCTATATCCGCCGAAACCAGCCCCCGGCCTCGGTCGCCTCCTCGGGCGACGACGAGGAGGAGGATGCCGAGGGCCGCGGATCTGGACGCCGCCGCCGCCGCGAGAAGGAGCTCAACCTCGTCCTTGAAGCGGACGAGGCGGATGAGAGGAGCGACCGCAAGCGGAGGGCGGCTACCGACGCCAATCGCGACAAGGTTGTGCTGCGTTCAGTATACCCCCGAAGGATTCTAATTCTGGCTAAAATTAGGCTGAAGTTTTGGTCAATTGTGACGAATTGGAGCTCGGTTTTGGTAAACTGGGCTAAAATTTGCAATTCTCACGGTCGTATTGGCTGGAGTGGGTGCGAAACCTGGATGTTTTTTCCTCGAACTTGGGAGTGATCCGGGTTGAATTTTGCTAAATTCGGGAATTATTTGTTGCGATTCATGGTGTTGGATTTCGCGGAGTGGGGCTGATCCGCGGGATGTTTGGGGGTCACGTTTTTTGGGGAGACACAGAAGTTTAAACTTTTAAACATTTGAATTTTTCGTACGGCCCCGAGCACGGATCTGGTGGGGCCGGAGTGGGGATTCCTCGTTCCCGCCTCGGTCTCGGTGCTCCTGCTCCCCGGATCTATTCTTCTCGAAGCTTCGGGAAGGGGGGTATACCGATTCTGTCCAGGTCAACGCCCCAACCATTCGCTGCGATGGTGAAACGAGCCCACGTAGATTTCGCGATAACTTCTGGTACAGATTGTCACATGTTTTTTTTTACTGATTTTTCTGTCGCAAATTTTTCCACTGCAGGTTGGGAGCAGTACTAGCAGCAATAAGTCCGCGAAAGCGACCGACTCTAAGCATGGTGAGTGGCTAGTAGAGAAAAAGGAAAACTAAGCATAAAGTTCGAAAACTCTGGGAAAGCATAAAGTTCGAAAATTTGAGGGACTTGCGCTAACCATCATAGTGGTATTGCTGCAGGGGAAGTGTCCAACTCCGGCCTGGCGGCGCCGCTGCCGGACCAAAAGCTGCTGGTGTTCATCCTCGACAGGCTCCAGAAGTGAGTTCTTGCTATTGCTGCCATGTGCGTCTGTGCTTTGTTCTGTTATGTTTCGCTACGTTTCTGATAATTGCTTGTTCTGTGGTACGGCATCAGGAAAGACACCTATGGGGTGTTCTCAGAGCCTGTGGATCTTGAGGAGGTAAGAGTGGCTGCAGTTGCCACATTGTGTTTTGGGGGAGGGAGGTGTTCGTGTTGTGTATGTGGATGTTGATCTTCAGCTTTGTGGTGTTTGCGCAGCTGCCGGATTACCACGACACCATCGATCACCCGATGGACTTCGGGACAGTGCGGGAGAAGCTATCGAGCGGGAAGTACTCAAGCCTGGAGCAGTTTGAGGTTGGTTCTGTGTTGATTTGTTTCTGTTTGGGTTGATCATTGTTGTTTCACTATTGGGAGCAATGGATTCTTTACTACGGCTAATTGGTTATTTCCATTTCAGATGTCACTTGTTCTGTTTGGGGTGTTTGTTGGCTGGGTAATGGGAAAGGCAACATAGCAGAACAAAGATAAACTGAAACATAGGATACATAGGTAGTCTGAACTACCTGCTGATAGTCTGATACCTTGACATTTATATTTTGCATTCTTTTCTTTTCTTGAAAGTAAACCGTAAAGTTAAACCATCTGTTGTCACAGCATAGGATTCCCTTTTTGCTCCTTGCCGCTCATAAAGTTAGGCTGCAACTATAGTAGTTCATCATTTGCACTCCTTGCTCATCTATGTGCATATATGCCTTGTCTATATTGATTGGTTTGACAACGTTTTTTATGGTGATGTTTGTTTGTATGTCTGAATGTTGACGTCAAACTGTTATCTGCCTTAAGCTCTTGTTGTCAGTTCCCACTTTTGTTTTTAGTGTTTTACTGCGTGCTTTTTGTGGTTTGCTGTGTTGCAGTTACCTGCATATCTTTTTGTATTCTTCATTCACCAGCAGCGTTCAGTGTCTTAAATTCAAGTTACTCCTAAACTTGTTCAATTCCTTTTGCGTCATTTGTTAAATAGTCACAGCAGAACTTATATACATACATACATACACTTTTTTCATCAAAATTATATGATTGGTTCATGAAAATCTATATACATAGAATAACTCCATTGTGACTGGTCTGCTTATCAGGCATTGTTGGACCATTAACAATAATCCTTCATACATAAAACAACTCTATCCTATAACATGGAGGCGTGTTTACCTGATTTTGTGCTTTGGATAAATTGTTGATACTACAGCTATGTTGATTAATATGGGGAAAATTCTGTTTCAAGAAAGAAGACAATTTTGCTTTTACTTGTGTGGTTATCATTGCGTTGCTCTTGTCAAATTATGGTGTAACTTGTGTGAATATATGTACTTGCATTTGCCAAATTCCCTTGGTGTTATTCTGTTTGTTGGACGAGTATTTCTTAAGCAGAAAGTTTGGCCATCTAGAGTAGGTTATTTTTGTGGATGATTAATGATATATCTAGGTCTGTTTGAGGGTTACAGTGATGACATTCTTAAGCTCCCTAGTCCCTACATCATTAAGAAATTATGTGCACTAGCAAGCAAAGATGCACTGACTGCTCAAGTCAAGATTGGCCTCATATGTTCCTTATTGAGCTTCTAGGAAGCATCCAGTCTCCATTTTCTTTAGTTATGAATTATTCCAAACAAAGATGATTACTTTATGAATTATCATGTAGTGAGTTTGACAAACAGAAGATAAAACCCCCCTTCCAGCATGGGGAGACTTCACTTGTTGAGAGGCTTCTATATTTATTCTCAGGTTGGTTAACAAGTGAGTGTTTTTAGAAACTTTTGTCTGCTTGAGACGTGTTCACTAGTCTAGCATCTGATGTTGTCCAATCAGAACTGCCCTTATGTTGAGCTTTTACAATGCACATGGAACAAAATGGAGTAGTTTGGACTTTGCGTTCTTGAGGATATCAAGTAGTTATGTTAGATGTGATGGCATAGTTTCCTATTGGAGCTTTGAGAGTGTACAATAGCACATGGTTTTGGAGTTAGTGATATCAGTTGTGTCTTTCTGCTTTAGGAGAGCTAAAATGCTAATTATGTATACCGGCTCTTAATTTTTCTTGTTCAGCTACATCTGAACTTCTTTCTCTTTTCTCGTTTTTGGTTTGTTGCTGTTAGAGACCAACAGTTTTGTAGTTTAGCGGAGATTATATTATGGACACATTTACTTGTTTCATATGGACAACAACAATTTTTCTTGAGCTCTCTGCGCAGTACTTGCATTAGTCTGTATTTTTAATGACTTATTTTCATCCTCCATAATTTTGCAGAAAGATGTGTTCTTAATTAGCTCAAATGCCATGTGCTACAATGCATCGGACACTGTTTATTTCCGCCAGGTAATAATCTTATGTGAGGACTGTGATGTACAAATCTCATTTCTGCCTTTGAGCAATTAATATTTCTTGAACTTTTGGTTTACCCAGGCTAGAGCGATTCATGAACTCGCAAAAAAGAACTTTGAGAACTTGCGACAAGAATGTGATGGCAATGAACTAGAACCAAAGCCAGTTGTTAGACGAGGTAGACCACCAAATAACTTCAAGAAAGCACTTGGCAATGCTACTGAACAGAATCAGTTATATAGAGGCGACAAGTCAGGACATGCAGAAATCTCGACATGCCCTCCTAATGCTGAGATATTTAGTTGGCTCAGTAAACAAAAGTTGGATAGGAATGAGGACTACTCAGGTTTGTGACTCAAGACTGCCAGAAATCTTTCATCCCTAAATGGGCAATGGACAAAAGCTGATTTTCTAGACTTTGCATTGACGAAGTTGCCTATTTTTAGGGTCTTCTTCACTAAAAGGGTTTACAAAATATGGAAAAAACCCTCTAGTTATAGATGAGAGTCGTCGCAGCACATATAAGCAGCATCAGTGGTCAACAATTTCATATGAGCATCCTGTACATGCTATCTTTGCTGGTCCCAGGAAATTCATTGCTCCAGTAAGTAATTTTTTTAGAAACATTTCCATTATGTATTTACTAGGATACATATATGAATTCCAACAACATTGCCTATCTTTTCTTTCCTCATGAGGTCTCTCATTCGCTGGATCCATGATGGTCACAAGCGCTACACATATACATATTCTATTTATACACTGGAGCTTAACAGAAAGATATTTTTGCAAGCTCTAGTTTTGCTTGACTTACTGTTGACTCCAAATTGTCTTTCCAGTCAGCATTATGCACACATGCAGATATTGGTGGTTTCATGGAAAACCCTTATTTGTTAATAGATAGTACATAGTAGGAACCCTCATGCAGATATTGGTGGTTTCATGGAAAACCCTTATTTGTTAATAGATAGTACATAGTAGGAACCCTCTAATAAATCATCATTTATTCTTTATTCCCTTGACGATTGGTAACTTGGCACTATCATTGCGATGACATACTAGAGAAAAGCAAGAGTATTGTTTTTCTACACTTCATATCTAAGAGCTTGAAGTAGATTGCACTCTAGCTAGTTACCAGAGTGATATAAGACACGAACATGGATTATGAGGCCAGTTGACTTGGCATTTAAATATTAGTTTATCTTTTCCTTGAAGCGGCCATTTTATGCATCTCATAGAGTAACTTCCTTGCCTAAAATTAGACAAGATCTTTCAGGAGATACATGAGGTTTCTGATACCTTATTTTGGATATGTGAACCCTAGTAAAGTCCACTAATCACAACTTGTGTTTGATTCTTAACGAAGGAAGCAGATGACCAATTGTTGAAGGAATAGAGAAAACAATTACCTGCCAATTAGCATGCCCCGTACCTCTAGGGGCTTTTTTTTGCATTTCTAAATGCTGTAAATTTGCTTATGTATGTATTTGTTGATGTTTTTTTTGTCCTGAAACTGTTATGGCTGGTTATTAAAACAGGTAGGCATTAACATGGAGCATGCTTGTGCAAGGAGCATTGCTCGATTTGCTGCAAATTTTGGCCCCATTGGCTGGGCTGCGGTTGCAAGAAGGCTAGAGCGGTTGTTGCCTCTTGGGACTAAGTTTGGTCCTGGGTGGGTTGGAGAGGGTGAATCCCTAGCAATGACTAAACAGTTCTCAGCTTCTCCAAGTCCGTTGCCCGAGCTTAATTCATTGCCATCTACCATGGCAAAGTATGGTAATGACAAACTTGTCCAGATAGAGGAGGCATCCTCAAACAAAACTGAGGTTCAAGGTTACTCCAGCAGAACTCCTCAATCTGTGTTGCCCCCTGCAGCAGAACTCTCATCAGAAGCAAGGAATTCTTCCAGTCGGTAGCGGCTTTAATACAGTCACTAATTCTGACATGAGTCAATCTTTTGAATATGAAGAACGCGGCCACCAGGCTTGTCAGAGGCACAGATGGGTCGTGCTCAACCACTTGGGAGTTATATCCTTATTCATCAGAAAAAAAACATGGTCCAGCAGGCTGGAGGGAACTCAAGGTTGATGTAGAATTCAGCAAGTTCCAGGATGCAAATGAAGGGCCTCGGGACTTTGTGAGATCTCAGACGCCAACATACAACATGTCCACCTTCGAGTGGGCTGTTGGATGCACAGCAGGAGCAGTAGAAGAAAGCCAGAAACCTGACTCGGTCCTACAGGAGCAGGCACACGGGTTAGCCTTGCAGCTATGACGTTTGCGATCCCATTTTTCTAGATTCAGTTCTTTTTTTTTCTTGGAAGAGTGTCGGATACTGGAATTTACAGGGATTTTGAAAGAGGATGATGTTAGGGTGCCAAAATTAGTAACGCACCTAAACGGTTCGTTCTTGCCTGCCGTGTATCGGCACAAGATGTGTTGTAGTAGTGCAGGAGTACATGTCAGGGTTAATTATCATTTTGTTAGGAATGAACTTTCTTATGAAAAACAATGAGCACCCCGTTTATACTATGTGCTCCGTCTGTTGTACATCATGTAATTGGCAGTGAAATTTTGAATAACAAGTTCAAAAATGCATAACCACACGTACATGTGGGTACATGTATTGTTTTAACCCTCAAAAGTATTTCAAGATTTGTGTAAGGAGTATTTAATTATGAGAAGAAGGGATGGTGGTTTGAATTTTGAACGTTTGCGTCAATCTCGAGACATATTTGAATGTGATGATGGTACATATACTTGCATGTATGTGCGAAAAAACTATATTCAAGTTTCACCAACTAAAAAGTTGCGTGAAATTTTTTGAAGTACATTGGCCAGGTTTACGAGAGAAATGAATTTGTTTTGTTAGACAACTGATTCCGGGTGGATGTACAAGCATGAGATCTTAGGTTCGATCCCCCAACCCCACACAGACATTCAGGGGTGTACTTATTAAACACATTATCTATATAAACTCCTTATTCTTGAAAAAAAATTTATTGTACTAGTCGTATATTTTTTGATATTCTTGGATATTTTTTATTGTACTAGTCGTATATTTTTTTTGAGCGCGGAATGGCACGAGCATGACACGTGTCATAGTCATAGGAGTGAGTGTGAGGAAATTATATTTACGTCCTGTATGTGTAGCGGAAATCCATTGCATGACGAAATTACCATGGTTCGACACATTCTAGCGGTACGGAACCGCTAGAATCTTTTTTTCCACGCATCTCGGCCGTTGTATTTCGCCGGATCCACCAACTAACTGTCTCCGCGTGACTGGTCCGTTGAAATTGGCCAAATGACGCGCCATGCTAGCGTTGGCATTCCGCGCTTCTCTGACCCATGCTTGCTTTGAAGTTCTCGTGTGTTTTTTTTGGAAGAACTAGCGTCCGAACGTCTGATCTAAGGATGTTTTGTCGGACGCTCGGTGCAACATTTTTTTTCAACGTCTGTATTTTTTTTTTCGTACGCACATTTCTACTGTTATCGAAAGAAAATATTTTACGTATAGGAAGAAAATATTTCACACATAAGAAGAGAATATTGCAAACGGCTAAACAAACAAACCTCCGAACACAAGTCATTTCGTTTTTTTAATACGCGAGAAGTTCCCCTATATTCTTGTCGTAACTGATTGGCCGTACGTACCTACGTGCACACTGCAGCAACAGTCGGCACATGCGCGTCTGACACGTGCTTAGCGTGCATTGTGACGCACGCATGCGTGCAGGTTCAAAAATGGCCATCGACGTTGTAAAACAATATTGTTTGCACTTGATAAACCACCGTGTACCAAAAAATAATAAGTATAAATAGGAAGCACATACAATATAGGAAGAAAATTCTGTTCACTCTCTATATTAGATTGATCTTTCTGTATATGGGGAAGCTCAATATATAGTATAAGCTAACTATAGATACATTCGAATTCGCTCACCAATAGATAGAGTCCTTCCATACTTGGACTGGGATTCTATCTATATCATAACACTCCCTATTAGGTGAATACCGTGTAATGCACATGTCTCGTTAAAAACTCCTCCCAAAAGTCCAATAGAAAAAAAAGGAACAAAGAAAAGAGTATATTGAACTCGCACTCCGTGTTACACTAGTTGCCTCATTAAAAATCTTCGTGTGAGAAACTTCAAGAAAACTTATTGAGGGAAAAAGAGCACAACTTATATTATTTAGGATATAAAATATAATCTTTAAGATCATGCGAAAAGGGTCATGGTTCAGGGATTTACTCCCTCTGAACTCTGCAAATCTCTAAGTCGCCTTATTCCAATGTCATTAACACATCTTTGGAAAATAGATTTTGGCAATAACTTAGTGAACAAATCTGCTAGATTTTCATATGACTTAGTTTATAATATCTTTACCTCACCACTCTTCTGGGGTTCGTGAAGATAGAAACGTTTTGGGACAATATGCCTCGTGATATTGCTCTTTACATAACTCATTTGCATTTGTGTAACACAAGCAGTATTATCTTCATAAATAATGATGGGGGTCTGGACGGTATTAAGACCATATGACTTCTGGATACGGTTAATCACACGTCTCAGCCAAACACACTCACTTGAGGCTTCATATAAAGATATAATCACTGAGTGGTTGGTAGAAGTAGCTACCACGGTCTGCTTAAAAAGGCCGCCAAGAAATGCTGAACCACAACAGGAAAAGACAAAACTAGTCTTAGATTTGGCACTGTGGGGATCAGACAGATAGCCAACATCCATATATCCCACTATGGTTAAGTCTTGGTTCTTTTGAAAAAATAATCCAAGATCTTGAATATCTTAGAGGTATCCGAGTAAAGTCTTGACATTATACTAACCCAATATTTTCTAGTTGAGACTACACTGTGTATTACTAGCAAATTTACAACGAATGTAATATCAGATCTTGTGTAATTCGCAAGATACATAATTATGGAACTTCAGGTTCTAAGACTTTATCATTTTTCATCCTCAGTCCGAAGGTTTTTTATCTACTTCAAAGGATCTTACTATCATAGAGGTTTTTAAAGGATGAGATTTATATATATTAAAAAAAATTCAATATCTTCTTGGTATAAGTAAACTGGTGTACAAAAATTGTCGGCGTAACATTTTTTTAATAATGTGTGCAACAAATTTAATCACCGTGTGCAACATTTTTTTTGTATGGACAATCTACTATCATTGCGTGTTTTTGTTGCACACGGTGATTACAATTGTTATACGTATGAGTAAAAAATGTTGTGCGATCCGGATGAACATTCATACTGTCATTACGCGTTTTTGTTGCACACGATGATTACAATTGTTACACGTATGGATAAAAAATGTTGCGGACGCCCGATAAAAAAAATCTCACATCGAACGTCTGATCGCTAGTTATTCCGATAATATAAAGGTGTATTTGAGACAGTACTATACCGTAAGTCTAACCAACCAATCCAGCTTCACCGAAAACCACCCCTCGCTCGGGCACTTGCACCGTGCGCGTGATGTACACTAGAGCTAGAAAAAAAGCTCTGTGGTGGGGCTCGTTGGCTCGATTTAAAATTGCTTCAATTACACTTGTTCATTGATTAAACATTAAAATAAGTTAATTTCGAATGAAATTGGATTTTGCTCTGGTTCGGCCCAGCTCGATTTCCACCCCTGCACCATGGTCACCACCATCTCCAAACAGTAGCATTTTCCGCCTCGCGTTGCCGTGCCGTCTGGGCCAACGGCCTCCTACGTGCAGCAGCCTGCCGCTTAAACCACGGCGTGATGACCTCACGCCGCACCTCCGAAGGCGCTCGACGCGGAGCCGACCCCCAACCAGGCAGCATAACCTGCCACTGCACATTATCTTTACCTCCTTTGCATTTGCTGGGGAGCCGGGAAGGGATCGTATGAGACTGGTCTTAATGTTTCGATACTGAACGCGTCTCTGTCTGCTGGGAGGAGCGTAGTGTCTATAGAATGGAATCGAATTCGCTCGCAGGTAGCTTAATTCGCACTCAGCTCAGTAGTATATGCTCAACAAATAAGACCCATGAACAGATAATTCCACTATTGCACATTCAAGCATTAGGCTAGATGGAAACGAAAGAGAGAACATAGAAATTCAGTGCACTGCATGGTGCATAACCGTACCACCAAAACGAGCACTTCACCTATATATACCTGCTAATTCCACAGCTGTATCTACTCCAATGGACCAAGACGAGACATGCCTGAACTACATCAACAAACCTCGGTCAGTTAGCAAAACAAGTTAGAATTTCTCCACCAAAATTTGATCTTCGAGCAGCATTTGCCTAGTGCATTCCGCATGGGGCACCCGGTCAGGAGATCCTCGTATTGTACAAGCTGTGTTCGCTGTAGTGTCGGATGCAACATCAGGCTATGAAACTTTGGCATTCTCTCTGGATAACCTTTCCTCTTCAGCATGTCTCAGAGTCCCCTCGAAAGCTTGTAGGGAACCGGAAGCAAAGCTCTCTAAGGTTTGAAGAGCACGCCTCAAACTTATCTGCATACTGTTTGCTTCAAGAAAATGGCCTTGGTATGTTTGTGCCGTTGGAAGCAGGCTTTGCTGGCCTGGTACTAGGGCTAGCTTCCTGTTTAGTGTATCTGCCTCTTTGTTAATCTCCAAGGTCTTCCTTTCCAATATCTTGTTCCATTTCTCTCTCTCCCGGATTGCAATGATTTGTTCGCTTTGTTCAACATTCTGTTGCGGCCACAGGTTCCGTATACTGGACACAAGAGCTTGCATAGCGGTAACCACTTCCTTCTCAGAAATCCTATCCATTGCTTGAGACCAGCTGTTGCAGATGACAAACACAAGGGGAGCACCCACTCTTTCAGGAGAATAAGGAGGAACTCCATCAGCTGTCTCCTCCTGCTTATAGTTAAGACAAAGTGCTAGCCATCCATTCAGTGCCTTAACGAAGCTCCTCTGCGCATTCACCCAAGAGGAAAAATTGACTATCCATTTGATCAACTCTAGTTCAAGCTCCATTGCCAAATCTCGACTGCATTCACCAGAAACAATTGAATCCCAGTTTTTTGCCTCTGATATCACTTGACACTGTATCTGGTAGCAGTCCAGCTTATCTTGCCACATTTTCACAAACCTACAAAGAGGGTTATCAGTCTTTTGATGCAAGCTAGCTTTCATGGGAATAGGAGATGCAAGATTATGTACAAAGGAAATTGAGTGTTCAGGAAGATCTACTTATGGTAAAAGCATATAGGGATCTTGATTATTCCAGAACATAACGTTTTGTCAAATATATGTGCAGTGTAGTAGAATAAAACCATTGAACAATTCTAGACGTAAGTGCAGGACTGTTGGGGGGTTGCTTTTACATATCTGACTCACATGTACCAATTTCCACACAATTCAGTTACAGTGCAGCACACTGAAATTAATTACCTACGGAACCGAGGCTGTTATTTTCTGATAGAACATCACTGTGATTGTACATACATACTGGACACGCAGATAACCAATGTAATGGGAGCAACAGTGTAAAGACAGAAAACAAAATTGAAATATCTGCCTAAATATGTTAGGGCGAAAGGACAGAACGTACCCTTGTATTAAGGCGTTAATTTGTGGCCATAACTCCTCGTCCCTTACTCTGTTTATCTTTTTCGAGACCTTAGCAATAACTCGCACAGCTATTCTTATTTTTGTCGACAACTTCCTGATCAAATTTCGGGTCGCATCGATCTTGTGAGCTTCAGCACCCTTTTGATCCAAGAACTTCAGCCGCTTGGAGTTCTTGGCAAGCAGCAGGCGCATTTTCTCTTCAGCCTGGAAGAGGAAAACAAGCATCAAAATAATCAAATATGGCATAGGGACTACCAAGGGTGAGCACATCCAAGGAACATAATCTGCTCGATGCAAAAAAAAAAAAAACACTAGCAGTGCTTTAATGCTTTCCCTTCTAATACAAGTTGCACAAATCTTAAAGCAAACGAATGGGTAAGTAATCACCATCTACCATTTATTTATGATTTAATATTTGTGCAACTATCAAAAGGAAAAGTTCGGTAGCACCCCTCAGAAAGCACATCCTGCATTACTGAAACTAATGATAAAGAGCGTTTCACCCTCAAAAGATATTTATTTACTAAGTAAAACCACCATCAGAAGACAGATCCACCAACTCAGAAGTGTTCTTACCAAATACATCTAATACCTATATACAGCAAATGCGATTACTTAAAAGACAGGCTAGTAAAAAGAACTCTTCCTAATCTGGCTGTTAGGGCCCCAGAAAGTCACTTTCTACGGTGTTATCTAAATGAACTCTTTTTCTTAATCAAGCAGCACACCTGGTACTATGTGTGTGTTTGGGAGTGGGTGGGTTGGGAGGAGGGCATGCATGAACACTACAATGAGATCTCAGCCTTTCATCTTTGTGCATAGTGCTTATTGGTGCCAGCATAAGTATGTTGTCATATCGCGTTTGTCGTAATGAAATAAATGGCATTGCTCTCTCGTCTAAGACCTGTAGTCGGTGGTGTCAAATGGGAGTATGGGACCACTCGCGAGCAACAAATTTGCATCCTGACCTACATCACTTTGAATAGCAATTTCATGGGTCATCTCAACTAGATAGCATATCCAACATATCACTATATCATAGACTAAAATCTGGTATTACTTCAATGGTAACAAGGAAAATACTTCAATTGTAGAACACGTACCTTGACCTCGTCATACAACTTCTTCTCCCAGACATAGAGCTTCTGCAGGGTCAAAGACAAGCACCTCGCTCCCACCACCTTCTCCCCACCAGTATCCAAGAACTCTTCGCCTACATACCCCGAATACGGCAAGGCAATCGCTGACACCATCCGAGACGAAACTGTTTCCAAATATCATCAATCAATGACACCAAGCATCAGGCAAAAGCTAATCGGAAGATATGCAGGTCCTTGAAAGAACAAATAGCTCACCATGGTACACCGAGCTCCGGGGATGGTACCTCCGCCTCCCGACCTCAAGAATCGGCGCGAGCGCCCTGGCAGCGTCTGCCGCTCGAACAAACTGCGCCTTGATCTCTCCGGCAACGTGTGCACTCTGAACGGCCCTCCGGGGAGTCGCCACGGAAGCAGCGGCATTACGCTGCGCTGGCGCCTGTTGTCGCGCCATGTTGCCTCCGCCGACCACTTCCTTATCTTCATCGACTTCAGCAATGCTACTGCTCACGCAGCCTACCGAGCTGCGTCGGCTGCGGGCGCCACCACTCCGGGGCGTGGAGTACTCGCTGGACACCTCCTTGACGACGACGTCCTCCGCCTCGAGCTCCGGGATGCCCTCCTCCTCCCGCACCTCCCGCGAGCTCCGGCTCGGCGTGTACGCCGCCACCGCCGCAGCCCCAGAACCGCTATCATCATAACAGTAGTTGTCGTACACCTCATAGTTGTCGAACACATTGAAGAAATCCCACGAGCTCGCCCTCGGCGGCGACGGCGGCGGCGGAACCGCCCTACCTGCCGTCGCGGGCTCGCCGTCGTACGAGTAGTACTGCGAGTACGCACCCGCCGGTTCGAAGGAGCCGAAGTAGACGCGCTCCGGCGCGGCTGCGTGCTGCTCGAATGCAACGGAGGGCGGGGGCGGGCGGCTCCGCGCGTAGTAGAGCTGCAGCGACCCCGGCGGGTACCCGAACGACGGCTCGGGTGCGTACCCGTAGCCGTACCCATAATGCGGGAACGGGAGCGCGTGCGGGTGCGGGTGGTCGAGCCTCTCGTGGTGGCCGACGGCGCGGTGGGGAGGCGAGGAGACGGAGACGGACTCGGCTCCGGAGGACGGCGCGAAGTTGATGTGCGACGAGGAGTGCGGGGCCGAGGAGGCTTGCGGCGGCGGAGGGTTGACGTCCTTGCCCGTGGAAGGGAGCGTGAGCCGCGGCGGCGCGGAGGCGGGCGCGAGGAGTAGGTGCAGCGATGAGGAGAGGGACGCGAGGGAGTCGGCCAGCGCGGCGTGCGCGTCCGCGAGCGCGTAGCGGTGCCGCACAGCGGCCGCGAGCAGGTCTGCCCGGCCGCGGCACAACGCCACGGCCTCCTGCTCCTCCAGCTTCGATCCCTTGCAACCCATCTCTCAATTAATTTCTTGGAGATGATCGACTCCGCTCGGCTCGGTTTTTATAACTCCAACTCCCCGCGCCGTCTCGCCATGAGACTTTGGAGTTTGGAGTGATGGAGAAACGATTTAGACACGAAAAAGAGCGTAGAATGTGTGAGTTTTCGAGGGGCTTTTGATGGGGAGGACAAGTGGACAACAGAGTCGGAGAGGGAGGGCAGCGGAGGCAAGGAGGGGTAGTGAGAATCTTCTGTCTTACTAGTATTTGTTTGCACTCGCTCGATCGACTTTCTTTTCCTGGGCTTGATGTGCCAGGCTGCTTGTTTTCTTGTGAGGAAACAAAGGGGAAAACCATACAAGGATTATCTCTATCTCTACCTCAGTTCCTCTACTGTGGGAATATGATGGGGAATGGAGGGGACAGGCGACGAGGAGAGGCAGTCGGTACGAAACTTTGGTCTATTCGGCCTCTTTTACATATTTTTTCATCTTTGATTTTTTAATAAAATTGTAAGTATAGCACTTTTCCTCTTAGTAAGAAAGTACTCATGCGTGATATGCGTCATTATTGCACTCTCTTACCAAGGTAGATCGCTGGTACCATATTTATTATGGCAGACTACGAGCTACTGTGGTATCGGAGCTCAACATGTATCTGACATAGTATGCGAGCTCGGTATAAAGGTGGGCTTGTCACCTACCAGGCTTGTCGGGGAGCTGCTATGGTGGACCGAGCCACTGCAGTGTCGACGATCTGTTAGGGCTTCCGTGGTCGAGAAAAATCCTAAACTTATAATTTCGTTCGAAAAAAATTAAAGATGAAAAAGATATGTTCTCGTTTCCTGACTTTCTTCGCATGTTTTGTTTGTTTCCTTTTGGAAGGATGCAGGGTGGCGCTGCCGCTGGCGACGGAGAGCGGAGAGCACAGCGAGAGAATACGGAGTCTACCGCAGCAGCGCAGGCTCGGTTTGGTGGCATTGACGCCGGTCTTACCACGTACGGGCTTGACCGGTCTCCATCAACGGATCAACGCTGGCGTCTACCTGCTGCTGTGAGGATCTGCTGCGGTGCGGTGGCCTGCAACTCTTCTTACCTTCTGGTACCGTGCTAGGTTACTTGGGGTTTTAGCGACAACGTAAATGGACGAGTTTCATTTCTCCAAACATAATGTCCCGGAAACTCCACACTTTCAACATCAATTTGTACATTTTTTAAGAACCGTACTGGAATGCTCATCAACAAGTGGGGAGTCGGAGACTCGGAGTCTGAAAAAAGCAGAATCAAATCAAAGGGGAAAAAAAGCAATAAGAAAAAGTTACCACCATGATGCCCACATGAAATGATCATACACCAATGACAACTTCGCTTTCCCTTTTCTTTTTCTTCTTTCTTTCCATCCTATCTTCTTTATATATATTTTTCCTTTTTATTGTTTCATTTCGACATTCAGGTTTTACTATTTCGGAGTGAACCGTGGACCACTCCGATGATCCAATCTCTTTGGGAATAGTAAAATCTGAGGGAGACGGGCAGAGAATGTAACAAGAATATCTCAATGCAACTCCGGGGGGGAGATCGCCATTCAGAGAGAATTTACTTGGTGGCCATCCCTACCGTTCCTTGCACTTGTTTCTGCTTCCTTTTCCTCTGCCTGGAGCATGTTTCAATACGTGGGGCCTGTGACATCTGCCTTGTCATGAATTCCATCAAACACTGTCTGTTCATCCGTTGGGGCTAGGGATACAAATCATACAATCCCATGGTTGTTTAGTTTCCTTGGTTCAATCATTTATTCTACTGTTTCTCCGAGCTTGGTGACCTTTTCGGCACTGTTGAGCTCAACCATGCGTATGCTACTTTCTGAGGTTCAATCGCACATCAATGTGCTAATATGTGATGTCCATCGCTGTAGAAACTGGTGGACGATAGATATGCACCACGAAAGGGCAGCGGTAACCATGGGTTCATCAGACTTATGGCCTTTTTTAGGCAGGTTTAAAATTTTGGTAAAATTTCGGAAAATCTCGGATTTCAATCGAGGATGAGATTTAAAATCACGTGGAATGAATTTTTTTGAAAATTGAGGTTTACTATAGTGATTTCAGTAAATTTTGATGAAACCTCCGTGATTTTGGCCGAAATTTCGGCATTTTGAACCGATTTACATGGTTTTGAGGCCAGTTTGTATGGTTTTTTGACCGGATTTGGCACTAATATCTTTTTTTTGGAGAATTGTAATGTCTTTTATGAGAAATACATGTGAAAATGTTTAGAAAAAATACATATACAAATTATGACACAAAAATAAAAAAGAGCTTATGATCATCTCATCTATTATTGAGATAAAAAATAACTTAAACCTAACTAATGCAATTCATGATATCAAAACATTGAACGGCTCATATTGATTTGAAGGTGTTGTAGAAGAGCTTGAGGTAAAAAAAGAGGAGAGGCTAATCAATCTCAATCATGATGACATGTGTGTTGGCTTAATTGAGTTTTGTGTTTAAGTGTAAACCGATAACTAGCTAGGTGCAACTATGCAAATTATTTTTATTTGTGAACCAAATCGACGTAAAAACTCTGGAAAAAAGATGATGTAGTAATTAGAGTTTCATAGGACCCTTTAAAATTTCAACTCTGAACTCATACTACATTATAAGAAACATAAAAACATATATTTGCTATACATGTTTGTAATCCTTTAATTATGCCTCTTCTTGCAATATATGTTCATACTCCTTTTAATTATGCTTTACACCTTCTTGCAACACATGTTCATACTCCTCCTTTAATTATGCCTCTTACAGGAGGTTCGGGTTGAGCGGTGTGTTATGGCGTCATTCATGTTTCAACAGGAATTTCTCTCATTTATTAACCACGCTTGTTTTGATTAAGCACATATGCTCATATATGTGGTGTGTTAGGTTTAGATGAACACAAGCACATGCACAAAAGGAGACACAAAGATTTACAAGGAAAACCTTTTGTAGGAAAAAAAACCACGAGAGACATAAGAAATCACTATTTCGATTCAATCTTTACAAGTACATGGAGGTGGCAATATATAGTCAAAATAGAGTCCGAAAAACTAGGGATAAGGACTCCTAGATATATATGGAATTTGAGGAATCCGAGAATTATCCCTAACATGGTGTATATGCTCTTGTATGCTTCGTAGTGGCTATGCTCATGGCTGTACCCGGTCCTAATTGATTAAGCATGCTTGTTTTGTTAGATAACACATATGTTTGAAATAATTGTGATGGATGAAATACGATTGATGGAATGCAAGACATCATTTCAAAGTTGTAATGGATTTTCAAAAGTGTTTATGAATTGTGAATTGTCATGCAATTATGAATTGTCATTTGTGTTAATTTTATTTCATGTTTATCATTTGTGATCACAATATATATTGATTGTTGCCAAATATAACTGTTAGAATTCAAAAATCAGTCGAAATTTCTAAAATTAGGGTATTTTATGTGTAAATACTTAGTATTTTGCATTAAAATAGGTAGAAAATATAGATAAATGCTTGCATGATTTTTTCTAGCCTCAAGAGACCATTTTATCGGTTGTTCAAATTGCAATTTTGGCCAAAATTTCGGTTTTCCTGGTCTCAAAATTTCTGGATTTCAAATTTGCTTTTTGAATTTCATCTGGATTTCGGTTGAAATTCGGAAATCTCGCCGAAAGTTTGGATTTCGGCCGCCTCGGAGACGTGGTCCGAAAACAAAATTTGAAACTTTGCACTGAACAATGATTGATGATGGGACGAGGAAACTATCATCCCATATGTAGATGATAAAGGGAGGTACGAGGCCACACATGTTATTGACATATCAATGTTATTTTTCAATGGTGTAATCTTGAGTAAATTTTACAAAACTAAGTCTTTTGTAAGAACTATTGTAAAATTACATATTTTAGCTCATATTTTATAAAATTATGATTTGTGTCACAAAACTATGTATTTTAGAATTGATCGTTCTTCGTAATGGGTCTGAAAATGTGGACCCACATGGCAGCTTCACACGCCCTCGTTTACTGTTTCACTTACGTGTAAGGCTGCTATGTAGGCCTGCACTATCAGACCCGTTACAAGAAACGGCCAATTATAAAAAGTATAGTTTTGTGATACAAGTTCTCATAAAATCTGTAGTTTTGTGAAATAAAACTAAAATTTATAGTTTTTTTATAATTTGTACCAGAAATATGTTATTTTGTGCAACTTACTTTGTAATCTTTATAGTGTTTTTGAACAAATTATATTTTTTTACTGACAATTCTATATTTCACTGTTAGCATTTGTGACCTGAGAACACATTTATGACGTTAGGTTTTCCGGGAATAATTTTCTCGACATTACAAGCTGTCAGACACTCCATGCATAGGCACTAGATCTTCTGCACTAAAGCTTTCTAAAAGCCATGATCAGCACCCCTACTGTTCCCTTCGTTATATATCTCGTCAACTTTATTTGCCAACCATCTAAGATTGATAGAAAGTGTGCACATAGTTAAACACTAGTTACAGAGTTGACTGCATATTCTGCTTTGGGAATTGGGGCCACAACCAGGCGGCCATGATTTAGCAGTAGATAGATTGGCCGGCATGGTTAGGAGAAAGCAGCTCAGCATGGCTCCCAGCCTCCCACTAGAGAAGTAGAGAGTGACATGAGGAAGGAGGTCACTCTTCCAAGATTCACTGTACACTCGTGGTGAAACAAAGCGACACCCTCCTCTCATGCACTCAACTCAGGCTACGAAAAAGGAAGCGGTGCACGTTTAGGTAGATGGCTATTGGGACCATCGCTAGCTTTACATGTTCTGGTTATTTCTTTTTCACACTTCCATGTTCCTTTGTCACGCATTTCCAAGCAAAAGAAATGAAACTAGTACTAGTCTACTGGCCCATAGACTGAGGAAAACAAGATTGAGAAAAACATCAAAGACAATTACTAGAGTATATTTCATTAAGAGTATGGAATTACTTGAGAGACTGGTTTGTATTGTAAACCATTATATTGTTTGTGAAAGAGAAGGAAATAAATAAAGTCAAAAAAGCTAAAGTAGCATTAAAGATCTATGTACGGCTTATAATTTTCAACAAGAACGCAAACCAAATAAGCTTTATAAAAATTCAACGAAAGGAGTACTAAAAAAAGACACTCACATAACAATAGTGCTATCCTATAACTGTGTATGTTTATGTGACAGTGTCGTGCGGGTGAACATGCATATACGAGCGATTAGATCTTAGAGGTGCCTTTTGTTCTTCTGAAAATCTAATGTAAGGTAAGCTGAGTTTACCAAACAAAAAAAAAACGGTAAGGTAAGGTGCAAGTTGGGGGAAATCCCCTCTCGTGCTCCCATTGTGCACACTTGCACAATTTCACGTGGTAGGTGGAGGGGGTATACAACACTACGTGCAACGTAGGCCCAATATTATTATAGTGGGGGAGGGCCTCAGGTCAATTAAAAAAGTAAAATTAATCCTGATTTAATTACGTGGGTATTCTCACGTGGCAAATTACATATTTTTTTTGGAAAACAGCTGTTACGTAGTAGAAGTAAATCGAAGAAATGTTCACTATTATAGCCCCTTTTTTTTATAACTAGCTCCAAGAGAATTTTTTTTAAGAAATGACACCGTGACTCACACATTCCGCGAAAATCACTATAGTGTGACACGTGGCGCATTTCAGTGGCAATAGAGTGCGCGAATTATTTCCACGCCACCCTAGCGCTAGAAATCCATCGCCACGTTCTCACGAAATCCCGTGCTGCCCCTGTGCTGGAAATCCTCGCCGCCGCTGGATTCCGCGCCAACGATTCCCCGCATCCCCATTCCGTGGTAATTTGAATTATCCTGCTCTCCGGTCGCGGAATACGCTATGTGTCACACCGTAGTGATTTCTGCGCTCCTCGTGCGTGGAATGAACAGACTAAGGGGCTATTTCTATAAAAAAAAAATTCGCGATAGCAAGTTTTATAAAAAAACATTTCTAAACTGACACTGACTCTTAAACAAGTAGAATCCTCACGTAACGGCAGTCCAAGTCAGCAGTTTTGTGGACAGGTCCCTCAGGAACTCCAAAATTGCATCCAGGCCCTCCCATAAACTCTTTTGCAAAAAAACCTCGTAGTTCCACAAATTCGTATCTAGCTCCGAACCCTTTTTGCAAAAAATCATCACGGTTCTAGAAATTTGTATCCGGACCCAGATCACGCCCTTTTGCCAAAAAAAAGTCCTTATGATTCTAGAAAATTATGTCCAACTTTAGAATAAAATTCGTCCGAAATGGCGTAATACACTACTCTACCTAGTTTGTCTTATGGGGAAATGCTGATAACAATTTCTCGATCTAAATCTCGCAGGGACAGTGGTGATGAATTATTAAACCCACTTGCAAGAAAAGTAGAAGACAAAGGTCCCCAATGGAGCGCGTAATTCGTGTATGTGTTTGGTTGCTGCCATTTATGGGACAGGAGACCGTACCCCGGTCTTAGTGTGTGAATGTGTGATTGGATCGGTAATACTCTTTCGGCCTGAATAGTTACTGATTTAGACATAGGTCCAATCAAACTTTCAAAATTTTAAATATCGATATATTTTTAAATATTTAATTTAGATACATGTTATATGCGTATATTTGTCTTGAAAAGTACTTTCATAATGTTATAATTTTATTTGGTTTTATAAATAGGAATAGAAATTAGTGGTCAAAGCTATATTTCGGAGACCATGTCGATGTCCAAAACGACAATTGTTTGTGACTAGGGGAGTATTTCTTTTCTTTTTTCTGAAATACACGTGGGGTCTATGCAAACGAAAGCGATCTTGTTAGCTTAAGAATATTACACATCTTATAATGCCTAGGATTGGAGCGCAACCAGTTGTGCCATGTCACTTTTTTCACGAAAAAATCCTACAAAAAATGGAAATTGCAGATGTAAGTTCAAGCTCCATTAGTTTTGGTGATTGGTTTAATATTAATGTTTAATCATTGTTTAATGACAAATCTAATCATTATGAGACTAACATGTTTAATTGAGCCTTATTCTTATTAGTCTCATATTTGGATGGAAAATGGAAAACCTAAGGTATGCACTTGTATTCACTCTATTGACTTAATGCATACTTAGGATTCAAGTTAAAGTATGAACTCTTCCATTGCTTTAGTCCAAATATATGCATTATGTTCCTAATTCATATATTACATGAATGCACACATCTAGGGAGAGTTTATAATTTAACTTGTTGTTTCAAAAGCATTGATCCATGTCTTATTGCTAAATAACATATAAAGGATCAAGACTTTGAAACAATCATTTGAGTATATGAAACTTGTGTAGTTATATATATATTCATATCAATTTAAATGAAATTTAAATTGAGTTCGATTGTCTTTCAATCAATAAAAAGACATTTCATCATGTGTTGATGGTGTTCTTTGTTGATTAAAGACAAGCGAAAAGTTCTTGAGTATAATGAAGCATTAGTTGCATCAAAGTACTCAAGACAACAATTAATCATTCAAATTGATTTGGGTTGTGCACAATCGATCTTGGAGGCATCCATTATGTGTTAATGGAGTGCGGTGATGATTGAGACAACCGTATTTGTTGGACTAACAATCTTCTACGAGTTGTGAAGTAGGTTGAGTCCAAGATAATGAAGATTCGAGAAGAAGAAGAAGTCATCATGTGTTGATGAGCTTCAAGAGGTGATCCCGAAGTAAAGAGAAGAGCTAGAAGGTTCATTATGTGTTGATGACCAAGAAGAAGAAGAGGTGATCCTGGAGAGAAGATGATTGGAAATTATAAAAGCTCCAAATGGATCGCTAGAGGCAAAGGTATAACTAGCTAGAGCTAAGGATGTGTTCCTAGTCTTTTACCAGTCTCGGTGCTTGGATGAAAGACCGGGTTGCTAGTTAGGTTGCCGTTCTATTAAGAGGGGTTGAGTCTTTTAGCTTGAGCTTCATCATGTGTTGATGAACTCAATCCGGTTCACTCTAGCTCACTCTCTTGTTTGGTGTTTGCATGAAGCTAACCATTTGGCATGTGTTGCAAATGGGTGAAGCTCGTGCGTTGGATTTTGCATGAGCTAAGTATTTGCATGTGTTGCAAATAAGGGAGCTCATGCTTGCTTCTTGATTGAATCTTATTTGGTTTGGTTTTTGCATGAAGCTATGGATTTGCATGTGTTGCAAAATGGAAAATAGCTTATGCAATATTGTTTATGTGGTCATTGCTTGGAGCTAAGTTTTGCATGTATTGCAAAAGGAGAGAGCTCAAGCAATTTGGTTTAAAGTGGTTGCATGGAGCTAGAGATTTGCATGTGTTGCAAATAGAGAGCTCATGCACTTGAATTTGTTGTGGTTGTTTGCATAGTGCTAGAGATTTGCATGTGTTGCAAATAGGGAGCTCATGCTTTGGTGTTTTAGCTTGTGATTGGGTCATGTGTTGATCATCACAAGGCTAAGCTTGGTTTAGTTGCAAAATGTGTTTTTGCAAAGTGTTGACTTGTTATTTGAAAATGTGTTTTGCAAATAAGCTGGAAGTTATGAGGTTCGATCCTAGAGCATGTGTTGGCATTTGCAAATGTGTTTTGCAAAGTGTCGGGATTATGTGTTGATCCTTACATGGCTAAGAGGATTGATCTTATAGGTTTGTGGTTTATTTGCGAATGTGTTTTGCAAATTAGTTGGAGTTGTTATTTGCAAATGAACTTGAGATTATGGGTTTCGATCCTAGAGCATGTGAATAGGGTTTGCAAATTTGTTTTGCAAATTGATTGATCATGTGTTGATCATCACATGGCTAAGAGGATTGTTCTCATAAGTTCTTGGTTTATTGGCAAATGTGTTTTGCAAATAAGTTGTGCTTAATGAGATTCTTTGGAGTATGTGATTAACATGTGCAAATGTGTTTTGCATAATGTTGTGATCATGTGTTGATCCTCACATAGCTCAAAGAATAAATCTTTAATGGTTTGGAGAAAAGTTTTTGTGAAAAATCGTGTTTTCTCCTTATGGCCGGTCGTACCGCCCATGTAGGGCCGGTAGCACCGCCTGGCCGGTAGTACCGCTTATGGGAGCATGTACTACAGGTCGGTCCGGTGCTACCGCCCATGGTAGCCCGGTAGCACCGGAGGTCCGGTGCTACCGCCCCTCTGGCCGGTGTGAAAATTCCAAAGAGGGATGTTTTTGGGCGGATTGGCGGTCCGGTGCTACCGCCCATGGTAGGCCGGTAGCACCGCTCCTCTGGCCGGTGTGAAAAATCCAGAGGAGGTGATTTTGTGTTCGGCTTGGGTCCGGTGTTACCGCCCGAGCTGTAGCACCGCTCCCAGTTGGACGGTGCTACCGGATTTCCTGCAACGGCTAGTTTTGTAGCCGTTGGCGAGGAGGCGTGCTACGGTCTCGATTAGCAGAGCACCGGAATTCTGGTTTTGTCCAGAATTTCCCCCCAACGGCTAGTTTTGGCTTGGAGGCTATAAAAGGAGGCCTTGAGGGGCAAGGGCGGTGGTGGTTGGCTGTGTGCTAGAGCATTTGGGTGTTTGTAGGAGTTATGTGCATGTGTTGCCCTCTTCCATTTGCTTCTTGAGCTAGTGTGAGCCTCTAATTGCATGTGTTGCAATTAGGAGAGGATTGAGAGCCTCTTGTGCATGTGTTGCACTTGAGGAGGATCCAAGTGCATGTGTTGCACTTAGGAGGTCACCGGAAGTGCATGTCTTACACTAGGTGAAGTTCAAGCGGAAGAGCTTGATTTGTTACTCTTGGTGTTTGCCGACACCTAGACGGCGTAGCGACATCGTGCGCGGGAGCTCTCAACGGAGGTTGGGAGAAGCCCTGGCAAAGTTTGTGAAGGTTAGAGCTCGCTTACCCGAGAGGGAAAAGGAGCTACCACTAGTGGATTCGAGGTGGGTGCTCAATTCGTGGAGCCGATCCAATTCGTTTGGGCTAACCTCAGCGTGGACTAGGGGAGACCAGCAAGTCTCCGAACACCACGGTAAAAAATATTGTGTCTCTTGTGCTTGCATTGTTTTCATTATTTATATTCAAGCAATTTATATTCATTGAATTAAATTGATTGATTGCTTGTCTTTAGAATTGCAATTATTGTTAGAGACATAATTAGTTAGTGCACATAGTGAGCCTAGTTGATTTAGGCTTTAATTGTCAAAACCTTAGTTTATCTCTTCCGCATTAATATTTGTTAAGGTTTTGGTATTAGGATAATTAGGGGTGAATTGCTTTGTAGAAATTAACGAGGAAATTTTTAAAAGCCGCCTATTCACCCCCCTCTAGTCGGCATCCTCAATCTTACAGCAGACGGATCCTTCCATCGGTTTAATCACCGCTCGACGAGCCAACACCGTTCGATCGACTCCGCGGCTCCCTTTTTCGCAGGATATTTGCACGTCCTCGCTTTCGTCCTTCTAGAGCCATCCACGCAACTCCGTTTCCCCAAACACTCCGTTGAGACGAGGTTCGCCTGCCTCTCTTCTCCCCCGACCGCTCCGTTGGCTTTCCTCGCGCACTCCGCCCCTTGATGATGACGCGAGCGCATACATATATGCGATTGCTCAAGCACCACCTCCTCCTCCTTCGCATCGAATCCCACCGTGCCCTAGCCCAAATCCACCACCAACCTCGGTGGCGTTGTCGAGGTCGAAACCCACCGCAGCTCTTCCCAAACCCTAAGGCACGCCCGCCCCTCCCTCACCTGCTGATTCGACGATCGTTCTTTGCAAGATCAAACATGCAGGGAAAATCCCCCTTCCCATTCCTTTCTTTTACAATTTTCCTGGTTTATCGATGCCTTTGGGGGCGATCTGTGCTGGTTTTTTTACTTTTGGTGTGCTTTGCTGAACAACTACGATTTGAGGACGGATTCTTGGTGGATTAGGAGGGCTGAGGGTTTCAAGCTGCATTCATGGAGTAGTCTTTGATGGGGTTCCCTGGAATGCCACGCACTTAACTGCTTATTTTGTTTCTTGATTTTTGTTGGTTTGATGTTGCCGAGGGACGGGAGTGGTATCAATAATGGCGACGGCAGTGGCGGGTGGCTACGGCCGATGGACGTGGAGTAGTTGCGGGAGTGCGGGCACCAGATGGTGGATTTCATCGTCGACTACTTCAGATCAATCGAAGCCTTCCCTGTCCTTAGCCAAGTCCAGGCACACCACTCCTGACAAGTTCTATAGTGTAGCTTGCTCACATGCTATATGATACTTCTATATATGTATTACTCTGTTGCTCTCTTGATGCCCTGCGACTTTGCTCATATGGGTGAATGCCATGGGCCATGTATGTGCGCCTGTCATGTTGTGCATTTGAGGTTTTGTTGTACATTATGCCATCGTAGGATAGGATGCGCATTGTGTTGTGTGCATCGGTTAAAGAAGGAAGTCATCTTTGGTTTGGCTATAGCAATTATAGGGCCACCTGAAGAGTTCAACGGGTTTCTTTCTCACTTAGCAACTGAAAACCGTAGGAATACTTCATGTCCCTTCAAAGTTCGAAGTCATTTGTAACATCAAAGGTCAAAACATCATGAGCACACTGATGTGTACAAGAAATTGAAACATTTTCTCCTATGTTGTCTTTGTTTCTCCTATTATATCTTTGTTGATATTGACTATACAGATTAAAAGTTACTGCCTAACCAGTTTTATTGATGTGCAAAGTCTATTGTGTGCGATGATGCATCCATGGCATTACAAACCAAAACGGAGGAAGAGACAGCTAGCTAAACTCATGGATTATACCCTTTTGTTTTCTTTAAAATTTTCCAAAACTAGCACTGGAATAGTTGGTCCTTATTTTCTTACTCTAGTTTAATGATTCATATTCAGAAACAAAGGTAGATGTAGAAAAATTGGTGATGAGGACTAATGGCAGGGATGGGCTTCTTGTTGTGTACACCCAAGTAGCATTTTTGGCCTTGGTGATAAGCTACTAGTTCCTTCTCTGGTTACTGCTGCAAGGGCAGGAGAGTCCAAAGTAAGAACAGCTGCATGCGTGTACATTTCTGTATGCTAAGTTCGTAATTGATGAGTTTGTCTCATTGTTTATGTTGATATGTTGGTATTGATAATTTGTTAATCCCCATATGATCGACTCACAATGCCATTTATTTTTTATTAGTAACATAAATCATTTCGAACAAAATAAATGCTTTAAGCATATTGAACTGTATTATCCGTTTTTTGTTCTGATTTCCAGAGAAATTCACACTGAAGTGGCTCAACTTGTTTCTTTGGTTTTATTGTCTGGAGCAAAATAAATGCTTTAAGCATATTGAACTATATTATCCGTTTTTTGTTCTGTTTTCTAGAGAAATTCACGCTAAAGTGGCTCAACTACTTTCTTTGGTGTTATTGTCTAGAATAGTTCCTAAAAAGATACTTTTCATGTAGATTTTGGTTTGCAGTACATTATTGGTGATGGGAATATGATTTCACCTATGTCAAAAATGTTGCATACGGCCATATTTGTGCTGAAAAAACTCTGTCATCTGAGGATGGTGCGAAGAGAGCTGCTAGAAAAGTAAGGCTCTTGGTCAACATAAGCATTTTGGTTTTAAGATTCCATGACGTGGTTATGTTCCTTTTCTAGACCTACTTCATAGTAATGTGGAGCCTATAAAATCTGGGAATTTATATCATTGATTCTAAAGGTCTTGGATATGAAAGGTATGCATTTCTCTAATACAGTATTTTATCCGCTTAGTTAAATTTATTTTATGTGAAATATTGTTGAAAGTGTTCATTGTCTCAGTAGACTCATAGACCATCTTAACATTTAGGTTGTTAATTCACATTTACCTTGCTTAAAATAATCTTCACATCGTACCTACCAAATTTATGAGTCTTGGATATGAAAGGTATGCGCTTCTCTAATACAGTATTTTGTTCGCTTGGTTAAATTTATTTTATGTGAGACATTGTTGAAAATGTCCATTGTCTCAGTAGACTCATAGACTGTGTCTTAACATTTGGTTCTTAGTTCATTTTTACCTTGCTTAAGATAATCTTCACTTCGTACCTGCCAAATTTATGATACACGACTTTAATTCACATTTACCTCACTTAAAATAATCTTCATTTCGTGCCTGCCAAATTTATGATAGACGTGTTTCTTATAAAACAGGAAAGTTCATGTGGTCTTACCTTTACCTCAAATCTTGCGGTGTTTAGTGGTATTTTCCCTCACAAAAAGCGTTCCTAAATCGACAAAATGGTGCACTCTAGCTCATGTTCACTGAATTGCTCATGCAGATCTAGAGATGATTAATTTGAAATGTGTACTGAGCTTGGTTAACTGCTAAAGTTTGATCATGTAAGTGGTAAAGTTGGATCATGTTAAGATAATTTTTATTGGTTTATCTCAAGTTTCCAATATAATGTTATATTTTGATATCATACATTAATCTGTTAAGATTTAGTGATAGGAATCATTACAGTTGTTCTCTAAGCTCGATAAATTAGATGGGTTGGTTTCCTGACGGTACATGGTACTGAAGTCGAATCAGTTGTTACAGATCGCAGATGTTTTTTCTGTTGGACTTTATTGTGATCTTCCTTCCATGATACCTATATACCTATCAAAACTGTTGAGGATGGGGAGTCGGGGATACATTTTATATCTATCTGAGTGGTAGTAACCAGCATCCTAATGTATGAGGACTTTGTTGCAGGCCTTCAATAAAAAAACTTGCATGTGGTTGAATAGAATTCTAAGATGTTTTGTCACTATGGAATGAGGGTTCCTCAATTGACACCTTCAAGGATCAGACTCCTCTCGTGCAACAGGACAGCCATTTGCTCAAGAGCGAAAAACCAGCTTGGTTATGAACCCGTTGTGTCAACCAAGGTGTTTTTCTTTGCCCTATACATTTACTAATGACCATGGTTGACTCCATGTGTTTTTGTTTCTAATGGGTTGGGTCTGTCACTGTCAAAAATAAGGATTTCAGTTCTTTGCCTACCTGTCCCTTCTGAAGGTTTTCACTGTAAGTAATAAATTATCTGTTTTAAAATTCATGTTGGACTGAAGAGAAGAATAGTCGTATCCCCATCTACACGCTCAGGATCAAAGTAGTATATCATAGGCTTCAGTTTTCCTTGGGAATGGAAATCGTATGACTCTCCCTCCCTCTCTCTCTCTCTCTCTCACAAACACAAGGTCCCACTCTCTGTATCATAATGTCTACATATTCTTAGCACCTCTGTACTTTATATAATTCCCATCTTTAGATGCTATTAGATTTCTCTATTGATTTTGCAATTGCAAAAACAGTTGTTTGGGAGGATAGAAACAAACAATCACAGTGCTACTGCTATTGGCCGTTATCTACTACCACTTATTTACATGTGGTTACACTTTCAGGACAACAATGGCAAAACTTTTCTCGCTCACTGCATTGTTCTTATTCGTTCATGGCATGTTGCCTGCAAATGTGTACGATCAGCTATTAGTCTGTTTCTTTTACTGACGGTACATGCTAGCGGATAGTTAAACACCATTTGGGCATTTTGTTCATATTAACATTTCCTCAAGTTTTTCTCATTTACTAGATCGTGATTGCTTAACAATACGTTTATAGGTTTGACCATAAGGTTGAGAAGCTTGAGCCCTCAAACTTCCACATCTCACAGGTTTGAGCATATGATTTCTAATCCCACCCTGTCACTAGCATAACATTCCTTTCTTAGCCTTCGCATACTTGTTCAACATTGTGAATATGTGTGTTCCTTTGATTAAACACAGTATGATCATTAGTTTGCTGTCCATTTCAAATCTTATTGTTTCCCATCTTGACCCACCCAAGTGAATTTATGGATATTTACTTTTATGGGTATGACAGAATGCTTGTTTTTTTACACAAACATAGGTAGTTTGAGCTACTTATGTCTGTTTTATCAAGCAAACAAATTTGTTGATTAGTATAAATAAATTGTGAAGCTTCACATCTACCGAATATTTAAGCGACGATCTTTGATATTAGGATTTATTTTATTAGTGTGTTAGTGTCTTAGGAGCCCTCATCAATATTTTGCATTTTATCTTTGTGTCCATGTGCCGGTAGATCCCCTTAATCTCAAGTACTTATTTCTTTGAGGCTTTTTCCTCAAATATTTTTATCATGTCTTGTGAGACTTATTTTGTCACTATCATTTTGGTTAGGACCCGTGGTTCCGCAAATTCGCCGACGGGTCCTCCACCTTTTTTTGAAAAAAAAAACCTTGTGGTTATGCAAATTCGCCGATAGCTCCTAGCCATCCCATTTCTGAAAAACTCCTCAAGAAGACCAAAATTGCGTTTAGGTCCTCCCATCGTTTTTTTAAAAAGAACCCCAATACCAAAATTTGCAGGGCGCGGCATCGCGCGCGACTCTACCTAGTATAGGTTTTATAGCAGAAGGAAGATCTCACGTGCAATGTCAATTCAAATAGATAATCCTGTAAAATAACCAAATAGCTAATTATTTGGAACTAATGCAAGGTAAATTAATAAAAACTTAAATGGTATGGATGCTTTGTGACGACGAATTTCGCCGAAACTGGAAGGGGAAGTAAGATACTAAGATCTCATCACGCACTGACGCACACTGGTTTGTGGTACTACTGTTTGAAGCAAGTGGCAGATTAAAACAATGTATACTCCATATAACATGAAATGGATGATTTTATATCATTGGGGCGTCAAGTGTAGTGGCATAATGGACGTGGCTCCCTTACAGACTCGGGACTACAACTTAAACAGTCTCTGTGGAACCGTCCGTTCAAAAAGCGACGATCAGGTCCCCCACAGAATTGTAGCAAATTCACTATACCTGATTTTTCACTGTAGCAAATTTTTTGAATCGGTCTGGATCGTCCGTAGTCTCAATCGACGGTCTGCACTCATAGAAATTGCTTAAGTTGCAGTCATAGAGACTGCATGAGAACCACATCCTAGCATAATCTTACAAGATTTCGAAGCACAATGATGAGCTAGATGGAAGCTTGCAATAATACGGTGATGAAAGAACGAGGCAAATAACTTCCAAGGACAATGATAGGATAGCGTACGTGTTTCTTCCTTACAAAGCATGACCCCTTTTTGTCGCCCTGAAAAAAGCCAATCCATAATCGAAACGATTTGTTCTTAGCGCAAGACAAATGGATCAGAATATGTAAATTTAATCCCAGTACTGAGCATCAACTTTTGGGTTACGAAGATGTCTCTCTCCGATCAAAATAGGACGTAGAGAGAATTACCACGTGCCATGCTAACAACTACAAATAACTAAAATCTACAAAAAATAAAAAGGTTTGGGTATTCTTTTCTTCTTCTGGATAACATGTTAATCCTTATAAAACTATCCCTGCATGGTGCATCAGAAATGAAGAGTATCTTAGTTCCCTCTGAAAAAAAAAGGTAGGAACACCAAATGCTCACTTACTCCTATGTTTCTAAATACACTGGTCCAAGGAAGACATACTTGCGATCTGTAAAGAGTAAGGAAGAAGACACTACGCAAGTACAACAGGAAAGGACAGAGGTAGTTGATTAGTTCTAATTCAGTGTACTGAACGAGTTGGGCGAAATTCTCAACGTAGTACTACTTAATTTGTTTGCGAAATGCATGGCTTAAAAGGAGACGAGCATGCAGTCTACGTTCTGTAAATAAGAAGATTGCATGAAAAAGACTAGATCACTCATCACTGATCGTGAATTCTGTTCTTTTACTTTTCCTTTCTATCGCGGATCGAACAGCTGGATGATTAGCCTAGCTAGCTAGTCCTACAAGTGTTGAGGCGTAGGTAGGAAGAGGTAGACGAAGGCCCTTTTCGTTTGTCAGCAAAAGGAAAAGAAGAGAGTACACAGATCGATAGCTCACCAGGCAGCCTAAGAGATGATAGGGTGAATGAATATATAGCCGTATAGGTCATATGTGATTGCGAAAGAGACCGAATGCTCAATACAGAAATTGCATCAAGTGATACAATACAACGTGCTAGTGTAATATGTTCCCTTCCCTTTTCGATGTATACATGGTGAACTAAAGAGAGAGAGGATGAGAAATCCAACTCCTGTTGCGTTATAACACTGTACACTTTCTTTCCATAGCAAATTATAAGGTCAGTAAATATTCAGAACAAAACCTAGTACTCTCAAATGCACTGTGCATCAATTATGGCCGATTGCTTGATTAGATTCTCAGAATAAGTACCATGTAGTCAATTTTACTACTCCTATGCTCGATCTCCGAGAGTGGAATTTTACCTCCACACTAAGCAAGCAGTTAGCAACGACACCTTGAAGATCGATGCTGATTTTTTTTATTCAACATCTCGAGATCTTTCTTCTAAAAAAATTTGAACATGTATGCTACCGGAACAGGATTTTTATTCAACATTAATTCTCGTTCTTCTCCTTCTTGAAGTTCTCGCGAGTAAGTGATAGAAAAAGCATGTACTGTAACACGTGTCGTATGCTATAAGACTCCAGTGTACATTCTGTGGCACCCAGGGAATGCAATAATTATTCACTGGTCAGTTCAGTGTTCGAAGCTTCTAAATATACTCAACTCCCACACTAAGTTTAAGTTAAATATTCACAAAAGGTTAGTATATTATATCAGATTTTGTCAGATATGTATCACTGCAGTCTACAAGTATAGCAAAAGAAATGACACTACAACCATCCCAAATTCTAAGTGTTCTTTAGGGGCCTTGCATTGGCGGAGCCATCTCTCGGGCAGCACGGGTGGTTGCCCGGGCTCAGGGTTCACAAAATCGAATTTCAAAATTCGCAGTACGAAACCGCAAAAACCGCTCGAAAACCGTCAAAAATCGAAGAGTTAATAAATCAATTTTTTTCTGAAAAATTCCAAAAAAAAATAGAAAAACCACTGCCAACTGGATGTTCATCGCAAACAGTTTTTGTGAGTGGTTTTTGACGAAAACCGCGGTTTTTAGCGAAAAACCGAGCGCATAAATTTTTTCAAAAATTTTAATTTTTTTTAAAATTTTTTTGAATGGACCGATTTACCGAATAATTTTTGATTTTGAACCTCAGCGCGGTACACTCGAAAACCGCGGTTTTCGTCGGTTTTGTGAACCCTGCCCGGGCTCATCTACGCATGGACGAGGAACGGCGCCGCAACCTCCGGTCAGAGCACCTGTCGAGCAGGGCCGGCCTGAGGATAAATGTCTCCTGTCTCGGTGCTAACTAGGGCACTCTAGTCTGTACGTTTGTAGCCAACTGTTTGCCAGCACATGCATGCATCATGGATATACTCCATATACGATGTCCTCCTGTCTTGTTTACGATGCTATTGGTTTTAGATTGTCTGATTGTCACTTGTTTGCCTGCTGAAATTCAAAAGGAACCATTGTACTTCTGAGTCTGTGACAACTTGAAATCCAGTTAATTTGATGGCAAGCAAAGTTTCAGCTCTTTTATAGTACACTAAATTCAATATTAACCGATCATTCTTTTTGATTCAATGCATCAGATTAGTTAGTATTTATATATAATTACTCCAATAATAGAGTCATAGAAATGTCATTAATAAATCAATAATTAAGTACATCTTTTCATTTATTTTTCCTCAACTCTCTTGCACAGGCCGCAACAAATTAGGAGGGCATATATACAAAAAAAATGTTATCTAATGCGACAGTTTCAAAGCATAAGACTCGGAAAATGAGTTTGCTTTGTACCAAGCGTGATTAGAACATTAGTGGTATGTGAAGCACTAATTAAATACTTCAATATGAATATATTTTTTTATGTTATATGATGCACTAATCAACATATTTCTATTTTGCAGAGTCTCTTTTGTTGTGTGATTGAACTTTTTGTTGGCAAATCGTCGAACCATTGGTAGTATCATAGTGAGGTGTTTGACTCATCTTTCTTTATTTTCATTCGGATAATGTTTACGTATGTATTGGACTATGCTTTTAGTAAAAAAAAACTTTTTATGGTTATCAATTTTGCTTGTGTGATGTGTATATAGACTTATTCGCATTTATCGACCGTAGTTAAACTTGCTCAGTCCCTAAAATTTTAAGGCTCCGCCACTGGGGCCTTGTATAACTAGGTTGCAAACTGCCTTGGATAAAGGCAGTGTTTAGTTTTGCTACAACGTTGCATCTTGCATATTTTTTCATCTAGCAACTCCATTGGGTCATTTCAAATTAGTATAAACTTTCATAGTGCAAATCCACTAGCGAAAACAGCATCATATGCTGCAAGATTACCACTGTCTAATATCAGACGCATGTGAGATCACTGTCACTTCTATTCAACTTCAACAACGCAATTCACCTATTCGTACTGTACCTCTAGTAGCAGGCACAAATTATTTCCACTCATCGCAGGAACTGTTTTGTAGAGCTCTTGCTTCGCAAAATGCACCGAATTCTCCCATTCTTTTAGAATTGAGCAGAGAAGAATCGAAAGGGTCTCGCTATTAGAGTTACTAGAAACCTATACGCGGCGTGCCACGTCGCAGACGCCGCTCTCCACACGAGCAAATCGAGAAAACGCGCGATCGACGCTCCACACACGAGTAAATCGAGAAAACGCGCGAAAAGAATCTAAAAAGGATTTTGTGTTTTCCGCAAAAGGGCTTAAACGTAATGCAAGAAAAACGCAACAAGGACCTAAATGCGATGTATATTTTTTTTTAAAAAAAAGAACCCGAACGATTTTTTTCCCGAAAAGGATCTAATCGTAATTCCGTTTTTTGATAAAAGGACCCGAGCGCAAGACTTAAAAACGCATAAAGGACCTAGACGTAATATCCATTCTTTTTTCGGAAAAAGGACCTAACCGTTATTTTTTCGGGAAAAGGACCTATATGTAATTTTTTTTTCAGAAAAGGACCCGGTTGTAATTTTTTCGCCCGGCTCGGCTTGAGCCGTGAGCCGAGCCGACTTGCTCCACAGCTCAAACGCACGACGAGGCAGCAATCCTTCCGGGATTAGGAAAGGTTTGATACAGCCCCACCCTGCCCCGCACCAACCGGAGGCGCCTCGCCTCACATTAGGGCAGTGATTCAAATTTTGTTTTTGATAAAATTTTGCCGATGATCGAAATCCATAATTTTGGCGAAATCTCGTTATTTTAGATAAAATTCAAACAAAATTCAAAACGCAAAATTCAAATCCGGATATTTTGGGCGAAATATCCGAAATTCTGGACGAAATTGTCGAAATCCCGGACGAAATTCCGGCAAATTTCAACTGAACAAAAAATGGTTTAAACAATAAATTTTTTGTGCATGGTTATGATGCATCACTAATGTTCTCGTAAAATTTTCAGATGATGATCAAGCTTCATGAATGTTTCAAAATTCGAACAGTGTTATTGTCCTATTAAAAGGCTTACCGGCAAACTTGAGTAAAATTAAAAATGGTTCAAACAATGTTAGAAAATTTTGAAACTTTTTGTTAATGATACTGATCTAACAGTAATGTTTATATAAAATTTTGTATATGATTATCACACTAAAAGAATTTTTAAAAATTTTGACAGTGCTACATCCTCATAAAAGCGTAATGATCAATACATAGATTTGCTTTAGAAAACAAAAAAGGTTTAAATTTTTTGAAAATTTTACAGAAGGGTGATAAGTAAATGCTTAAGATCTCATAAAATTCTTGAATCATGATCACACTCCAGTAAATTTATAAAATTCTTACAAGGCACAGTATCATTTATGTTCTTTCTCATTTTTATTTTTGAAATATAATATAACAAATGAAGTTCAATGCTTAATTTGATTGACCAAACAAAAAAAATTTAAATTTATTAAATTTTATAGAATGGTACTGAGGCAATTATTAATCTCTCATAAAAATTTTAGATCACGATCACACTCGAGAAAATTTATAAAATTATGAAAAGGTTAATGTCCCAATTATGTTCATTCTGGTTTTGATTTTTTAAAGATAACAAATGAAGTTAAATTATTTTTAGAAAAAATGATGAATGATCCTACACTACTAAATATAGTACCATAAATTTTTCAGATCGTTATCAGCCTTTTACAATTTTATAAAAATCTGACTGTGTTTCTGCCAAAATTTTAAAATGAATCAAAAAATCGGTTTTTCAACAAATTTTCATAGAAGATGACTTTCTTAAGGTTTATTGGACCAAATCCGGCCTTAAAAGTTTCAAAACCACCAAAAAATCATGAAATTTCACCCAAAAAAATGAAATTTCAATGGTTACTGTAGCAATTTCAAAAAATTTATCCGGCCCGTAGTTTTGATTTCGTGGTGGTCCTAAATCCGAAATTTAGGCGAAATTTGTATCCTTGCACTAGGGTGGGTGAATGTGGGTTAGAGGTCACCTCACCCCAACCCAACTCAGTCGTAGAAATGTTATTTATTTTTTATAGATTAAAATTATTCTACAAGTTACAGTAGTGCAATATTAACTAGTATTTGTTATTTCACGAACATTTGTTACTATTGTTACAAGTTGGTCTTTAAATACCAATGGTTTATGATAATAAGTCAACCAAGTTTAGTGAATAATATGATTCTTACTTAATAATATGATTCTTACTTTTTGAAATACATGAAACTATAATGCAATATTAGCTAGTTGAGTAGTGATGCATCCCATTTCAATACTAATGGCACAAATTTTGAAGCAAGCGAAGGGATAAGTAATCAGCATTCATCCTTCATTCATGTTTTAATATTTGTGCAACCTTAAAATAATAATGCATAGAAGCACCTCCCTAGCTCATATTTGCTATTTCGAGGACATTTATGATGTCAATGGTTTTATGATAATATGCCAATTAGATTTAGTAAATAACATGTTTCTTACTTTTAAAATATACGAAACTAAAAATCACTCTCACCTAGTGGAGAATTGTTGATTAGTCAACCCCACCCTAGAGGTGGGAGTTGGGCTAGCCCATGGCACAGCAGGCACAACACGGCTGAGGCACGGTACAACACGAATGACAGAGCCATGTCGGGCCTCGCGGTCGAGCACGATGGGCGGCACGGCACGCGGCAAGGTGTCCTGCCACGACACCGCGGCATGCTACCCTCACATGTAGAGGAAAAGGAGACAACGGAGATGCCAAAACGTGAATAGAAACTAGAGAGTACATTATCATTCCACCGAGGGCGAGCACCGAGCCGACACTCCACCATGCTGCTCGCTAAGCGTGCCCGCGACACCATGCACGGCCGTCTTCCCACTATCTCACGCAGCCATCGAAGCCACCATATTAGGTGTACGCTGACCTAGAACACATGAATGGAGTCGACAATAAGGAGTAACTTGTATGTATGCATATTGTTACGGTACTTTTTCTATACTAGGGGAATCCGATCTCTAGGGTGTAAGGTTTTTAACGATAACTTTGTATCTGTATCCAATGAATAAATAAAATTTAGTTCTTTTTTTCCTAAATAATTGTGTGTACCAGATCCTCGCCAACAATCGACGCTCACTCCTTGTCCTTGGTGCCGTTCATTAAAACGGACCAACGGCGACGGTGTCCACGACTTCATAAGTCCAACAGGACAATATCTGGATCGGCATAGCATGATGGCGACACGGCGTGCTTTGGGCAGTGCCTGAACCTCGTTAAAGGAAAGTCGAACTGGCACAACAAGGTGGCCATGCCGTGCAGGCACAGCACACTCCAGCTCAACTCCCACCTCTACCCCACCCTGACCCGACTACAGCTGGGGGCAAATTCGGGGCAAGCCAAGACCCGTCCCGCCCACCGCATCTAGATCTCTACTCGCTGAAGAAAAGCAGGAGCAAACTTGGGTTAGCTCCCTCAAAAATCAAGCCATCTCCTAACCAAAATGTCCCTCGAGTTGAGGTTTATGTACCCACCAAATGCCATCGCATAATGAAGGACCAGAAAGGTGACTAGAGGGGGGTGAATAGGAGCCAAATAAAAATTAGCTAAATAAAATTTTTCACTCAAAGAACCAAGCTAAACCCCAAGAGATCAAATGAAATCGAAAAAATTAATTTTTAGAGATCTCAGCCCAGGGCAGCACTACCGCTTATGTAGGGGCGATATTACCGCAGTGAACAAAAAAATCAGCACAACTTCAAAAATGAAAATAGATGTATCTTTTAATCGGCTAATCGAAAACCTGCGAAACTTTGTATGCACCTTCCTATGCATGTCAGAAATATATTCGAACCTTCAATCACAAGGATTAACATCAAAGTTCTGACCTTTTTTAAGTTTACCGAATGTTGCAACATAACCGGGTCAAAACCCAAATCTTCATCCTGTACTTGATCGTGGGGATTTGATGATCAAGATGATTTTAGATGGCATCCCACATGTCATAGCAAGAAAGATCTCCAAAGAAATTGCCACCAAAATCTTAAGAACATAATCTTCCGGAAATCCTTCTCTCTCAAGTCAAAAACCGATTCTCTTGAGAATATCTTGATAAACAAGTGAGAGCTTGCCTAGATAATTGGGATATGATCTCTAGAGAATATATCCATCAATCACTCATCCTTGGTAACACAAGATCAAGAGAAGAAGAAACCAAACAAAAAAGATCAAAACTCATGAGGAGAGAAGATCAAAACAAGAGGCAAAGCTTGAGTACGAATTTTGATTTCATTTCACAGAAAAATGGATAATTACAAAGCTTCTCACCTAAGAGCAAAGTTCCTAAGTAGCACTCACACACACAAGAAAACTAAAAATTTATGGAAATCCTAATCTAGAGTCTAGAGACTTACCTCCCTCTGTGCCTCTCAAGGCCATAGGCAACCCTAACACTAAACCTGGACACACAAGTGGATATATGTTGGCGTCATTTTTTCCATCAAATCTTTGCATTGCCTCCATAAATAGGCCTCCATGCCATCGTCTTCGTTATATCCTCTTCCTCATCTCATGTCTTGTCTCATCCACTTGGGTGAAGGTCATGTCTCAAACGTTAAGCTCAGGGAATCGGAGGGCCCTTGCACTTGCCAATGCAAGGCGGGTCGATTGTTATAACTGTCATATTCAAGCTAATGTGTTCTACGCCAACACTGAGGAAAATAATAGCCATGTGTTTTACAAATGCCCTTTTTTCTCTGTAAGTGAAAATTTAGTTCGATTTCTCCTGGTTTGATGATTATTTTCCTGTTCGAGTTGTCTATTTATTGAGAGATACTCTTTTTTGTTTCCACGGCCTCAAAGCATGTTCACATCGTCACGTAGTCTGCAAGATGCTAATATTTCCAGTGGACAGACACGATGGATACATCGATGGAGCGTCCTCGTAGCACAGTACCACAGAGGATGCAACCTGGGCTGGAGCAGAGGATGGACACTACGCTCGAGCAGAGATTGAACATGCTGATGTTTAAGATGGAGAATTTTTTTTGATCATATCAAGTGGTTGGAAAAGATTGTTTGTACAGGTATACTTGTTGTACTTTATGTTATATTTGCGAAGTAGTTCGTTTCAGTGCGGCGATGCGAGTTGCAGTTGTGCTTGCCACTACTGTGACCAGCAGCCCCGTCTACGCCGACCTGACGATCAATACTTTCTGTGGGTGTCGTATGATTACTCATTCGATACTTAATGTCCTCCGCCCAAAAAACGTAGTCCATCCTGCCATTTTACAATTCTAAAAGGCGCACTTGTATCGTACTTTTGTCCATGTTCGTGGTTGCTCTGTACCGCCATTTGTACCGTCTAAAGTACCAATGCGAACATGGGCACTGAACTATATGCACCATGTAATCCCCACATTTATTATGAAATGGTATCTTTCATTTACATTATTTTCAAACATTACACATGAAATGACTGCGTAACCCTAAATGAGCCTCCAGCTTTGTCAGACTGATTAGACAACTCACGGGCACCAGCTTTGTCAGGCCGATTAAATAACTCGCGGGCAGCAGCTTTCTCAGATCGATTGGACAAAACGCTGCCACCGAAAACTTACTATTAATACAGGGCCATGTCCTACAAACATTTTCTTACTTTACTAATTGCTATTTCTAAAAAAAATTGCTTGTGTATTTTTTTTTTATTTTAGAAAACAAAATCGACAGAAAACCCCCTCCCAACGTTGTTTCCAACAAAAAAACAAATTTTTTATTTGAAATAGTGACAAACTCTCTGTCATCATTTCAAATGCCGGCAGAGAGGTAGATCTATCATTTTTTAAATTGGCATATTTTTCGTGTAATTTTTCATTTTTTAAATATTATTTAAAAAAATTCTCCTTGTTTCCTGTAAAATTGGGACATAGTTTTCTCGCTAACCCTAACAGCGACCAAGTTTTATCGCCAATTAAATTCGCGACTAAAATCCTACACGGCATCCATATCATCAAGTCGACAGTACTATTTCACCATTTTTGACTTGCGACAGAGGTATAATCTTATAAAATTTTTTGGCATGTTGTTTTTGTAATTTTCTATTTTTCGTGTATTATTTAAAAAATTCTAAAATTTTGCAAGCTGAGCGTACTTGCCGCGCTACTGTGGCGCAGCATCTCGGCACGTCCTGCACCATGCGCAACCTCCTCCCGCGTAGAGCTGTTGTTAACCAAGAGGGGTTCCTATCCTTTGATTCGCCGAGGCAGTCAAACTTCAACGCAGAATGGCAACATCTTGCATCCGATGGTCATCGTCTGATCTGAGGGTCATGCCATCTTCAGTATTTTACAGTTTATCTCAGTAAAGATGTTCACCATCTTTTTCACGCACTCCAAATTCGCAGCGAAGTGCAGCTGCAGTTGGTCAATTCTAGCCTCGAGGAAAAGCCACTCTCCTCGTGCAGGCCACGTACTGACGCGGATATACTTTCGCCTCTCTTTGCCCTGCGCTTTTGCCCTTGAATCTGATGCTCAGCTTTCACCATGGATTACACCTCGCTTTACTGCTTTTCGCCTCGCTGATCTTGTTTTTTTACATGCCTCTTTATCTTTTCTCGGACTGTAAAGTTGCGGCAAAAGTTGCCACGTCTAGGTGGCCGAGGCAACTAGCTCAGCTCTTGAGTCTGAACTGTCGCTGCGAGTATATTTCATCAGCTGGATGGCATGATTCAGTTAGTATACGAAAAAAGAAAAGTTTACTCCCCATGCCTCGCTACAATGACCACACTAAACAAGCACGCACGCACTTGCACGGACACTGTTGCACTCTGCGACAATTTGTAATGGGAGTGCTAGTACAAGCGCTATTATTTTTTAGGCAAAACATGTTGCAGATGTTGTGCAAAAAATAGAAACAGGGACATAAACAGTACTCTCAAGAATTTTTTGAAGAAAACATTTTTATGAAAAATCACGGACGCATAAAGACAAATATCAATATACAGAGGTATGTTTATAATGAACCTCTCTTTTCTCTTCTCTTGTTTTATCTATCCTATATACTAAATTGACATAATTATAGGGAGACAAAAGGCTAGGTAATAGTAGAGCTCTGAGTTGGGCTGTCAAGTTTTTCTAACCAATCATGTCTCTCTTTTTTTTACAAATCTAGCTCCATACGAACATAATTACAAAAATAATATCCTTTCTGACCGTTGAAATGCTGACAGATGACATGTGTCACCTGTCGGGCTCGTGCAATGCGGCAGCGGTAAACCCAGCTGGACAACTCGGTAGGACATAAGTACAAATTAGCTAGGTTATTAAATTAAATAAGTGACTATTTAATTAAGCGATTAATTAAGTGATTACTTACCGAGCTCCCATTCCTCGGATGAACTTATATGCCGAGCAGCCGTACCATGCCACTGTCGCTCTGCTCTAGCTCGACATGACTTGCCATGGTACACGAGTACAGTAGGTGACACGTGTCGCTTATCATCATTTTCGCAGTTAGAGAGAGGTTATTTTGCAATTACATTCATATAGGAGCTAGATTTAAATAAAAGATATGGGCTAGAAAAATATTGCTTTTTTTAGTAAGAGTAGAAAACGAAACCGAAAAATTTCGCATCACACTTTAACGAAACAAGTGCTATACTGCGGTAGGAATGCATGAAACCATTAAAAACTATCTATTAACTGGATCTCACGCAACTTTGTGGAAGTGGTCAACATTTGCACACGAGCCAAAGCACAAGACAACCAGATCGCACAAGACAACCAGATCACTGAGTCACTGACCCCAACACCAACAGTTCCTCAAACAAACATGAAGTCATGTCCTGGTAAAAATAAAAGGTAACGTTGTGAAGGAGAAAGAACTGCGCTCCTTACAAGTAGTACATCAGGATTCAGGAACCATAGTGAACATGCGGGTAGATTGTTCCTTTTTATAGTTTCTTTTATGTGGCATTTGCCGAAATGCCATGCATGTGTGGCAACCTCAAGACATTTTAGGACCTGTTTGGTAGAATTCCAGATTCCAATTTCACCTGAGATCTGAAACTTATAGGTTAAAATAAAGTGAATTAAGTTTATATATTTGGTCTAAAATTTAAAAAGATGATCCATCTAAACACTCTTAATATACTCACAGATCCAGCTCCACGGATTTTGTGGAGCTAGGAATACTCAGCTCCAGATGGAACTGAAGCCTTGCCAAACGTACCCTTATTGTGCATATGTGACTCTGCGCCATATCCAGAAGCCAAGATCAGCGCATGAAACTCCTTAAAAAAATTGAACGCAGCCATGTCGCTTCATCTGACCTGATCTGCAGATCATTATGGAGAATTAGTTGATGACTGACCAGCCTTCCAGAGATTCTATTATTTCAAACAAAAGCATATGAGGCACGCAGCTGCCAAGAGAACATCTGGCCGGTAGAAATGATATAAGTTCATGGCTTTTCCGATCACCAGGAGGTGATAGAACTGTAGAGGCGTGAGAGCGTGCATGCACACAGGCAGGGTTCACAAAACCGAATTTCGAAATTCACGTTGAAATTCGCGGTACGAAAACCGCAAAAACCGCTCGGAAAACCGCCCAAAAACCGTTAAAAACCGAAGGGTTAATAAATCAAATTTTTTCTGAAAAATTCAAAAGAAAATAGAAAAACTGCGGTTTTTCGCAAAAAACCGCTGCCAACTAGATGTTCATCACAAAACGGTTTTTGTGAGCGGTTTTTAGCGAAAAATCGCGATTTTTGACGAAAAACCGAGCGCATAAATTTTTTCAATTTTTTTTTGAATGGACCGGTTTACCGAACGGTTTTTGATTTCGAACCTCAGCGGTACGCTCGAAAACCGCGGTTTTCGTCAATTTTGTGAACCCTGCACACAGGACTTCAGGCCTCATGCTTCAACAGTGGCCGTTCAATAACTAGTGGCAAAAGAATGTAAACCACTAATGTACGGTCAAGGTCACCTTGAGTTCCTAACGGACGCGCCTCTCTAGCTCCCTTTCGCCACGTGGTGTCCGCCTTTCACTACATGGACGCTGGAGTTCCCCCTCCTCCCTGCACGACGCATGCAAGAATTCAAATTTTGTTTTCGAATAAAAATCGTTCGAGATCGGAATCCGAAATTTCGCCGAAATTCGAGTATTTCAGACAAATCTCGTTCGAAATTCAAAAACAAAAAATTCAAATCCGGTTTGTTTTCTACTGAGAAAAACGAAATTTCACCGAAAAATCCCGAAATTTCGGGCGAAATTCTTGAAATTTCGGTATATTTGCACTGGCTGAAAAGTAGGTCAAACAACGACGAAAAATTTTGAAATTTTTTTGGAGGTTTCTGACATATCAGTGATTTCCCATAAAAAAATCAGATGATTATCACATTTGAGGACTTTTTAAAAATTCAAACATTGCTACTGTCTTGATAAAACACTGGCCGGGAAGTTTGATCCGAATGAAAAATGGTACAAACCACGTTATAAAATTTTGAAATTTTTTTTGAACATAAAATTTTCAGATGATGATTAAGCTTCATGAATTTTTTAAAAATTCGGACAGTACTACTGTCCTCTTAAAAGGCTTACCGGCAATCTTGAACAAAATGAAAAATTGTTCAAACCACGTTAGAAAATTTTTGTGAATGGTCCTGATATAACATTAATGTTTATATAAAATTTTTAGATGATGATAATACTTAAATAATTTTTAAAAATTCTGACAGTGCTACGTCCTAATAAAAGCCTCATGATCAATACATAGATTTGCTTTAGCAATCAAAAAAGGTTTAAATTTTTTAAAATTTTACAGAAGGATGATAAGAAAATTATTAAAATCTCATAAAAATTTTGAACCATGATCATACTCCAGTTATTTTATAAAATTCTTACAAGCCACAGTACCATTTATGTCTTTCTCTTTTTGAGGTTTGAAATATAATATAACAAATGAAGTTCAATGATTACATAGATTTGATTGACCAAACAAAAAAGTTTACTGAGGCAATTCTTAATCTCTCATAAAAATTCTAGATCATGATCACACTCGAGAAAATTTATAAAATTCTGACAAGGTTACTATCCCAATTATGTTCATTAAGTTTTTGATTTTTTAAATATAATAAATGAAGTTAAATTATTTGGAAATTTGTTTATAAGATCCTACACTACTGAAGATAGTACTATAAATTTTTCAAATCATTATCAAATATGTACAATTTTATAAAAATATGACAGTGTTTCTGTCAAAATTTTAAAATATCTCATAAATTCGGTTTTTCAACACATTTTCATAGTAGATGACTTTCTTAAGGGTTATCGAACCGAATCTGGCCTTAAAAGTATGAAAACCGGCTAAAAATCATGAAATTTCGTTGAGAAAAAACAAAATTTTGGTTACCGTAGCAATTTTCAAAAAAATACTTTTTTTATCTGGCCGGTAATTTGGATTTCGTGGTGGTTCGAAATCCAAAATTTCGACAAAAAATTGCCAAATTTCGGGGAGATTTGTATCCTTGGATGCATGGTCCTCATTCTTTGCTTAAAAACACAAAATAAATCGAAAAGTTTAACACTATCAGAAAAAAAGTCAACCTAAGGATTTAAAATTCGAAAAAAATCAACACAGAAAATTTCAGCTTGGAAAATTTTAACTCAGAAAATGTCAAGTCCTGAAAAATTTCAACTCAAAAAATTTGAATTCGAAGATTTTCAATTAAGAAAAAAAATTAAAATTCAAACCGGGGCCAAAAAAAGTTCAATCGAGATCCAAAAACCTCCATGTTGCGGTCCAAACTTTCAAATCAGGCCCAAAAACTTCCATGTAGTCCAAACTTCAAATCGGGGCAGAAAATATTCAAATCGGGATGTAAAACTTTCAGGATCAAGGCCGAAAACATTCAATCAGGGTCCAAACTTATAAAAATCGGCATCAAAACTTTCATTTTGGAGGAATTTTCACCTTGAATCGGGAGACATAGGAGCTTGAACGTGCGGTGTGCCGGTGGCGGCATTGGGTGCGACTGACCTCGCTGGCGATGATTGAAGGCGATGTTGCGGGCGCCTTCCTGTATAGGATCTCTTTTCAATACTTGGTCACTTAATGATAGAACAAATAGATAAAAGGGCTCACGTGGTGCCTCCACGTGTCATGATGAGGGTGGAGGCAGGATTTCAAAAATCGGTGAAAACTATTCGGAAACCGCGGTTTTCGACCTTACCGTTGCGGTTCAAGATCCAAAACCACTCGATAAACCGGTCTAATTAGAAAAAATAAAAAAAATTGAAAAAATTTATGCGTTGAAAACCGTTCGAAAACCATTGAAAAACCAATGAACATTCAATTGGTCGGTTGCTTTTCGGTGAAAATCGAGCGGTTTTCGATTTTTTTTAAATTTTCTTCAAAATATTTTGTTTTCTTAATCCTTCGGTTTCTGACGGTTTCCGAGCGGTTTTTGCAGTTTTCAAAACACGAATTTCGAACCGATTTGGCAAAAACAGTTTTTGAAACCCTGGGTGAAGGTCCATGCCAAAAACATGTGGCTCATTCAGCCACCTCTGTAAGCTAGCTCCGGTGTGGACAAACGTAAATTAGCAAAACCGAAAGAATGGTACCGGTTTCTGCAAGATGGATTGCAACAAAGCCAACAGCTACTGCTCTATTCCGTTAGGTTGAATCCGTTGCTTTTCTAGCCTCTAGCACTTTTTTTTTTTGACAAATCTAGCTCCTTAATATGTAGATTTGCAAATCTAGCCTCCTACCATGGCTGGGAGCACGGAAACTGCACGGAAGGCGGCTTCTGTGCTCGGGTAGTGGAGCTCGGCTGACCGCAGGAGCATCGTGGTTCATCGCAGTAGAACCGCTCCTACTCTCCTTGGACACGGCAGCAAGTTTCTGTCACGCTCGCCGACCAAGCTCCCGCGTCTTCCACGGTGAGGGAGGGGGGCTAAATTTACAAATTTGCGTATGAAGTGGCTAGATTTGTAAAAAAAACGTGACGGGAGCTAGAAAAGCAGTCAATTCCCAGTCATAGTCATGGAATGGTGTTGAGGCGTGTAGAAGTGTAAACCATGCTTTGCTGTAGGTGATCCCAGTGAGTTCTTCTTCAGGCAGATAATGGCACTTGAAATTGCAAAGAACTGCGCGCGAAGATTTCAGTACCGCATCTTGTTAAAGAATATATATCCAAGCACTGCTCTGTCTCGCTATGGAACACATCGCCAGGAGGGTATTGGAATTTAGATGCCTGCACGTATGACCAGCCCAGTTACCTCAATCACAACGAAATAAAGAAGCCTAATCTAAACTTGGGAGAAGAGTGCGCTAGGTCATTGGGCTCCACCTCCTCCTTTATAAGGCCTTAAGTTAGGCAATATAATAAAGCCCAATAGGTTTTCGTATGACATCCTATGGCCCAAGATAGAAAGGTACACGTTCCTAACAAGTGAGGCCAGCCAGTACAAATGTTGGGCAAACAATGTTGACATGTGGTTGAGTGCTGCTGCGGGCTCTCTTCTGCGAGTTTTTTTTTTCTTTAACATTTATTTTTATTCTTTTTTTCAAAACTAGACGTCGGGATAAAAATTTGTAAAAACAGCTGCCTGCGTCTCACGGAGCCGTTACTAGCCGTTGGTGTGGGCCCTCCTGTGGCCCGAGACAGGGCGATCGCCCAACAGAGGGGCGACAGGGGGGTATAAAGGCCTCGCTCGGGCGAGCGAGCAAGGCAGCCGAGGCAGAAGAAAAAGGAAGAAGAAGAACAAGAGAAGAGAAAGAAGAAGAAGAAGAAAAAAAAAGAAGAGAAAAAGAAGAAAAAGGGAGGAAAAGTAATTTGTCGTTTCTGCGAAGGTATTTTTACAAAAAAAATTATAATTGTATAGTTACGTAGAAGTTAAATGTACCATTTATTATTAAGAAATTTTAGGATTTGTAGTTTTTAGAAAATTTAGTAGGAGTGTGTTATTAGAATTTAATGTAGCATTTAATATTTAGAAAATTTAGGATAGTGTTGTTTAGAAATTTCTCGGATAGCGTTTAGAACTTTAATGTAGTATTTAGTTTTTAGAAATTTTAGGATTGTATAGTATTTAGTACGTTACAAATTTATTGTAGTATTAGAAATTTATTGTGCTGTTTAGAAAATTTAGGATTGTGCAGCGTTTAGAATTTCTCGGATAGTGTTGTTTAGAAATTTCTCGGATAGCGTTTAGAACTTGAATGTAGTATTTAGTTTTTAGAAATTTCAGGATTGTATAGTATTCAGTATATAGAAAGTGAATACAGTGAAAATAGTAGGCAATATTTACAAATTTAATTTGGTAGGGTTAATTTAATGTGGCACAAATATAATGTTAGGCCATATGGTAGGCAAGTCGAATTACTTATTTATAGTCAAATCACTTATTTATAGTCGTATTTTGCAGTACGATCAATGTATATTGTATTTTAGAGTAATATTTTTCCGTTGGACGTTGCAGCATGTCGGAGAAATTGTATTTCCAAATATTTTATGGAGATGGGAAGATAGCACAGGGGGCGGATGGGGTGGATTTATCATCATTTTCAAGAGTCGTACGGGGCATATGCGCATCGAGCGATAGGACATCTGAGGGTTTGTTGAAGTGGATGTCTCGGATGTTCGGTTTGGATGCCCAGATTGGTCGGCTTGCTCGAGCAATAGTGAGTCGTGCGCAAGACTGCTTTTACGGAGAGTTGATTCCTATTAACTCGGCGTCGGCATGGACGAGTTATGTTGGTTTTGCCAGTATAGCGGGTTGGCCGCTCATGTTGTTGGTACAAGTGCTACCGGTAGCTCCATCGGTGTCGCAAGTTCGTGATGTCGGGTGGACATTACGGGAGGGACGTCAAATGTAGAAGAATGCGAAGAGGAAGGCGGCGAGGAGCCCGGAGACCAGGAGCACGAGACTGGCGGTGGCGAAGGGATCGGGGGGCAGAGGAGACAGTGGTGGAGGCGCGAGGGGTGGCCGACGAGGGGGAGGAGGTGGAGGACATAGTTCACCTGATAGAAGAGGAGGACCGTGAGGATGAGGAAGTCTCCGATGGTGAGCACTCCGACGAGGAGGACAATGCTCCTGAGGTGCCTATCCCTGGTGCGTGGAGCAATTACAGTTTCGAAGACCTAACAATGAATGAAGGTAACGTTGATGCATGGGAGTATCGTGAGAACGAGGTGACGGAGGGGGCCATATATAAAGACAAGGAGGTTGTGATGGATGCGGTGAAGTACTGGGCAATGTCTCTCCGGAGGCAACTCGGGGTAGTGAAGTCCAGCAAGAAGGAGTACGACGTGAAGTGCGTAGTTGATTCGTGCCCATGGCGGGTGCATGCATACCAGGGGAAGTGGAAGAACTACTGGAAATGCTCCATAGTGGTTGAGCATAACTGCGAGCTGGAAGAAGCGGAGCAGGGACACCGCAATCAGTCGTCCACTTGGGTGGCAAATGTGTTTTATGGTCAGATCGTGGACAATCCTCACCTGTGAATGCAATTCTAACGACGCAATGCACTACACGCAGGTTGCGAGCGGCTGGCTTACTTCCTCTCTGTAGGATGGTGAAGCAGGTGACTGCCCCGTTAGCGGGCAAGGAGGTCCCACGGTTCGGGTAAGACCGGTCCCTGCTAGCCGCACTCGTGGACCGGTGGAGACCGGAGACGCACACGTTCCACCTTCCGTGCGGAGAGATGGCTCCGACGCTGCAGGACATGTCGTACCTCCTAGGTTTCCCCTGTGCGGGTCCGGCGGTCGTGCCGCACGACGCCTCCGTCACGTGGCACGCCGAGTTGTCCGCGCGGTTCACCGCGGTGGAGCGGCACCCCCGGGCAGCCCCCTACCGGCCCCTCAGGCAGGGTGAGCGGCACGGACCGACGAAGTCGTGGCTGCTTCAGTTCACGGTGAGTACCTCTTTCTTATAGAATTAAAAGAGGAGCGCTAAGTTGCTGATAATGTTTGTTGCGAACGCTGCAGGCTCAACTTCTCCACACGCACGCGGAGGAGGCGGACATGGCCCGCCATCTGGAGGCATACCTCCTGTTGTTGTTCGGTTGGGTGATGTTCTTGTCCTCCCACGGGAACACGGTGGACCGGCACCTAATCGAGTACGCCCAGCACATCGCCGACACCCCGGAGGATGAGGTAACACACTCAGTTCAAATCTCGTCTCAGCGGAGCACGTCTAACTCCCCCCTTGTAAACAGATGATGCAGTGGTCGTGGGCCTCAGCTGTGCTTGCGGCGACGTACAGAGGTCTATCGACGCCGTCTCTCGGGCGGAGCACGACGCGACGATGTCGGGTTGTGTCCTACTCCTTTAGTTGTGGTCCTGGGAGCGCTTCTCCGTCGGCAGGCCTGTTGTTGACACCACACCGTACCCTCAGGACCTTTACGGAGACGACCCGGTGGACTGGCCCACCATGGGCCACTACTGGGTCCGACGACAGGTATGCTCCCTCGTATCTTTTTCCCCACTAACGCACTTGAATAACCTGCGCCATTTCTTATTTCCTTGCAGCGGAGGTACGCGCACCGATAGGTGAGGAGGTCCTACCTCAAGTTCGTTTGGGAGTTCGACCGCCTCCACGAGATGACGTGCGGTGGACGCCATTCACCGCGTACGACGTCCACGCCCGAGCACCTGACGGGGTCTCCGTGCTTTGCACACGAGATGAGGCATTCTGGCTGACCCGTAAGGTTCTCATCTTTGACCTGTGTGTCGAGGAGTACTCCCCGCACCGAGTGCTGCGGCAGTTCGGCCTGTTCTAGTCCTTTCCCTTGCCGCCTCGTCACGTTGTCGCACGTGACGCTCACAGGTACTTGCCCTGATCCTACTACTCCGCATCTTTGCGAAATGAATGTGGTGTGTACTTCCTATTTTTGCATTGCAGGATGACCCAGATGGGTGCTGCAGTGGGCACTCAGTTCGCGCACCGTATGCAGTCATGGGCGGTGCAGTGGGACGCCGCACTTGACGAGAGGGTCACCGAGACCCGGCCGTACGACCCTGACATGTACGATGAGTACATGGAGTGGTTCGCCCTGCGCACTCGCCTCAGGGTGGGGTACACACCAGCACCGTATGTCGTACGACAGGCATCGGTGACGGACACGTACCCTTCACAGATGTCCCAAAGGGACAACGCCTCGGTAAGTGTCGCAATCGAAGCTACATGGGCACGTCTTTTTCATGTAAATTACGTAATAACAATCTGACGTTACATGCAGGCACATCTTGTCGGGGAGGTTGAGGTGGAGGCTGTGTCCATGTTGGCGTGCCTACGGGCGGGCATACAGGTGACCACCGCTGAGGCCGAGCCAGCTTGAGCTCGGGTCCTCGATAGGATGAGGCGGTTGGCTCGTTTGGCCACCTGCCGGGGACGCGGAGACGTCGGTGGACACAGCACACCACGTCCCTGCAGCCCAGCACCTCGCCCTACCCCGCCGATGCCTCATTACGCTCCCACGCAGCTGCAGTGGGGACAGTGGGCTGAGGAGGCTCCTTCCTCGTCTCGCCCTACCCCGCCGGTTCCTCGCTACGCTCCCACACAACAGCAGTGGGGACAGTGGGCTGCGGAGGCTCCCTCGTCGTCTCGCGCCCCAGCAGGACCCCAGGGTCGTTTCGACGACCCTGCGGACGTCGAGTTTGACCTGAAGAAGTACTTTTCGACCGACTACCTCGACCCTCTCGGCTCTGGGCGCCGCCACAGACACGCCACAGTCGCCGCCACACTACTCACGCCGCGCGCAGGTCGACCTAGGAGGGACGTCCGTTTGTCGTCGCCACTCACCTACCCCACGAGCCAGATCAGGAAGCGTGGCCGTGATTGACTAGTTGTACGGACGTATTTTTGTAATGCCTTTACGTTCAGCAGCATATTGTATAACTGTCCGAGTTAGTAACATGACAGCCTTATCACTTTAAATTGTGCAAATCCATGTATGCATTGCTTGCCTATGCCACACGACGTGACAACTCAGTAACGCCTCGGTGCACCTATCGCCTCTAGTTGGGGCGATCGCTCCATACCCTGGCGATATTTGCCCTTTATAACATTCGTTCTCACAAGCGGTCTCGCAAAGAATAGAGGAAGAAAGAATAGAGGAGGGAGGAAAAAAATTCAGGATCAATCGAAAATGCCGAGGCGTGCAAGTGCAAAGGGAAAGGGGAAAGCAAAGGAAGAAACAAGTGCATGCCCGCGCAATTTAGCGTACCAAGATCTCTTCCTACCTCGTGGAGTCAGAGCACCCATGTGTATGTGCGAAGATCTTTGCAGCTTGTCCGCTCTTGGGAAATTTCAACTTGGAAGAGGAGGTATTGGAATTTGGAAGTGCCAAGAACCACGCCTTCGATCCATGGGAGAAGAGCTGAAGGATCGCCGCATGGTAACAATCGTACGGGTTACATAATATTTGTGAATGAAACTTTGCTAATTTACATTTCATGCAGTCACCTCCGCCACTGTGTGAATTTGAGCAGTGGTTTGATACGGAGATCAACCCCGAGGACCAACGGCTTCTTGACCAAGCCAACCGGCAGGATGAGTTCACGCGGCGGCTTCAAGAACAACGCGATGTCGCACACGAGGAGGCATGTAGGAAGGAAGCGGAGGAGAAGGAGGCCGGGAGAGAGAGAAAACGAGAGAGGGCGCGGCGTGCCAGAGAAGCCCCGCCGGAGGCATGGGCGAAAGGGAAGTGGCCTTGAAGCACTCAGTAGACGTCTGGTGTTAACTTTGGTTTTCCTTGTTCGTGGTACTCCTTTCAGTTTTAAGCCGTAATAAAGAGTACGGCCTACCCTTCAAGTGTATGCTCACTGTCCTCAACTAGCCTTAGAGAGGGAACCGATTCCATTTTTGGAGGGCTCGGATATGTTCTACTGCTCCAGTTATCCCAAATGATGTTATTTTTGTCCATCAAGATAGGTTATAGCATTTTAAGTTCATCAGATTTGGTTTCATCGAGTTTGACCCTCGTTTGCGAAAGATACGCCCATTTTGATGTTTTACCGATTGCATGTTCGGACAACAATTAAATAGTGCAGCCTAAAGTGACATCTAAATATTTTTACATAATTGTAACCTATGCAAGCCCAAGAATGCAACAAAACTGGTTCTGTCAAATTTTGAGGTCCTTTAGACATTATTCTAACTACTTGAACAATGAATGCTATAAAGGGTTTAAACTAGCCATCTTTGATTCAAAATGCAATCATATTTAGATATTTTTGCAGAAATGAAGTGCATAAGGTTGTAGTAACTTATTCTATTTATTTCATGATTTATGGATCAATACATAATGTAATTCCTTCACAATCCATAATTAGAGCCTAGCATTCGAACTCAAATAAAATTATTTTTCTGCAAACAACACATAGATTTTTATTTTAGAATCTAATTCCTCATTCCAAAATTTAAATTTAGAAACAAGTTTCATTTCATTTGGGCACTTCTAACAAAAGTTATGGGGTTCATATTAAAAGGCATAAAATTATTACAAAAAAATACTAAATAAAAAAAAATTGGTTCGCCTGCCTTGCTCGCTCGCGCGGGCGAGGGCTTTATACCCCTGTCGCCCCTCTGTTGGGCGATCGCCCCTGTCTCGGGCGACAGGGGGGCCCACACCAACGCCTAGTAACGGCTCCGTGAGACGCAGGCAGCTATCGCCCTTGTATGAGGCGATCGCTCCATACACGGGCGACCGGCGTGCATTTTTTCCGACGCCTAGTTTTAAAAAAAAGAATAAAAATAAATATTAAAAAAAAAAATTCTGCCGGCGATGTGTTCGGTTGATCCCTGTCGTGTTCGGCAAGACTAGACTACAAGAGGAGGGATCACTGATAATGGATTAATGGGGGAGAGAGAGAGCACTCTTTCCAGCACGAAATTGTTTGAGCGTGCGTCGAAGTTAGTGCAGGCGTCATTTCTCCAGACAAACTGGATCCGGGTGCCGGAACAGCCTCAGCTGCATGCCTGCATCAGAGGGGGCATATAACTAGTAGTACGAGTTAGTAAACGTCCAAACAAACAGTGAACATTGAAACGGCTACCCCGAGTCCCCGACAGCCCGGACAACGTTAAACGACACTGATTCCGAGGAAACGAGGCGTGCAAGGACTCGCCGTGTCACTGTACCGGAGTGAGTAATCTGTAACTCCACGGAGACCAGACGAGTCCACGGCCAGGGGAACTCGGGGGCATCCTGTCGGGCACCAACCCAACCAGCACCCCACACGTTCGCATTTCCATATTCCAGCGCCACCACGAGACACCGTCCGCCTGGTGGCTTCCTTCCGCCTAAAATAAAGACGGGGACTTGGAAAGATGTGATCAGTTTGGTTTTCGGAATGGGTCGATCAAGGATGACTCCGTTTGCATTTGAATGATCTCATCTTGCGTTGGATGGAGAGAGATAGGTCTGTCTATGGATTTTTCCGGACAACCTTATCTCGCATTCTCTGTTGTTTCAGTTGTCAAGGGGAACGAGTTGATCCATATCTACTTGGTCACGCGACACAGAGCCAGATATATAGCTCGGTCAGACTTGGACTTCGAATTCCCCCGGCGTCGCGAGAGAGACTACGAATCCGCGCGGGAGGAACCGAGGAAGCACCGTCGCGGCCGCGCCTGCCACCGATGATGCATTGATGCTTCGTGCGAAAGCGCGCCGAAGCGGACCGCGAGCGCAAGTGATTCGATGGCCACGTCCGGAGATCACGTCCGGAGATCCGGGGACTTTACAAAGTGCCAACCCGAGACTTTCTTCGTACGGCGCATCGGTTTGCAGATACGGGCCGGATCTGAGATTCTGATCCAACCGCGCGCGTCCCGTTCGTCGTGCACGCGCTAGCAGCCGCAGTTTCCTCCGCGCGCGCGTCCGTGGCAGCAAACCAAGCAGAACAAGCCCAGAATGGCAGAATCGAAGGCCAGAAGTAATTCGCATGCAGCGCCACAAGTTGCAGCTGTCGAACCGTGCAATATTGCTCGCGTTCCAGCCCCTTGCTTGCCAAGTTCCGTCACCAGTTAAGCACGTCCCAAGTAATGAAAGAATCGAGTAGAAATGGCACGAGCTGGACCCGACCGCATGCATGTGACATGGCTGATACACCTGCTCCCTCCGTTAAAAGAGTATAGGATATATATTTTTTTAACAATCTTGTTTATAAATATAGAGCATATTTTATATTTTAATATAAAATAAGTGTGTTATTTTTTTATATCTCTAATAAATATCCAACTTTATTTTGTATTTCATGTATGCATCTACTGAATATAGTGCTACGAGATAATAATTAGAGCTCTTTTACTGCACACTAAATTCAATACGGACCGTTCGTTCTTTTCGATCCAATGGATCAGATTAGCTAGTATTTATTTATAATTCTTTCGGTCGTAGAGTAGTAAGAATACCCTTAACAAATCAATAATAAGATCTGATTTTTACTATTCACCATATACTAACAATATAATGCATTGTAAGACTTCTCAATAATTATGGGTAGTCTACTTATTTTCAATATTTCATTGCCCCTAATAAATATCCAACTTTATTTTGTATTTACTATATGCATGTATTAAATATAATACTTCGAGATAATAATTATGGATAGTCAGCTATTTTTAATATCTTATTGGTTAATGTGTAAGATATAAAACCTTCTATATTTTTGAACGGAGAGAGTACTAGACTCTCAAAGGCAAAACCTTTTCTTAGGGTGCGTTTGGTTGGGTGAATAAGGATGAACGGGATGGGATGATACAGGATGGATGGAATAATCTTGGATAAGATGGTATGGGGAGGATGTTTGGTTGTCTGAATGGAATGATACATGATTTTGTTTGGTTGCTTGGATGGAATAGTACGGGATGGTACGAGATAATGTTTGGTTGGATGGATGAAGTTAGTATGGTAAACTTTATCGCTAGTGGTACGGGATGGTACAGGATGGTTCAACTAATTTGGAGGTATGGGATAGTACAGCATATTTGAAGAATATTTCAAAAATCTGTACCACTTCGTCATGTACAAGATGGTTCCATACATTCAACCAAACGCATGTATCAAAATCTATTATGTATTATCCCATCCCGTTCATCCTCATTCACCCAACCAAACGCACCCTTAATCGGATCCTCTCGTCCCCAATTAAACAATAGCAAGGCCAAACATGGGGCTGTGACTGGCAACAGATTAAGGCCATGTAGTCCAACTTTTAAGCGGCTTTTGACATAAATCAAAAGTCATATATAACTAACAAAAGTCAAAAACTAAAAACTATGCTGGATTTGCTTTTGCAGTTTATTACTGACGAAAATTAGCTATTTATTAAACAGTCTCTTATAAAAAAGTTACCGTCGCTTTTCAGGAAAACTAGAGCTCTCTCAAACAGACCCCAAGCCCCTCCTGCTAAACACTACCCTGTCCTACCTAGTCTGACGTTACAGTTGTAGTGAAGAATGACGCAGCAACGTTTCACATGCATCCGTTCTTTAACGAGGTCACAGGTTTCTGCAAATCTATGCTTCACATCGCAACGTCGAGGTTAGTTTGAACGCGCTGACGGCTTTCGGCACAGAGATAGATAGAACCTGCACCGCCCATTTGGACCAGAATTGACACCACTTTAAGGCTTTAAGCTGAAGCCAGAATTTAGGACTTTGCTTCAAAGAGTGGACAAATTATCTTAAGGTATCATGTGATGTGAGGAAGGGATGGCATACATACGCATGTACTGATGTAGATACTTGCTTTTGGTTAGGATTTACTTCGTATTATAGTTGATCTCCAATCGTCACACGCTGATTAGAATAATGGATACAGGGTGTTCGATCTTTACGACGTATGATCAAAGATAACTTTGGATCCATAAATTCTGACGAACACGATGACGTCAACCACTGTCTTAATACAACAACCTGAAACAAATAAATTCACTCAAGAACACGCTAGTGATCTACGTCTACTCGACCACGCAAGAAGTAGGCGCACGACTCCTTCAACACACGAAGAAATCGCAAGAACAACGGAGGTATTCCCAAGAAAATCGTCTAAATTCTCAAAAAACAGCGCGTAGCGTAAATAAGAGAATAAGTAATATTAGCTATCTTGAAAATAATACTTACAACAGAGAATAACACAAAATATATAAAAGACACCAAGGGGGGCATGCAACCTAGACTAGGGCCGGCCAAGATGAGTCCCACCCTTTTTGGACCCTATTTCTAACCCAAATTTCTAATCTAATTCGGCCAATCTGGAAGCTAATACTTGTTCGGTAATTTACAGATAGAAGGAAGACGATTCTGACCTTCTCGTAATGGAGTGAAATAGAAATGACATTCTAAACTTTCAAATCAATACCAAAAAAAACCATGATCCGAGTCCGTATGCGACAATTATGGGCTTTTTAATTTTGACTGGTCTAGCATTCTGAATTGAGCTCTTTTGCTCTCTAAATCTAATTTAACCTTATCTCTTCCTTTGCTTTTGTTATCTTGTCCGAATTAAGCTTGGACCTTATTTTCTTACACTTTGATCAAGTGGACTTGTTTCCCACTTGGGCCATGTGCGTCCCCTTTCGGCTGAGTAGGCTTGGCCTATTAGGTGGTCTGTGTTGCCTTATAGGCCTTCCATGTGGTTTCCATGCTCCTTCTCCTCCCGTTGGGATCCACTATGGTACAATTATGTAATTTAACTCAAAATTGACATTTGAGTAATATTCATACCTAGTAACAAGCAAATACATATTGTTATGTAGTATATAGTTCTCATGGAAATATAGTGAAGATTATTTTAAAAAATCAGCTATTGATATTTGATACTGTTTAATAATTCTCTCTAATTAATTTCGCAGGCCTTGAGACTAACCAGAGCCGCGGAAGTCTGAGCGTGGAGACGTCTATGAAGCGAGCACCATTGCTACCGAATGACATTTGGCAGCATTTGTGCTGGGTGATCGATTAGGGAAGGTGTTGTGGGTTACCATAATGTGTATTATCGCAAAAGGAAGCAAACCGGCAAAATGGAAAGGGCTAATTAGCCAGGCGGCAAGCAGGCAGGGGCGCACAGGAATTCCGATCGGCCGTTATTAGTCAGGAAACTAATTAGTTATTAGCAGTATTGTTTAGATTGCTTTCCAAGTAGTAGTTTAGATTCCATGGTTAGGATTTGGGAATTTTTACATCTATAAGTATGAAGGAAATAAATGAAAACGGCAAGAAGTATTTTGCCACAATTTATCTCCAGGCGATGCCTTCCGATTAACAAGGCCGGTAGCTCCGTTCGCTAGTTATCCGTCGAGTCGCCGCGATGACCTCGGCGTCCACCTCCACTCGCGCCGGTCTCCGACCGGGCACTCAGCTCTACGTCCATACTGGCAACAAATTGGTATCAGATTCGGTCGATCCTCCGGCCATGGCGCAACCTTCGATTGAAAAACCCGTGGGCCAACTAGAGCTTTCCCTTCAGGAGATCAAAACCTTCTTGGGTGAACTGCTAGCCATCTCCAGGGGCAGGGAATTCGGTCCATGGTGATCCGGGTCAACAAAGTCAGGCGATAGATGACCCTGGTCGGAGGCATGATCCAGGCGGGGATCGGCAGGAACGCTGACCTCCACCCGACCATCCAGGATGTGGTTCGCATGGTTCTACTCGCGCGGCACACCCACGCGCGGTCGAACGAGGCCGGCGCGAACGCCAACCCTGGGATGCGGGGGGACATCTCCGTGCGTCCGTTGAGCGCCGCGAACTAGTGGAGACTGTAGAGGATGCATACCCTCAACGTCGCTGGACACCACGCACCCCCGTCTTGACTTGCCGGATTACGACGGCACAGACGATCCACTTTTGTGGTTACAGCAGTGCAAACACTTTTTCTGTCTACACCAAATTCCACCGCGGGAGCACATCGACCTGGTAGGATTGCATCTTCGCGGCGAGGCGCAAGAGGTACGGGACAATTGGATGCTCGACGAAGAATGGATTTCTTGGGAAGATTTTTTTGACACATTCTTGCAACGGTTTTCGCGCAACTCCGGGGCCGGACCCTTGGGGGACCTTGTTAATCTCAAACAGGGTACTTCTCACGTCGATGAGTATAGCCGTGAATTTCAACGGCTTCTCGCCCGGGCTCCTCGCATGGCACGCCCGGATCAAGTTGAGATGTTTACTGCCAGGCTCGCCAAAGTATTGGCGGCTAATGTCCGGCAGGAACGACCTCGGGACCTCGCCAAACCAGTCAATTTTGCACGCGAGGCTGAGGAACATAAGGACCTTTGGGTCGCTGAAGCAGTGCAGGGCGCTACGTCTCATACGCGCGGACAATCGGCTTTCAACAGAGCTACGGCGCCAGCACCCATTGTTCCTGCGTCTGGGGGCCAAACTTCCGGACTGGCCACACCTTCCGGTGGCAGCAATCGCACACCAACAGGGTCCTCGTCTAGCTTGGTTTCTACGGCGGCTCCCTCCACCAAGTTGCACCTCAGTGCAGATCAGTTAGCCGAACGGCGCGCCAAGGAACTCTGCTACCATTGTGATGAATTTTACAGTCGGGATCACCGTTGTAAACGGCTTTTCTCTATCGAGATTTGCAGCAATGAACCTGTGGAGGTTGATAATCTAGCCATTGGGGGTGGATCAGCAGAAGAGGAAGAAGATCAATCTGGCCCTTCGCTATCCTTGCTGGCCATCCTTGGACCTAAATCCGATGGTACCATGCAGGTTTCGCTGCTGATGCGAGGACACAACTTTTTATGCCTTATTGATAGTGGAAGTACTCACAACTTCATCAGCAGCCATGCTGCCCTTTGCATGGCGCTCGATCATCAAACATCTTCGCAGCAAGTTAAGGTGGCTAATGAGTGTCAACTACCTTGTTTGGGTCACATTTCTGGCGAGACATTCCACATCAGCTCGCACTCTTTCACAGCGCCATTTCTTGTCATTCCTCTGGATGGGTTTGATGTCATTTTGGGAGTGCAGTGGCTACAATCTTTAGGAGATATTCACTGGAACTTCCTCACCCTTACAATGGCCTTTGATCTCCACGACTCCACGATCATGCTGGAAGGTCTTTCACATCCCAAGCAGCCGCACCTTCTGTTTATTCAGGCTGAAAACACTTCGGAGCTCACCTCTCTATTGGACACCTTCGCTGAGATCTTTGCCAAGCCTTGCGGTCTGCCTCCGTCTCACGCTTGTGACCACCGCATATGTTTGAAGGAAGGCACAAACCCGGTAGTTGTCCGGTGTCGGCGTTTCGAGCACCGACAAGTAAATTTGTAAGTCTAAGGGGCCGCGCGTTCCCACTCCCTGAATGGTTAGACTCGGAAGCCCAAGATGTATACTGGTTTGGGCCGAATGTCCCTACTCCAGTTCGTGTGGTGGTATTGTACTGCCTTTAGGGCGGATGGTTACACAATGTTTACAAGAGCGAGCTAAGAGCCTTAGCGCAAGAATGCTGATTGCTTGTGCGTGTGTCCCCCCTTCCCCCGGGGGTTCCTGCCTCCCTTTATACAGTAGGAAGGAGCAGGTTACATCGAGAGTAGGGGAAGGGCGAGGTGACCTATGCTAAGAGCTTCGGTCCTTCGTTTTGTCGACTGGTCACCGCTCGTCTTGCCCACGCTGGGTCGGTAGCCTTGTTGGGCAGAGCGGTTAAGCGCCGTTGGGAAATGGCGACCGCTTACGTGAGCCCGACGAGTGTTGGCGCGGTTTGTATATAACGTTGGTGCCGCCTCGGGAGGGGCGTGCTTTGCGTGTCGTCGACGTGGATCGGTCGATGGGACTGAAAGCTTGACTTCAGCAGCCATTAAACCATCTTGGGAAGGGGCCACCTGCTCTCGTAAGTCACTTCGATTGACCCCGTCCGTGAGGCACGTGGCTGTGGGCCGGTGGAGACTTCGACACGCGGCCCTTGGCGGAGGTAGCCTTGCTTGATCGGAGTCGGGGGATCCGACCCGCTGCGGAGGTCGGGAGCCCTGCTTGGTCGGAGTCGGGGGATCCCGTCCCGCTGCGGAAGTCGGGAGCCCTGCTTGGTCGGGGATGCCTACCCCGATCGGTCGGGAATGGGCGTCCTGTGTGGCCCCGCAGGTACTTTGGTTGGTAGCGAGCCTAGAGCGATCTGTTAGGCTTGAGCTATGCTTGAGGCAGCCCGCTCGTCACCCTGGGCCGTTGGGGTACCCCTGGTATGAGTATTCGTCAATAGCCTCCGAACCCCCGAGCGAGTTCGGCAGATTCGGTTGGGGGTTGAGCTTGAAAGTGAATGGTGGCTGGGCCCGATTGGTCGGTCCGACCGACTAGGTCGGCTGGTTTCCGCCAGGTGTGCCCCAACGCATCCGACGGCTGCCCCAGAGCCTGGCCGGGGACATTCGAACCGCCGAAAACTTTTAATTGCTTCGCTGCGCGTGCCACGTATGGTTTGGCGCGCCTTGACCGTACGCCTTCTTGACTGCTTCGGTTTCTGTTGAAGGGCGCTTCGTTTTCCTTGCATTTATTCTGGAGACGTTCGATCTCCCTCCGTCTGGGTATATAAGGGCGCTTCCGCTCGTTTGATTGATCGATCCCTAAGCCAGAGTCCTCTTTTTCAATCCTTAAAATAGCTTCGAGGCACCCGCTAATCTTCAGCTTTGGCGATGATGTCGTGGTGGAAGAAGAAGATCCTCTGGTCGAGCTTTGGGCTGAGCGCGATCAGGCGATGGCTGAGCTCAGGGAGGAGGAAGAAGCCGTAGCCCGTGATGTCGCTGCCGTCGACGCGCTGCTCGAGGCCGTTCCGAGGCTCAAGGTGGTAAGGGGGGCCCTCTTAGAGGCGATGGCGCGAGGGCGCTGGCTGCCGTCAGTGCGGCTGCACTGACGCAGTCAGAAATCCGTGATGTAATACTTGGTGCGGGAATAGCCCCACCAGGTATTGTATCATTGCGGAGCGGCGGAACTGGCACGCCGGCTGCCGTCCGTGCGGCGGTGTCGGTGTTGCTGAACTCCAGGAAGTGCGTCGGCATCGACGCCGCACAGATGCTTAAGAGGCCTGGCGCGGATAAAGCCCCACCATGTCATGTAGTGTTGCGTAGTATTTGAGCCTGTCGGGCACCTTATGTAACATTGTGTAAAGTTTGAGCCTGTTGGCCTATAATGAAATCTCCTTTTCCTTTATTAATGTCTCCGTGATGAGCTTGCTTCGGGTGTTCCTTTTGACTAACTCGGCCTTCAAGAATTGGCGATCGGCGGGTGACCGCTTCCATCTGGGCGCGAGCAGTCGGTCGTGCGAACTCATGCTCGTTTTTAGGAGGTATTCGAGTGCTTGCTTAAGGTCTTTAGCTACACGGTGCTTTGATTGGCAGAGACGACCAGATGTCTTTCCGTGAGGTTAGGGCGTCCGATTGCTCGTTTAACATCGTAGCTAGACCGTGCCTTGGTCGGCGGGGACGACCGGATGCCTCTTTGTGAGGTTCGGGTGTCCGAGTGCTAGTTTAACGTCGTAGCTAGACCGTACCTTGGTCGGCGGGGACGACCGGATGCCTCTTCGTGAGGTTCGGGTATCCGAGTGCTCGTTTAACGTCGTAGCTAGACCTTGCCTTGGTCGGCAGGGACGACCGGATGCCTCTTCGTGAGGTTCGGATGTCCGAGTGCTCGTTTAACGTCGTAGCTTGCCTTGGTCGGCAGGGACGACCGGATGCCTCTTCGTGAGGTTCGGATGTCCGAGTGCTCGTTTAACATCGTAGCTAGACCGTGCCTTGGTCGGCGGGGACGACCGGATGCCTCTTCGTGAGGTTCGGGTGTCCGAGTGCTCGTTTAACGTCGTAGCTAGACCGTGCCTTGGTCGGCGGGGACGACCGGATGCCTCTTCGTGAGGTTCGGTGTCCGAGGGGCTGGTTAACGTCGTAGCTTGACCGTGCCTTGGTCGGCCAGGGACGATCGGATGCCTCTTCGTGAGGTTCGGTGTCCGAGTGCTCGCTTAACGTCGTAGCTAGACCGTGCCTTGGTCGGCGGGGACGACCGGATGCCTCTTCGTGAGGTTGGTGTCCGAGTGCTCGCTTAACGTCGTAGCTAGATCGTGCCTTGGTCGGCGGGGACGACCTTGGTGGCAGGACGACCGGATGCCTCTTCGTGAGGTTGGTGTCCGAGTGCTCGCTTAACGTCGTAGCTAGACCGTGCCTTGGTCGGCAGGGACGACCGGATGCCTCTTCGTGAGGTTCGGTGTCCGAGTGCTTGGTTAACGTCGTAGCTAGAACGTGGCTCGTTTTACGTCGTAGCTGGACGTGGCTCGTTTTACGTCGTAGCTGGACGTGGGGCATCCATCCCGAGTCCTCGTCCGGCGAGGGTAGCTGCGAGAGGAGTGGCCGCCGTCTATCCCACACGTGTACCCGTCCGCAGGTGTGGGACACGGAGAGGTGAGCGACGACGCGTTTACCGCGTTGGTTCGAACGCCGTGCTCGTGGAGCTAATAACAGGTAGTCCGAGTGGGTCCTGGGAGGTCCCGCCCAAGGGGGACCCTTCCGAGCGGATGGTCCCAGAGTAGGGTGTCCTGGCCCTGCCGTGGGGCGACCCATAAGAAACCTTTCTTTACTCGATCCCGTATCGGACCCTGGGTCGTCCGCCGACCCAGGGCACAGCTGGCTGTCGCCCATCGATGAGCTCCCGGGAGAGTGTGAAGTATGGTCTCGGACACGAGTAGAGGCGATTGGGTCGCCAGTCGACCCAACGTGGGGATCACTGGGGACTCGCCTCATACCCGTCCTTTGCTCAGTTTTCGCTGGGGCGGCCTTATGTCCATCTAGTGGAATAGGCCTTTAGAACCCACAGCTCTCGGCTGGGCCCCTGGCGCGAGCTGCCGAGCTCTCGTCGTTCTGGGGTCGCAGCGGCCCAGCGGGCCTCTCGCACGTGCCCCAGGGCAACCGTCCTGGCCTAAAGGCGGAGATCGAGAGGTCACAGGACGCACTGCTCGAGGCGGTGTCTTTACGGCTTCCGCAGCCTTGTCGAGATTAAAACGCAGGGAGAAATTGGAAATCGGGAGTTACCAGGCGCCCGGCGCGGCAGACGAGGGTGTACGCGACGCTTCGCTCGAGGGGGTGCTTGTTCGGTCGACGTCCGCTCGTCTTCTATAAATACGTCGCTGGGACGTTCTCGGCGATCCACGCTCTTGCCTTCCTCATCTTCCGACCCTTTGCCTAAGACAAGAAAAAGCAAAAAAGAGCCTTCTTCCTTCCTCACCTTTCCGCCGTCTTTTCGCGAGGATGTCGTGGCCGGAGTGCTCTGCCCAGGCCAGCCGTGCGCTCTTCTTGGTGAAGAAAGGCTTCCTCCTTGCGCACGATCTCTCTCATTGGAGGGTGCCGACGGGGGCCGCCGCCCTTCACCGGGGGACGACGAGGTCGTAGTGCCTGCCTCGTTCTTCGAGTGCGGTTTCGGCCTGCCGCTGCACCCGTTCGTCCGAGGGCTGCTCTTCCACTACAAGGCAGAGGTACACCATCTCAACCCCAACGGGGTCCTCCACATCGCCATTTTCATCACGCTTTGTGAGGCCTTCTTGGGGATCGAGCCGCACTGGGCGCTGTGGAGGTACTTTTTCTAAGCAAGGCTCTGGAAGGTCAAGCCAGCGGATGCTACGGCGCCCATCGGTGGCCTGGCCCTCCAGCTTCGGGCCGGCCGGAGCTCGGAGTACCTCGACGTCAAGCTACCGTCGTCCAACAAGGGATGGCGTTCTGAGTGGTTTTACGTTCGGAACGTCGGAGACAGCGCCCCGCCGTTCACCGGCAAGCTTCCTGTGGCGGGGGAAGAATGGACCTGGGGTGCTGACAAGAAGGAGAAGAAGAAGGTGGCCCTGATCGTGGAGCAGGTCAGGGCTCTAAGGGAGCAGAGGCTCACCGGGGACGTCGTCGTGCGTACCTTCATGGGGATGCGCGTGCAACCCCTCATTCACAGGCCGCGCCCCTTGTTCCGGTATGAGGGGGTGTCCGACAAGATGAGGATGGTGGAGCCCGAGCTCGCCGCGATCGAGGTCGAAGCCCGGGTGGCCGCCGTTACGGGCGGAAGCGCTACTGAGGCTGCGGGCGACCACCCGGAGCCATTCTCGACGGCCCACCCCCCAAACCTGGTAGGTTGGGCGGACTTCTTCTCGCCTCTCTCTCCCCTTTGCCTTTGGCGCCCGGTCTGACCGGTGTTTTCGCATCTTCTAGGGGATCTCGGGAATGGTCTCCCGGGCGTTGCTCCCGGGGGAGAAGGCGTCGAGGGCAGCGGCCCGTGCGGAGGCCGCACTGCTTGACTCCTCCCGCAAGAAGCGGAAGGAGGAGGAGAGGAAGAAGAAGAGGAAGGAGAGCGCGGTGAGGGCCGCGCGTGGTGAGGACGTGTCTGAGACCACCGCTGCGGGGGCAACCTCTACCGACAGCAGCGGGGGCAGCCCCGGTCACCCATACCGTGGGTTCTTCTCTGACTCGTCGACCGGAGGTGGCCCGAGCGGGGGCCCGACGGAGGGCGACTACGTAGGCACTGCGGCCGGGGGGCCCCGGGCGGAGGGCGACCGTGCGGTCGACATCGTCGTCGTGCCTCCAGTGGAGGCGCCCCTTGTGGAGGTGGTTTCGGGGAAGCGGCCGGCGGATCTGCCCCTTGGAGGGGGACCGGCAAAGAGGACGCGCTTACCGCGCACCCGCTCGGCTCAGTAAGTACTCCTTTTCCTCGTTTGAACATTGTTGCCACAAAGCTGTCCGAACAGCTCCTAAGTGCTGCGGTGTGCGGCGCCTATACGGTGTGACCGTACGCACGGTGCGCGCACTCGTGGTGGCTCGCGGAAGGAGGCCCATTCTGCCGCCGGAAGAGTCACACTGCGGCGGTAATGCGATTAGTGCCGAGGCGTCAAGCCCAGGTTAGCGATGGTCGTGGCGCAGCGGCCGAGTCGGGCGCCGAGGTGCGCTGCCGTCGGAGGGACGGGGCCTCACTCGGCCGAGGTCGGTGAGGGCTCCGCCGCCTCCGCCGGGGACGCCGGGGTGGCGCGATCGTCGTTACGGGGGGAATCGGCGACGCTACCCGCGAGCTCATTGGCGAGACGGCGGCAGTCTTTGGAGACGCCAGACCCCTTGCCTCAAGGAGAGGTATCGGTCGAGGCCCATAGCCTTGGTCGCCGAGGGATTCGAGGGCAGTTCCACCACCCTTGCCCGTGGGGGCACAGTCGTGTGGCATCCCATCCGAACGGGCGACCGAGGGCTTGTTGCCGGGTATGGCCCGTAGGTCAGGGACCTTGGACGAAGCGGAGGAGAGCGAGTGGGCCGCCCTCCAGCAAGGCGCTCAGGACGCCGAAGCTGAGATGGACCAGATCCGAAAGGGTCTGGCTCTTGCTCTCGAATCCTCCAGCAGGGCGTTGGACGCGATGGCCGGGGGAGTTCGGCCGGTTATCATGGTAAGTTGATCGGAAGCCCGGCCTCTCGTACCTTCTGATGAATTTGCGGCGAGACTGACGGAGTGTCTGCATTTTGCAGCATCTGCGGGCTCGCTCTGAGGGCAAGGCCAAGCTCCTCTGGCCTTTCGGACAACCGGTGGTGGGCCTCTTGTGGAGAATGCGATTGGTGCGCACCGAAGCTACGCATGGCTCAAGAGGCTCGCCATCGGTAGGCGGAACGGCGAGAGGCCCGCCAAGAGGCTGGATCGAGCCACGAAGGCCCTCTTCAAGAGCGCTGAGGCCAAGTCTCGAGGGCGAGGGCGGCGGAACTCGAGTCCTCTCGGCGGAGGCCAGCGCCAGAGATGCTGCCGTCATCGAGAGGAGGAGCGCTAGCGCTGAGCGACCGTTTGCGAGACGAAGGGACGGCGCGGAAAAACGCCGGCCGAGTACATTACGGCGGAGACCGCTCGGAAGGAGTAGCTTCTTTGAGGACCTCATCACGAGGCGGTCGGGGAAGAAACCAAACAACTTGGCGAGCTCTGCGGCCGGTAAGTGTCTCAACTCCTTGGTCAATTTCGCGGTAGCGACTCATAAGGCGTGCTCATCCGGAGATGTTGTGATCGCAGAGTGCTGGAAGAATCGGCGTCGCTATAGAAGCGCGGAAGGATGCCCTGAAGGCTCGTGACGAGGCGGTCACGGCGCGGGACGTGGCGCAGGCGGCGCTGAAGGTAGCCGAAGGTAGTCGGGCCGAGCTGGCCATGGAACTGGAGGCCCTTCGCAAGGCCGACCAGCATGTCTACGACCGGGTCCTTGGAACCGTGGCGGGCCCGAGCGCTCTCGCCCCCATGCTGGCCCGAGTGCCGGGGCGTGTTGAGAGAGCGCTGACCGTTGGTGCCGTACTTGGAGCTTCCTCTGCGCTGGTCAATACCGTCTCCCACTACGACGGTATCAACCTTGCGGTGGTGAGCAGCGGCGTCGCTGGGAACCGAACCGACGACGAGATCGACAGGTTCGAGCTCCAAGTTGAGCCGCACTTCGGAGATCGCCGACCACATCTCGCCATGAGTGCCCTCCAAGAAGAATAAGTAGAAGTTAGATTCATACCCCTTTATTGTAAAGACTATTGTTCGTAAATAATCTTAAACTTAGCAAGTTCCAGTATGCCTCCTGCCCTCTTTTATGTCATGGTGGGCGCTCGACCGGCCATAGTTGTAAGGACCACCGGGGTCACTTATGCGTAGGTCGGGTCGCTTCGGGAGGGGCGGAGAGGATAGGAACTTTTGGCTATGCAGCAGTTACACGCACTTGTGAGGGATAGGGATGTTCCCAACCGGCCAAAGATCGTTCCACTCGGGCACTTCCTTCTTCCGCTAAGTGCTACTTGCAACCGTAGCCGCTGGGGCGTAGGCCGTAGCACTCGAGTCGAGAGGGTTACCGCTCGGGATGGACCTCGTGACCGGTCGGGTCCCCGACCCGCATGAGCGCGTGAGTTGGCCTAATTTGCGTGGGGGACGAGTGTTCCCGACCGTCCAAAGGTCACTTCGCTCGGGTACTTTCTTCTTCCGCAAAGTGCTACTTAGCAACCGTAGCCGCTGGGGCGTAGGCCGTAGCACTCGGGTCGAGAGGGTTACCGCTTGGAAAAGACCTCGTGACTGGTCGTGTCACCGACCTGCATAGGCGCCGACGAAGCGGCTGAATGGGGCGCCCATGGCGCCCAGAGCGCCGCGGCGACTGTGTGCTCGAAAGGAGAAGTAAAGACGACGCAAGGAATAAGAAAAGGACTTAGGGATAGAAACGCCTTAACTTTTCTATGTTCCAAGCGTTGGGGAGGACGCGGCCATCCGTGTCCCTGAGTCGAAAGGTGCCAGGCCGAAGAACCTCTGCGACGGTGAAGGGGCCTTCCCAGGGCGGCGAGAGCTTGTGCTTGTCTTTGCTGGTCTGGACCCGACGCAGGACAGTCGTCGTGAAGGATCGCCCTCGAACCTGGCGGCTGTGGTAACGCCGCAGAGCTTGTTGATACTTGGCCGATCGTAGAATAGCCACATCGCACGCCTCGCCAAGCTGGTCGATAGCGTCTTGTTGTGAGGCGAGCCCCCGAGCCTCGTCGAAGGCTTGTAGTCTTGGGGCGCCGTATTCCAGGTCGGTTGGCAGGACAGCTTCAGCATCGAACACCATGAAGAACGGTGTAAACCCGGTCGCTCGAGTCGGTGTGGTCCGCAGGCTCCAGAGGACGAAGGGTAGCTCGGCCACCCATCGCCCCGCGAAATGCTTCAGTCGACTGAAGATCCGTGGCTTGAGTCCTTGGAGGATCATGCCGTTTGCGCGTTCGACCTGACCGTTAGTCCGCGGATGGGCCACAGCTGCCCAATCGACGCGGATGTTGAAGTCGTCGCAGAACTCGAGGAACTCCTTCCCGTGAATCTGCGTCGTTGTCGGTGATGATAGAGTTCGGGACTCCAAACCGAAAAGACGATGTCGCGGAAGAAGGTGGCGCTTATGCCGGCGTGGCGCCACGACCGCTTGGCCTCTATCCACTTGGTGAACTTGTTCACCGCGACGAGGAGATGAGTAAAGCCCGGGCGCTTTCTTGAAGGGCAGACGGATCGAGTCCCCACACCGCAAACCGCCATGTGATGGGGATCGTCTGCAAGCTGAAATTGGGCGGATCGTCTGCCGGCGAAGAATTGGCATCCTTCGCAGTCGCGTATAACTGCCGGCCGAACACGGCGGTTGGCAAGAGAAACCTTGTCGAAAGGCCTTTCCACGAGGATCGGGTGCGACATGATGACCGCAGACCCGCCATGGATATCGGAAAATTTGTTTCCCTTGGTCGGCCGAACGCGCTATGGAGGACCCGGAGGGACTCCTTTGTAGAGGTCCGGCCCAACCAGACGAAGGATTTCGCCCCGACGAGCGAGTCTGGTGCCTCCTCGGTCGGTGGGAAGCGACCGTCCGTCGACCAGGCGATAAAAGGCTTCCTCGGTCGGATTGATTGTTAGCAGCTGCGGCCCGACCCAGCCAGTCTCGCCCGCCGCCGGCGGTTGGGGTGACCGTGTTTCGGCAGTCGGAGACCGCTCGCCACCGAGTCCAAGCGGACGAAGGTCGCGAAGGTCGTGACGAAGATCCCAGTGGGATGGCCCTCTGCCGGAGGCAAGATTGGCTAGGTAATCGGCCTCACCGTTGTAGCGTCTTTAGCTATGGTGGAGCTCGAAACCCTTGAACCGCTCTTGAGCTCGCGCGCTTCTCGACGATGACGCGGCCATGCGGGCATCTCGGGGCTCCGCAGCCTTCATGACCTGGTCGACAACAAGCTTGGAGTCCCCGTGGACGTAGAGTCGGCGAGCACCGAGGTCGGCAGCGATCCGGAGACCGTTGACGAGAGCCTTGTACTCGGCGACGTTGTTGGTCGCGTCGAAGAGCAACCTGACGGCGTATTGGAGTCTGTTCCCGAGCGGGGAAACGATGATGACTCCCGCGCCCACGCCGTTCTTGGTGTAGGACCCATCGAAGTACACTGTCCAGTACTCGGGGTCTTCGAGCGCCGGTGGCGCCTGGGCTTCGGTCCACTCGACGACAATGTCGGCCAGGGCCTGTGACTTGATCGCCGTTCGAGGGACGTATGTTATGCCGTGACCGCTGAGCTCGAGCGCCCACTTGGCTATCCTCCCCGAGGTGTCGCGTTTGTGGACAATTTCGCCGAGCGGAGACGTGGTCACCACAGTGATGGCGTGCTGGTCGAAGTATGGACGAGCTTTCTTTTGGCGATGAACACTGCGTAGAGCAGCTTCTGCACCTGCAGGTACCGAGCCTTGGACTCGGAAAGCACCTCGCTGATGAAGTAGACTGGCCGTTGTACCTTGTGTTCACGGCCTTCTTCCGTTCGTTCCACCACAAGGGCCGCACTGACGACTTGGGCAGTGGCGGCGATGTAGACGAGCAGCGGTTCACCTGGTGCCGGGGCAACCAGGACCGGGGGTGAGGATAAGAAGGCCTTTAAGCGGGCGAGGGCCTCCTGAGCCTCTTGGGTCCAGCTGAAGCGGTCGGATTTCTTAAGCAGCTTGTAGAGCGGCATTCCGTGCTCTCCAAGGCGAGACACGAAACGGCTCAAGGCTGCGAGGCATCCGGTTAGCCTCTGGACTCCTTTGAGGTTGCCAACTGGGCCCATCCTTGCGATCGCCGAGATCTTCTCCTGGTTGGCCTCGATGCCGCGCTCGGAGACAATGAAACCGAGGAGCTTCCCCTTGGGGACCCCAAAGACGCACTTGTCGAGGTTGAGTTTTATACGGAACCGTCGGAGATTCGCGAAAGTCTCCCCTAGGTCGGTGATGAGGTTGTTGGCATTCTTGGTCTTCACGACGATGTCGTCGACGTACGCCTCAACGTTGCGGCCGATCTGGTCGTTGAAACACGTTTGCATACATCGCTGGTATGTAGCACTCGCGTTCTTTAGACCGAACGGCATCATTACGTAACAGAATGAGCCAAACGAAGTGATGAAGGAAGTCGCGAGTTGGTCGGACTCCTTCAGCGCTATCTGGTGATAGCCCGAGTAGGCATCCAGAAAAGAAAGGGACTCGCACCCCGCGGTGGAGTCTATGACTTGGTCAATGCGGGACAAGGGGAACGGGTCCTTGGGACACGCTTTGTTGAGACTCGTATAGTCAATGCACATTCTTCATTTCCCACTCTTCTTTTTTACAAGTACAGGGTTAGCGAGCCACTCGGGGTGGCGCACCTCTTTTACAAACCCTGCAGCCAAAAGCTTGGCAATCTCCTCCCCTATGATCCTGCACTTCTCTTCATCGAAGCGGTGCAGGCGTTGGACGACCGGCTTTGAGCCTGGTCGGATGCTCAAGGAGTGCTCGACGACTTCCCTGGGAATTCCCGGCATGTCGGAGGACTTCCATGCAAAGACATCGTTTCCTATTTAGCGGGGAGCGTGGCTCCGACCCGCACGGTCTTGGTCCGATCCCCGGGATCGACCGCAACCTTCTTCGTGTCCTCAGCAGACTTGAAGGATCCCGCCCCCGACTTGCTAGACTCGGGCGGACTCGAAACCTCCTCCGGAGGTTGACGAGCTCGGCGGACGCGATGACCGCCGACGCTAGCTCGCAACTGCTTCGCTCGCAGTTGTAAGCGAGCTAGAAGGACGAAGACACGGTGATGACTCCCCGCGGCCCGGGCATCTTCAGCTTCAGATAGGCGTAGCTGGGGACCGCCATGAACTTGGCATAGCATGGCCTCCCCAGGATAGCGTGGTAGGAGCCGGGGAAATCCACGACCTCAAAAGTGAGGGTCTCGGTGCGAAAATTCTCCGGTCCTCCAAAGGTGACGGGCAGGTCGACCTGCCCGAGCGGGTGGGCCTGCTGGCCAGAGATGACACCATGGAAAGGCGCCTTGCTCGGTCGGAGACTCGAGCGAAGGACCCCCATGGCGTCAAGCGTATCAGCATAGAGAATGTTGAGGTCGCTGCCACCGTCCATTAGCACCTTCGTGAGGCGCTTCTTCCCCACAATGGGATCGATCACGAGTGGGTATCTTCCCGGTTGTGGGACGTGATCGGGATGATTGGTCCGATCGAAGGTGATCGGGGATTCCGACCACCGAAGATATCGAGGGACGGCTGGCGTAACGATGTGGACCTCGCGGTAGGCGAGCTTGAGCCGACGCTTGTCGGCGTAGCATGCCGGTCCACCAAAGATCATGAGGCAGCCGTCGGGTTAGGGGAACTCGTCGTCCGCCTTTTTCTCCACGGCCCGTGGGGCCGGGGCTGGCTTCTTTCCTTTGCCCCGCGGCATCGTGGGTGCGCTGGAGAGGAAACGCCTCAGGACCTCGCAGCCCCGGTACTTGTGTTTGACGGGGAACCCGTGGTTTGGGCACGGGCTGTCCATCAATTTTTCGAAGTGGTCGGGAGTGACGGTCGGTCGACTTTCGCCGCTTAGCGAGCGATTGGCCACGACCACTTGGGCCTCGCGGACTGCTTTCCATGCCGCTCCGCTTGTCGAGCGATCGGAAGGGACCCGGCTCGGCGTCGGGCTCTTCTTTGGGCCTTTCCTCCTTCGAAGATGGCCCCATAGCCTCCTCGCCGGGCGTGGTTGGTGGCAACATCCAGAAGCTCCTTGGTGGTCCTGGGCTTGACGCAGCCCAGTTTGTGCACCAAGGCCTTGCGGAGGTGCCGTAGATGAATGCCCCACGACGCCGGCATCGAGATGTCGGGAGCTCGTTGCATTGGCGGGAGAATCGCCGAATGTAATCCCGGAGAGTTTCCCCTGGCTGCTGCTTGCAGCCCTTCAGGTCCCAGGAGTTCCCAGGGCGCTTGTAAGTGCCCTGGAAGTTGCCGACGAAGAGGGTCTTCAAGTCAGCCCAGTTCCTGATGGTTTTCGTGGGCAAGTACTCGAGTCAGGCTCGAGCCGAGTCCGCAAGGTAGATGGGGAGGTATTGGATGATGAAAAGATCATCCGTTGCTCCCCCCGCCCGGCATGCGAGCCGGTAGTCTTCAAGCCATACGTCGGGGTTTGTGGCCCCGGTGTATTTGGCAATGTTGGTCGGTGCCCTGAATCTGGCAGGGAAATCCGCACGGCGAATCCCCTGGCAGAAAGCCCGTGGTCCCGGACCATCGGGGCTTGGGCTTCGGTGGTGACGGCGTCCACTGTCCACAACACGCGAGTGGGCGGCTTCGTCTACCACTTTTCTTCGCGCCTCGAGGGTGGCGCGGACGTCGTAGTCGTCTCTGAGGCGCTGGCACACCGGGGTGCGCGAGGCCTGGGGTTGTTCGTGGTGCGCTGTTGCCTTTGCCGGGCCCAGCCGGCTCCGAGCAACGGTACGGGCCCGACGGCCAGAGGTGGCGCACGAGTGGTAGGAGCCGGAGGCTGCATGTCTTTGTCTGGTGCACGCTCCACCACCACGAGGTTTTGTGCGTGGCTTTGGCCTGCAGGTCACCGGTTCGGGAAGGCCTCGGAGCAGCATCGTAGCTGCAGCCACGTTCTGGCTTACGTGGGGGAAGAACTGAAGGCCATCAGATTCCTCCACCAGCTTGTGGCGTACCTGACGTGCGCGCCCGCGCGCGTCGCCAAGCATCTGCGGGGGCCCGGGCTCATCCTGCTCTAGGTTGGCTCAGGCTGGTCGAGCTCGACCTTCGCTCCTCCGGCTCTTGGCTGCCGCCTGAGCTCGATCTGGCGAGCTTGAGCGTTCGCTTCGCGCTCGCGTTGGTATTCCTCCTCCTGCGCCTTAGTGCGCCGGATGGGGACCCCCGTAGCCGCGGGGGTTACGGTCAAGTCGACCATGCCCGCCATGTTGCACTTGCGAGAGTGCCGCCTGCGGGCAGGGTGCTCCGTGTCGGAGCTGGAGGCGTGGCTGGAAGAATCTTCCAGCAGGTCATGGACAGAGACCGGCATGTAGCCGGCCATCGCCACAAGTTGTGAGCCTGCGGGAGGTGATAAGGCCTCCTGCCCGGACCTACGGGAGCTATTTCCAGAAGTGGTAGAGTGCTCCTCGGGTTCCGGCTTCGGGGCCCGTAGGGGTGCCCCAAGCCGGAGTTTGGCGAGGTCGTGGGAGACGGCGCTCAGGCTCCCGACGGGCGCCTGGTCTCTGGAGACGACCGGGATAAGCACGAGCCCTCCTGTCGAAGTGGCGGCGAAGTCGAGGGAGCCGAAGCGGATCCGGCTTCCCGACGCAGTCATGCCGTCGCGGGTGAAGAATGCCATCAGGGAGGCAAGCGGAGTCGGAGGCGTTAGTGAGACGCGCAAAGGCCCCTACAGCGCGCCAGCGCCGGCGTTCGAGCACCGCAAGTAAATTTGTAAGTCTAAGGGCGCGCGTTCCCACTCCTGAATGGTTAGACTCGGAAGCCCAAGATGTATATTGGTTGGGCGAATGTCCCTACTCGATTCGTGTGGTGGAATTGTATTGCCTTTAGGGTGGATGGTTACACAATGTTTACAAGAGCGAGCTAAGAGCCTTAGCGCAAGAATCTTGATTGCTTGTGCGTGTGTCCCCTTCCCCGGGGTTCTCGCCTCCTTTATCTGAGAGGAAGGGCGAGTTACATCGAGTAGGGAAGGGCGAGGTGACCTATGCTAAGAGCTTGGTCCTTCGTTTTGTCGATCGTCACTTCGTCTTGCCCACGCAAGGTCGGTAGCCTTGTTAGGCGAGCGGTTAATCGCCGTTGGGAAATGGCGCACCGCTTTACGTGAGCTCGACGAGTGTTGGCGTTCTTTGTGTATAACGTTGGTGCCGCCTCGGGAGGAGCGTGCTTCGTGTCGTCGTGGTAGTCGATGGGATGGAAGCTTGACTTCGCAGACCATTAAACCATCTTGGGAAGGGGCCACCTGCTCGTCTGATCCGCCGATTGACCCGTCCGTGAGGCACGTGGCTGTGGGCCGGTGGAGACTTCGACACGCGGCCCTTGGCGGAGGTAGCCCTGCTTGATCGAAGTCAGGGGATCCGACCCGCTGCGGAGGTCGGGAGCCCTGCTTGGTCGGAGTCGGGGGATCCCGTCCCGCTGCGGAAGTCGGGAGCCCTGCTTGGTCGGGGATGCCTACCCCGATCGGTCGGGAATTGACGTCCTGTGTGGCCCCGCAGGTACTTTGGTCGGTAGCGGGCCTAGAGCGATCTGTTAGGCTTGAGCTATGCTTGAGGCAGCCCGCTCGTCACCCTGGGCCGTTGGGGTACCCCTGGTATGAGTATTCGTCATCCGGCCATATCGATACCCCTATCGCCAAAAAGATGAGATCGAACGCCAATGTTCGGCCATGTTGGCTCAGGGGATTATTCGGCCTAGGCGCTTCCTCTTTTCTTCGCCTGTCTTACTTGTCAAAAAAGGGGATGGCACGTGGCATTTTTGCGTTGACTACCTCGAACTAAATATCCACACGGTGAAAGACAAGTTTCCGATTCCGGTGGTCGAAGAATTGTTAGATGAACTACGTGGTGCCCAGTTCTTCTCCAAGTTGGATCTCCGCTCGGGGTACCACCAAGTGCGCATACGCGAGGAGGATATTGAAAAGACCGCATTTCGCACTCATCATGGGCACTACAAATTTCTCGTCATGCCCTTTGGTCTCTCCAATGCACCATCAACTTTCCAAGCTCTCATGAATATGGTTCTCCATGACTTTTTCGAAAATGCGTCCTTGTCTTCTTTGACGACATACTCATTTATAGCCGTTCGGTGGAGGAACACATGGCGCATTTGCGTCTCGTTTTGGACCTCTTGCGCGACAATCAGCTATTCCTCAAGCAGTCCAAATGTGTTTTTCGTCAGGGACAAGTGAACTACCTAGGGCATGTCATCTCGGGCTCAAGTGTGGCAGCAGACGTCACCAAGTTGAAGGCTGTCTCGGACTGGCCCAAACCTTCTACAGTCACCGCGTTGCGTGTTTTTTTGGGTTTGACCGGCTACTACCGCCGGTTCATCAGAAAGCATGTCGACATTGCGGAACCTCTTACGACTCTGCTCCGCCGCGGCAACTTCACCTGGTCACCTGATGCCGATCAAGCTTTCCAACACCTCAACCAGGCCCTAATGTCAGCACCGGTTCTTGCTCTGCCGGATTTCTCATTTCCTTTTGTTGTTGAGTACGATGTGTCTAGCCAAGGCATCGGTGCAGTCCTGCAATAGACCGGTCACCCAGTGGCTTTCTTTAGCCGCAAACTAGCTGATCGATACACCAGGCTTGCAGCATATGAACGAGAGCTCATCGGCTTGTCCAAAGCTGTGCGTCACTGGAGGCCTTACCTCTAGGGTCGTTCCTTTATAGTCCGGACGAATCACGCGAGCCTCAAATTCCTGCTTGAGCAAGCCCTTATTACACCTCCTCAGCAACACTGGCTCAGCAAATTAATAGGCTTCGATTTTCAAGTGGAATATAAACCTGGCCGTTCAAATCAAGCCGCTGATGCATTATCTCGGCGGGATTCGAAAGCTTCTTGCACGGCAATATCAGTCCCGCAGTTAACCCAGGGCGATCAGTGGAGGGCAGCACTGCGTGCAGACCTGGACATTCAACGCCGTTGTGCCCTCCTTTCGCAACACGAAGGCTCTTCGATCTCTGCGATACATATCGGGGAGGTCCGATCCGACGACCACCAACCGACTACCGATCCTCCAGAGGCACGTCCTTTCGGACGATCGCGCCCTGTCTGGCAGGTGCGCGATGGAATTCTCTTCCGCAACGGCCGTCTCGACGTACCTGCGTCATCACCTATTATTCCGGAAGTGGTGGCCACTGTCCATGATTTAACACACGAGGGTGTCCAGAAGACGTTACATCGTATTCGGCAAGAATTTTATTGGCCAAAACTGCGTTAAATAGTGGAACGTTACATTGCTCGCTGTGCCATTTGCCAACACAATAAGACAAGCTCCTTGTTGCCAGCAGGTCTCTTGCAACCTTTACCAGTTCCCCATCAAGTTTGGGTGGATATCTCCATGGACTTCATCATGGGTCTTCCACAATCGAAGGGCAAAACAGCACTATTGGTTGTCGTGGACCGCCTCTCCAAATATGCCCATTTTGTGCCCATGATTTGGCAATCCGCAGCCCCAGTTGTTGCCAATTTATTTTTCGACAATGTTGCCCAGCTACATGGCATACCGGAGTCCATCGTTTGTGATCGGGATCCAATCTTCATCAGCAACTTTTGGCAGGGCCTTTTCAAACGATATGGCACCATGCTCCTTCTGTTCACGGCATACCATCCCAAACCGACAGCCAGACGGAGGTTGTCAACAGGACAATTGAGATGTATCTTCGTTGTTTCACAACTGACAACCCCCGCACTTGGGTTCAGTGGCTCCCTTGGGCAGAATTTTACTACAACTCCTCCTTCCATACGGCTATCCGCATGACACCGTTCGAACTGGTATATGGCCATCGGCCTCCGCCGCTTGTTCCATATAATCAGTGGGCTTCAACTGTCCATGCCGTGGACTGTCACCTCGCTGACTGTGATGAAATCATTCGCCAGGCCCGTGCACATCCCCTCCAAGCTCATAACCGAATGAAGCAATATTACGACGCCCATCATCGTGACGTCGCCTTCGACGCATCTATAATTAGTTATTAGCAGTATTGTTTAGATTGCTTTCCATGTAGTAGTTTAGATTCCATCGTTAGGATTTGAGAATTTTTACATCTATAAGCATGAAGGAAATAAATAAAAACGGCAAGAAGTATTTTGCCACAATTTATCTCTAGACGGTGCCTTCCGATTAACAAAACCGGTAGCTCCGTTAGCTAGTTATCCATCGAGTCGCCGCGACGGCCTCGACGTCCACCTCCACTCTCGCTGGTCTCCCACCGGGCACTCGGCTCTACGTCCAGACTCACAGCAGAAGTTTTCTCCCTTCGCAAACGAAGATACGCTGATTCTGAGTCAAAAGATTCCTCGAATCAAATTACTCTTGATCGAGTAAAATCGTTCTTCTATGATCCCTGGTCATCACCTTCAGAGTGACATTATAGAAGGCACAGGCTTCACCCGTGGAGATGTTGCAAAAGGTCTTCTCAATTCCCAAGTCTCAACTCCCCAGGTCTCTTTGCGCGTGGTCTGATTATGGATTCCCATCTCCTGCGTGCTATTGCCAGCCATCCTTGCTCCTCTGAGTCAGAAAAGGCATGAATCTGCATGACTGCATCACTTGCAAGGGACAGCGTTGGACTTCAAAGCTGAAACCTCGCAGGAACGAAATATCCCTTCAGAGCTGCCACGCATACAGAAAGGGGGAAAGAATGATCACACTCGAAAGAAAACCACTACCACCGCCACGACGGCGCCACAGCCCATCAGATCATCCGATCGGGCGTGATTGGCGCCAGCATCGAGCGCCCTCGACTTCCGGACTGCCAATCGTGCTGGAAAAGCCTGCAGAACGCCATCCCGATCTCATCAACTCCGCCATCCATCCATGATCCCTCCACGTGAGTTCACCCAACCCAACCAACGATCGGCAAGGAACCGATCGTCATTCGCCTCAACCACACAACGCACTCAAACGTGCGCGCGTCTGCGCGTGACACGCGCGAAGTAAACTGGTTGATCCCTTCGGAGTTCAGACTTAAACACGCGGCTCAGGCATGAAGCTGCGCAAGAGTCACGCCATTCGTCGGAAAACGCACACAAATCGCCGTTTCTGAAGAGATTCTTGCAGGACGCAGGGTTACCAACACAAAAGACAATACTTTTTTCCTTCTGCTGCAACTACACTGTTTTACTGGTAGCTCCGCTCTGAATAGAAAGATAAACAAAACGCAGCTCCCTAAACACGGTAGCACTATGTCATCTCAAAAGCCCCCCATTTCTATATACAAATTTCATGCAAACTCGAAAAGTTTAATGGTTCCGGTGGTTGGAATTCTTCAGAAGCCTGGGCTAAGAATGTTCAGCAGGGAGACTCTGGTGTTGACCAGAGCCCGGAACACCTTCTCGCCGCTGCTCTCCACGTCCAAGATGCACCGTCCCAGGTTGTCCAGGCGCTCGAATGCTACCTTCCGTTCTTTCTCCTCCGGGTCCACGGTCGCGTCGGGCTGGTGCTGCGCGGCGGAAGCGGCGCCGTCGCCGTCAGCATGTTGCTTCTTGGCTGACCGGCGCTTCGCGCGCGACATCCAGCACATCAGATCGGCCACCCACCATATGCGCAGGGGCGAGGGCTTGGTGGTGATGACGTGGTGGCTGGTTCTTGGTGTGGCCGATGAGGTGGCGAATCTTGCGGGGGATGGCATCCAGCAGGGCGTCGTGGCGACGTCCACACGGGCCGTGGCGGCGGCGATGGAGAGGGAGGACACGCCGGAGAAGACTGCGGCTGAGGCAGATGCGACGGCGACGGCGGCGTCGGCGATGGCGGCAGCAAGGGCGGCCGCGTCTGCCGGGATGCCCGCAGGAGGGGGAGGCGGCGCCTTGCCCGCCACGGCGCGCGCCGAGGAGGCGATCCGCGGGAGGTCGCGCCCGGAGCGGCGCATCGCGCGCGCGGCGGACGCCAGTCGGGCCGGGTCCTCCCGGCGCAGCGCGGCGCGCGCCTCGGCCTGGAGCGCGGCGAGCGCGACCAAAGCCGCCCGGAAGCTGCCGTGCGCATCGGCGAGGCGGAGGAAGTCGTCGAGCAGGCGCTCCGCGAACGGGGACCGCCCGAGCCGCCGCAGCGGCTCCTGCGCCTGTGGGTGGTGGAGCAGCTCGGACAGCGACACCAGCACCCGCCCCAGCTGCTCCGCTCCCTCCGCAATGGAGCCCGCCGACGCACTCGACGCCAATCCCCCCACCAGCCCGCGCAGCGACGCGACGTCGTCGTCGAGCTGGAGCACTAGAGGGTGGAACCGGCAGGGCAGGCTCGCCGAGCGGACGCGGTAGGCCGCGGACTTGCCGCTCGACCCCGCCGCCGCAGCCGAGGCGGACTTGGGCGCGGGGAACGAGATGGTGCGGCGGAACCCGACCACCATCCTACCACTTCTACCTTACAGAGCAGCTCAGCAGCGCCGTTATTGGAATCGAATCGAATCGATCAAGCGATGTATAACCTAAGCGCGGACGGCGAAGGGCGTTTTTAAAGGGAAGTTGGGATTGGAATGGAATGGAACGCTCGAGGAAGCCGTGAAGAGGGGTCAATCGCGCGGCCGGGAGTATATAAAGCGGGAGGAGGAGGAGGAGTAGGAAGGAACGGTGGAGCTGGACGCCTGGACCGGTTCTATTCTACTGTGACGAAGGTCATGGCAGTCGCCACGCATCGCCACGCAGCACTTGGGCTGAAACCTTCAACTTTTGGAGGGTTTTTTGGGGTCCCGAACGCAGTCGTCGAAGGGTTGGGTGGGTTGGGTTTGGTGGCTCGTTGCGGTGAACTTTTTCGTGCTCCGTGACGGCCGGAGTGGATGGGCCTTGAAGACTTGTGGGGCCAAGTGGACTGGTTTGTGGGGCCTCTTCCACTTGTTTTTGTTCCAGAACTTTCAAGTTAGCCCCAGTCCCAAACCGGCGCATCTTTCCAGTGGTTGCACTGCATGCCTTGCACCTGATCGGAGGCGAGACCGTGAAATCTTGCGACTTGTGTCTGGAGTTCTAAACTTCTATTCAGCGGATATCATACCGGCATGGCCGCATCTTCCTAACTCGCGGCTGTTGTCAGTCGTCTTGTTCGTCCACTGTTGGCCCGTCAATCGCTCAGGAAGGACCAACAGATCTAAGAAAACAAAATCGACTCGACGAGTTGCCGTGCTCGATCATGGATCAAACCGTAGAGGTGTTTGCACCAAGATTTAGTAACTATGGTTAAAATCGGCAATACAGAATCAATAGGATATGGTTAGGATAACGGATCAAAATATTTGTAAATAAGATAGATCGTTAAAGAAAACACTCTCAAAATAGAGACCGATACGAATACTACTCCCAAAACGTGTTGTACCGTGACTCTATCGACCGGTGGGTATAAAAGGCAGACGAGGGCAAATAAAAAAAACACAATCAATCAACTCGCGTCTACTTTTCTATCGACTAGGAGTAGTTTTGTGATATAAATTCTCCTATAACTAGATTTGATCGATAAAGTTGTGCATCGCCGATCATTGATCATCTTTTGTTACACCAATCAGATTCGATTTTCTCTGATCTTGTTGCGCATCGCCTTCATCAGAGTCGATCTGCCTTTATCCTCTGATTAGCCTTAATCGGCTAATTAGATTTATTGTTACTTTCGATCTAATCAGCTTGTAGCTAGTTAAATCTAAGATGATTGTCTCACAAAATCGGTTTTGAGTGAATTTTATATTTTTTTTCGATTCGACATAGGTCAAATTGGTTGACACGCTCGAATCAGTGTTTATCAGTATCTTTCTGGCCAGAAAACCGTCTTGAGTTTTGACGTCAACAGTGGGATATCTTTTTTTTTTCTGTTGCTGTGCCTTTCTATTGGGACTTCAACAACATGACAACGATCGAAGTGCATAGTGCAGTAGCCTGTAGTCTGTACTCTGTATTTGGGCCATATATCACACGTGAGAGACCGTAACGCACGTTGTTACAACCTGTAACTACCTAGTAACGCGACTTGTACGCATGCTTCGGAGGCATATATGCTCGGAACCATATGGAAAGCGACATGGCGTTCTTCGATTAAGTGGTTAATTGTCTTTTTCACATGATCAACTGGTTAGAAGAGGAGCTTTCGTGGCGTCTCTTAGCCGACACTTGCTTGTGACTTGAATTGATCGTTCGGACGATTCGGACCGAAACCCAATCACAGGCCTCAGGTAGGTCCAGTCCAGACCAACCTCGGCCGCCTGGCTGCATTCAGTGCATCTTACTTAGCATATATATGTCATGCCGGAATGATGGAATCTTCCTACGGATGCTTCGAATAAACGAGAGAAATCGCCAAGCATCACTCATGCTGCATGGATTAACACACGTGTCGGTTCGATCACCTGTAAGGCAACTTGTTACGTTTCTTTAGTACGAGTACGGGACACACGCTAGAAGTTGTACCAGGTTCATTTGTCACACTGATGCAATATTCAGATCCAGATTACTACTAATGAAGCTGTGGGTTTCCTGTCAAGAAAAGAATTTAATTAGCATGAGCAATTAATGTCTAAAAAAGAACATGTGACGCAATTAGTCGCTCGCTGCACTAAGGATAAGGTACGCTGTACCAACTTTCTTGTCACACCAGCTATGCTTTCTAATTTGTCCCATAGTGATCGAACTCACAATTTGCATGAGCTGAGCTGCAGATTATTCCATGGTTACCAACCACAGCTTACATTTTGGCGTCATCTTGGAAGTTGGAATGGCTCAACCAGGCAGATTATTCAAGGCCTCGAAATATTCCACGGATTTTAGTACAAAACCAGACAAATCATCGTGCAAATTGTGGAAGGTCTCAAAATACTGTGTGGACTTTAGGTGGAGGACAATATCTCGAGGCGACCTGCCATTTGAAAAGGAACGGTGTTAATTACTCGTGATTTATACATAGTCTACGTATACAAAGTTGCCCAATAGAAAAGGTAAGCTGATTTGGTCAGTTGCAGTTTGTGTCTGCAATTAGCTCAAACGTGGCGCATTTAAGTAGTTGAGTTTGATTTTAGCCAAGATCGAGTCAATTCGGCCGGGGGAGTTTGTTGTGACCATGACTTTTTTGATAAGCCTGCTGCCTCTCGACCTCACAAAGCACGCATCCACAAGTGGACTTCATCTAATTAAAAGTCGTGGATTTCATCAGGATTCAGGACCAGTGAGCAGAAGCACGAGCACTAGACAAATCTGTTGTTTATCTGCGTGACATGAATGTGTCGTCTAGTGTGTAAAAAAATCAGAGATGTTTGGTTACGTTGCTTTGTTTGACATGATACCGAATTAAAAATTGTTGGAGAGGCTCAGAAGTGCAGGTTGGGTACAATATTTCGACGTCATCTCTGAATTATTTTACTATAAAAAACAGTTGAATGGAAGCAATCAAAAGTAAACTAATGAATAGTTCTGTGGTAGATCATCAGGATTATTCTTGTAATATTCTTGTAAAAGGTTGAATAGATGAGGTCAGCGTTACTGCTGATTATGTGCATTGCAATGTTTACTGAAGAAAGCAGCATGATATTGTTTAGCAAGTTAGGGCCAGTTTACATGGCTTTAACCTAACTTCAGCTTTTGAAAAGCAAGTCTCCAAACAATTCAACTTTTAAGCGATTTTTTTTGCATAAGCTAGAATCCACATATAATTAGCAAAAGCTAAAAGCTGTGCAAGACCTGCTTTTGCAGCTTATTGTTGAGGAAAATTAGCTATTTATCAAACGATCTCTTATAAAAAAAAACTACAGCTACTTTTCGATTCAGAAAACAAAAACAGCTTTTTAGAGATGATACAGGTCCCCTAAACAGACCTTAGGTATAACCTGGAGTTATATGGTGTGCACCAGCACTAGACATAGGCATTAGGCTGGCTTTTTTGGATCTGACCATGGCACGGCAGGCACAGCATAGCTAAAGCACAGCACGGCGCGTATGCGCATGGGCCGAGCATGCATGGCATGAATGACAGGGCCATGTTGGGCCTCGTGGTCAAGCACGATAAGCGATACGGCATGGCACTCCTACATGGGGTCGTGCTTGGGTCGACATGGTACGAAACAGATCTGAAGCAGGCATGGCACGCGACAGGGCACTATGTCGCGATATTGTGTCATGTTGTGACTCGCCCTACAGCTAACGCCTTTTACGATCCTCACATGCAAAGAAAAGAGAGACAGCAAATATGCTAAAAGGTAGAGAATGGAGATTAGAGAGTACATATCACTGACACCAAGCACGCTCACCGAGCGGCTCCGCACTGGGATACTCCACACTGGGTGTAAGGTTTTTAACGAGATGTTAACTTTATACCTGTTCAAGAATGAATAAAATTTACTCATTTTCCCCCTAATATTTGTGTCCACCATCTCAGCTCCGTGCGTCTCTAGCTAGCTCCTTTTCTCTCGTCGCAATAGTGCAAATAGGCCGAGTCTTGACCGGCACGGCACGGAGCCGACATGAATCGCAAATGAGCTGTGCCTCGTCTCACCGAAGGCAAGTCAGACCGGCACGATACGGCACACGGCCCGATGCCCGTGGGCAACCAGGTGTAACCTGATCGTGACAAAAGGCAAATGCAAAAGCAAAAGAACCGGACCTCAGAAAAAAGAGAAAAAGAGAAGGTGTTGAAGCAACGACCGTTCTGAACTTGCAACAGCAAGTAAAGAAAAGACTGCTGCTGTTCCCCCGTAGCTTTCAGCACAGAAGTGCAAAAAAAAAAGAAGGTAAAACTGGTGTGCCCCTTGATGGCTGCTTCACATGTTTCAATCTGAAAAGAAGAGAACTGAAACCCTGCAAGGCTAATCCATGTTAATTGACCCCACATGATCTTTTGAACAGTTCTAGAAGCACGCCCCTACCGTACTGGCAAAGTTTTGGAGCAGAAGAATTTTCTTGGATAGTCCTATCTGGGTGAATGTATGCGGTCCTTAATGTAAGATGATGGCGTGATAGATCAAACCTCAAGGGCTATCCGGCTTTGTATTGATTTGTACGCACCATGGTACTATCATATTCTTCATCAGCAACTAGCCAACTAGCACATCCTCTCTCCTTTTATCAGAAGGAACAAACAGAAAAGGGAAGAAATGACCAAATAAAAATGACCTTATGGTCAATTGGCCACTGCCGTAACTTTTGCTGGGTCTCGAAATCGAATTGCAACCAACTCCACTTTGAGCTGGTGTCCTGTACTGGTGTAGGTTCAACCTGCTAGCACTTTCTGTCACTACGAAGTGACAGCCAGGTACTGATGATGATTATACATCCCATAAAACATCCTATTTACATTTGTAATCATAAATAGTCGACAGCAAGCCATTGTTAGCATCACACTAATTAGCACAGGGCACACGGCGATATAGCTGAACAGTAAAAACAATCGGTGACCGGTACTGAGATTGGTTTGTTGCGTCCTTTGGCACTTCAGATATCAGCAAACATTATGGCATGACAATGAGCTACATGGCAAGAACACTGAAAACAGGGAACACAATGCGCATGCCATCTCCAGCGGTATGGCGGAAGAAATTCAATGGCGCATGTACATGCCTTGTCATATCAAATGGCGAATAAGTATGCAGGTTAAGACGTACTCACTGTAACTACTGTAAAAAGCCAGCAGCAGCTGCCTGCTAAGACACAAGGAACTGGGCACGAATGAGCGGTAAAATGACAAGTTATGTCGGCATGGCCAGGACCCCGACAGATCTCAGGAGGATGCCCGGATGGGTGAGTGATCCAGGGTTCCAATTGTGAGATGCATGGGCTGACAGGATTCTCTCATGTCAAACCAAAGGGTGAGAAGCCAGTTCTCCGTGTAGGCCACACCTCCACCGCTACCTAGCTATCATTTCTGAAACTTCTCATCGTGTGCCCATCCGGACGGTGTGTTATGGTTGGCATCGTCATCATTCCATTCTGGTCCGTCTTCTTTGGCCATCGGTGGCCTCCGCAATTGCCGCAACCGGTTATGTCTACGCGATAGTCGGCACTTGATACTCCACACTGGTGCGTAGCCATGTCTTTCCACGTACGCCGGCCTTCAATTCCTCGTCACGGCGCTTCTACTGTTCAGTGGGGTTGCACGGCCGGCCTCGCTGGCCTAGCCGCGCTTCGCTTGAACTGGGCTTCGCGAGGCCTCGGCATGGGCGAGTGGGGAATTTTTTTTTCTTTAATATTTATTTTTTTTCTTTTTTTTAAAACTATGCGTCCGAATCAAATTTTTGCAAAACTATCGCCGTCGCGTGTGTATGGGCGATCGCCCATACACAGGCGATATGTGCCTCGCCGTCGTGAGCAAGCGGTAAAAGAGCCGTTACTGTGGGCCCCACATCGCTCGAGACAGGCGATCGCCGAGCCAGGCGACAGCGGCCTTCAAAGCTCGCCCTCGCTCGTGATGTACCAGTAGAAGCGAAGCAAACGAAGAGAAAAGAGAAAAGAGAAGGAGGAAGAAGAAGAGAAAGAAGAAGAAAAAAGAAGAAGAAAAAAAGAAGAGTAAGAAGAAGAAAAGGGGAAAAAAAGTCGATTCGTCGTTTTGCGAAGGTATTTTTTACAAATTTTATAAATCTATTATTTAGGAATTTTACGATTTTGTAGTGTTTAGAAAATTCTGTAGGACTGTTTGTTATTAGAATTCTAATGTAGCATGTAATATTTAGTCGAATTTAGGATTGGGTAGCGTTTAGAACTTTAATGTAGTATTTAGTTTTTAAAAATTTGAGGACTGTATAGTATTAAGTACGTTACAAATTTAGTGTAGTATTAGAAATTTATTGTAGTGTTTAGAAAATTTAGGATTGTGTAGCGTTTATATTTTCTCGGATAGTGTTGTTTAGAAATTTACTGTCGCAGTTCATATTTAGAACTTTAATGTACTATTTAGTTTTTAGAAATTTCAGGACTGTATAGTATTAAGTACGTTACAAATTTATTGTAGTGTTAGAAATTTATTGTAGTGTTTAGAAAATTTAGGATTGTGTAGCGTTTACAATTTCTCGGATAGTGTTGTTTAGAAATTTACTGTCGCAGTTCATATTTAGAACTTTAATGTAGTATTTAGTTTTTAGAATTTTCAGGACTGTATAGTATTAAGTACGTTACAAATTTATTGTAGTGTTAGAAATTTATTGTAGTGTTTAGAAAATTTAGAATTGTGTAGCGTTTACAATTTCTCGGATAGTGTTGTTTAGAAATTTACTGTCGCAGTTCATATTTAGAACTTTAATGTAGTAGTTAGTTTTTAGAATTTTCAGGACTGTATAGTATTAAGTACGTTACAAATTTATTGTAGTGTTAGAAAATTTAGGATTGTGTAGCGTTTACAATTTCTCGGATAGTGTTGTTTAGAAATTTAATGTCGCAGTTCATATTTAGAACTTTAATGTAGTATTTAGTTTTAGAAATTTGAGATGTATTGTATTTTAGAGTAATATTTTTCCGTCGGACGTTGCAGCATGTCGGAGAAATTGTATTTCCAAATATTTTATGGAGATGGGGAGATAGCACAGGGGGCGGATGGGGTGGATCTATCATCATTTTCAAGAGTCGTACGGGGCATATATGAGGCCAAAGCGATAGGACATCTGAGGGTTTGTTGGAGTGGATGTCTCGGATGTTGATTTGGATGCCTGATTGTTCGGTTCTTGGTCGAGCGATAGTGAGGCGAGCGCAAGACCGTTTTACGGAGAGTTGATTCCTATTAACTCAACGTCAACATGGAGGAGTTATGTTGGTTTTTGTAGAGCGGGGTTGGTGCTCATGTTGTTGGTACATGCTACCGGTAGCTCCATCGGTGTCGCAAGTTCGTGATGTCGGGTGGACATTACGCGGAGGGACATCAAATGTAGAAGGATGCGAAGAGGAAGGCGGCGAGGAGCCCGGAGGCGAGGAGCACGAGGCTAGCGGTGGCGAAGGGACCGGGGGGGAGAGGAGGCAAGGTGGAGGTGCGAGGAGTGGCCGACGAGGGGAGGAGGTGGAGGACATTGTTGACTGATGGATGAGGAGGACCGTGCGGATGAGGAAGTCCCTGATGGTGAGCACTCCGACGAGGAGGACAACGCCCCTGAGGTGCCTGTCCCTGGTGTGTGGACCAATTACAATTTCGAAGACCTAACGATGAATGAAGGGAACATTGATGCATGGGAGTATCGTGAGAACGAGGTGACGCAAGGGGCCATATATAAAGACAAGGAGGCTGTGATGGATGCGGTGAAATCTTGGGCAATGTCTCTCGGCGGCAATTCAGGTTGTGAAGTCCGGCAAGAAGGACTACGACGTGAAGTGCGTAGTTGATTCGTGCCCATGGCGGGTGCATGCATACCGGGAAGTGGGCGGACTCTCGGAAATGCTCTATAGTGATTGAGCATAGCTGCGGTGGAAGAAGCGGAGCGAGGACACCGCAATCTGTCGTCCACTTGGGTGGCAAATGTGTTTTATGGTCGGATCGTGGACAATCCCCATCTGCAGCCTCGATCTATTATCACGGTAGTGGAGAGAGGTTTGAGACAAGATTAGCTACGCAAAGGCATGGAGAGCAAAAGGACAGCTCTGGAAATACGGTTCGGGACGCACGAGGCTTCCGACGAGAATATTCCCCACTTGCTCGTGGCAATCGCACAAAGGAACCCGGTACATCCATCGACCTTGCGGAGTTCCTGCGGGTGGTGCGTGCACCGAAGTGGGTATTGCGTGCATTCTTCGCCTGGCGCATGCATAAATGCGTTAAACGCTGTCGCCGGTCCTTTGCATGGGCGGCACATTCCTCACGAGGAAGTACAAGGGCGATTCTAAGCTGCGATCGCGGTGGATGCCAACAACCGAGTTCTACGGTTGCGTTGGCATTCGTGGAGGGGAAAACACGGAGAGTGGTATGGTTCCTTGAAAGAGTGAAGGTGGCGAGTTGTTCTCGACAGTTCGATGTTTGTGTCATCCATGACCGACATGCGTGGGCTGCTAAGAGCGATCGTGGATATGCAACAAGGGTCCGCCGTCGTGGGAGCAAACAAAGTGGCGGATCGAGGCGGGTGGTGCATGAGGCACATGGGTGCCAATTTTTCCGTCGATTCCAGAACAAGGAGCTTATGAACATGTTCAAGCGCTGTGCAAAGCAGAACCAACGGAGGAAGTTCGACGCGCTTTGGAAGACATTGGGCGAACTAACGAAGAAGCAATCAATGGATCCGGAGGTACCGCTAGTTCATCAAGGAACCCGATGGTGTACCATGAGCAAGGAGAGGACCCCACGACCTTATATGCGCTGTAAGCAGACCCCCAAACATCCGGCGTGGGCGGTACCAAAGATAAAGAGTTTCACCGATTGGATCGACATGAGCCTTTGGATAAATGGTCCTTACGCACGAGCGAGGCGGCTCGCGTTATGGGATCATGACAACGAACTGGCGGAGATTTATAAGCCCAGGTAATGAAAGGCACGGATGCCTTCCATCTGGTGGGTATAGTTGAGGGTGTCTTATTAGGGACACAGAGATATTTCATTGAGCGATACAAGACCTCCACGGCATGTATGTCGGACAATCGATTATCTTACTCAAGCTGTTGTGTCTACCTACATGTCCAAAAAACAAGAAAGGCGCAGACACATCGGGTTACAGGAGAGTGGCGTGGAGCGGAGATACCACGTGCGCTGCGGTGACCGAGGTCGCAGGTGCCCACCGGAGAGGACTTCCCATCGTGCATACTCCGGCGGTGATTGCGAGTGCTCTGCGAAACCACGCTGCTTTGCACTTGCCGTGTGCTGCACGTCATTGCCGCATGCCGCCGAGACACATCAATCTGTCGTCCGTTCGTCTCCCGTACTACTACAAGCGAGCGTTCTCAACACGTGGCATCACGAGGTGTACGGTACCGAGTGGACGGATCGTTCACAACCCCCTCCGGACCATCGATGGGTGCGGACATCCGAATGTTGAAGTGAAGGTCGGACGTCGAAGGACAAGGCGATTCGAACGATATGGACGAGTCCGTAGCGTCACGCAACCGCGGATAATGTAATTTTCCATGTTGTTCCCATCTTGTATTTTTCAATGGACCGGTAAGTTGTGATGTAAGTTGTAATGATCGATGTAATTTTCAATGTCTTGGTAAGTTATTTTTCGCATCATGTAATTCTTGATGTACCGTTAGTAGCTATGAGGATAATGTAATTCTCGGCGTTGTGTGCCTCGTCGAACATGTCGTTGTCTTTCGTATGTTTGTAATATGAGTTTTTTTGGCTCTCGCACTTGGTTGTATTGTTTGATGAGTATGGTACAATTAGTTATTTCGCATTTCATTTTGTGTGCACATGTAATTCTTGACAAATTTGTTGTATTTGCTTTCTAACGAGCCACGATGGCGCGACCTTGCCACGAGTCTTTGGGCGTGACCGTCGATCGACCACCGGTCTAGGTACTCCGCAGAGGAGAAGCGAGAGCCGGGACACTCCGACCTCGGGTGCCCAACGAGCCGCCGCATCGACCACACCGGGTTCCACGGTAAGTCGCCAACGCTTGCACTCTTTACGTACATGTACTTACCGTGAATGCAATTCTAACGACGCATTGCACTACATGCGAGTTGCGGCGGTGGCTTACTTCCTCTTTGTAGGATGGTGAAGCGGTGGCTGCCCGTTAGCGGGCAAGGAGGTCCCGCGGTTGGCACGACCGGTCCCTTTGGCGCACTCGTGGACCGGTGGAGGCCGGAGACGCGCACGTTCCACCTTCCGTGCGGAGAGATGGCTCCGACGCTGCAGGGCGTGTCGTACCTCTTAGGCCTCCCCGTGCGGGTCCAGCGATGCGTGCCGCCGCACGACGCCTCCGTCACGTGTACGCCGAGTTGTCCGCGCGTTCGCCGAGGTGCGGCGGCACCCGGGCAGCCCTACCACCCCTTAGGGAGGTGGCGCCACGGACCGGACGAAGCGTGGTCGCCGATTCACGGTGAGTACCTCTTTCTTTGAGAATTAAAATAGAAGCGCCAAGTTGCCGATAATGTTTGTTGCGAGCAGCTGCAGCTCGGCTTCTCCACCCGACGCGGAGGAGGCGGGCGTGGCCCGCCACTTGGAGGCATACCTCTGTTGTTGTTCGGTTGGGTGATGTTCCGTCCTCCCACGGGAACACGGTGGATCATCACTGATCGAATCGCCCGACATCGCCGACACCGGTGGATGAGGTAACACACTCGGTTCAATCTCGTCTCGGTGAGCACGTCTAACTCCCCCTTGTAAGCGGTGATGCGGTGGTCGTGGGCCTCGGTGTGCTTGCGCGACGTCTGAGGTGCATGCGACGCCGTCTCTCAAGCGAACACGGCGCGGCGATGTCGAGTTGCGTCCTACTCCTCCGATTGTGGTCTTGGGGCGCTTCTCGTCGGCGGGCTGTTGTTGACACGACACCGCACCGAGGAGCTTTACGGAGGCGACGATGGATTGGCCCACCTTGGGCCACTCATCGGGTCCGGCAGCGGTATGCTCCTCGTATCTTTTCCCCACTAACGCACTTGAATAACCTTCGCCATTTCTTATTTCCTCGCGGCGGAGGTTCACGCACCGGCAGTGAGGAGGTTCTCGGGAGTTCGTTCGGAGTTCGACCGCCTCCACGGCGAGGGCGTGCGGTGGGCGCCATACACCGCGTCGGCGTCACGCCCGAGCACCTCACGGGTCTCCGTGCTTTGCACGCGAGATGAGGCCTTTGGCTCACCCGTAAGGTGCTCGTCTTTGACCTTTGTGTCGAGAGTACTCCCGCACCGAGTCTCTTGGCGATTCGGCTGTTCGATCCTTTCCTTCTTTGCCTCGTCACGTTGTCGCACGTGGCGCTCACAGTACTTGCCCCGATCCTACTACTCCGCATCTTTGCGAAATTAATGTGGTGTGTACTTACTGCTTTTGCATTGCAGATGGCCGGATGGGTCTGCGGTGGGCTCTCGGTTATGCGCCGTATGCGACCATGGGCCTGCAGATGGACGCCGACTCGGCGAGAGGGTCACCGAGACCCACCAGACGACCATGACATGTACGATCGATACATGGAGTGGTTCGCCCAGCGACTCGCCTCGGGGTGGGTACACACACAAAGCCGTCGTCGCCGCGGCATGCATCGGTAGCGGACACGTACCCTTCACAGATGTCCCAGAGGGACAACGCCTCGGTAAGTGTCGCAATCGAACCTACATGGGCACGTCTTTTTCATGTAACTTACGTAATACCAATCGGCGTTACATGCGGACTCGGCTCTTGGCGGAGATTGAGGTGGAGGTGTGTCCATGTTGACGCGCCTAGAGGGCATCTGGTGACCACCGCCGAGTCCGAGACGGCTTAGGGTCGGGTCCTCGCTACGGTGAGGCGGTTGGCTCGCAGCCACTGCCGAGGGCGCGAGACGTCGGCGACGCAAAGACACCACGCCACCGCCCCAACACCTCGCCCTACCCCCGGTGCCCGTCACGCCCCACGCACCGCATGGGGGCGGTGGTGAAGAGCCTCCTTCGCGTCTCGCCCTACCCGTCGGTTCCTCGCTACGCTCCCACGCAGCAGCGGTGGGGGCGATGGTGGGAGGCTCCTTCTGCGTCTCGCCCTACCTGCCGGTTCCTCGCTACGCTCCCACGCGGCAGTGGGGCGATGGCTGCGGAGGCTCCTCGTCGTCCGCGCCCAGCGAGACCCTGTGGTGGTTTCGGCGAGCCTTCGACAGCGAGTTCGACACGGAGGAGTACCTTCGACCGACTACCTCGACACCTCTCGGCTCGGGTGCGCCACGGGACTTAGCCTGCGCCGCCGCACTACTTTACGCTGCGCCGCAGGCGGCCTAGGAGGGACGTCCGTCGCCGTCGCCACTCACCTACCCCACGGGCAGATTAGGAAGCGTGGCCGTGATTGACTTGTTGTACGGATGTATTTTTGTAATGGCTTTACGTTCAGCAACACATTGTATAACTCCCCGAGTTAGTAACATGACAGCGTTATCACTATAAATTGTTCAAATCATTTATGCATTGCTTGCCTATGCCACACGACGTGACAACACACCAACGTTTCGGTACACCTATCGCCTCTAGTAGGGGCGATCGCCCTAATGTGAGGCGATCGCCCTTACATGGGGCGATCACCCAAATATGAGGCGATCGCTCCATACCCGGGTGATATCTGCCCTTTATAACATTCATTCTCACAAGCGGTCTCGCAAAGAATAGCGGGAGAAAGAATAGAGGGGTGAGCATCAATCAAAAATGCCGAGGCGTGCAAGTGCAAAGGGTAAGGGGAAGGCAAAGGAAGAAGCAAGTGCATGCCGCATGAATTTAGCGTGCAAGATCTCTTCCTACCTCGTGGGTGTAGCATCCATGTGTATGTGCGGAGATCTTTGCGAGCTTGTCTGCTCTTGGGAAATTTCAACTTGGAAGAGGAGGTATTGGAAGTGCCGCAACTACGCCTTCGATCCGCCGGAGAAGAGCACGAAGGATCGCCGCATGGTAACAATCGTGCGGGGTTACATAATATTTGTGAATGAAACTTTGCTAATTTACGTTTCATGCGTCACCTCCGCCATCGTGTGAATTTGAGCGATGGTTTGATACGAGATCAACCAGAGGACCAACGGCTTCTTGACCAAGCCAGCCGGCAGGATGAGTTCACGGCGGTTTCAAGAACAACGCGATGCCGCGCGAGGAGGCATGTAGGAAGGAAGCGGAGGAGAAGGAGGTGAGAGAGAGAGAAACGAGAGAGGCGCGACGTGCGGAGAAGCCGCCGAGGCATGGGCGAATGGGAAGTGGCCTCAAGCACTCAATAGACGTCTGTGTTAACTTTGGTTTTCTTTGTTCGTGGTACTCCTTTCGGTTTTAAGTCGTAATAAGCAGTGCGGCCCAACCTTCAAGAGTATGCTCTTTGTCCGGAGGGCTCGTATATGTCCTCTCGCTTGATTGTCCCAAATGATGTTATTTTCTCCATCGAGATAGGTTATAGCATTTTCAGTTTATCGATTTGATTTCATCGAGTTTTACCATCGTTTTGAAAGATACGGCAATTTTCATGTTTTACCGATTGCATGTTGGACAACAATAAAATAGTGCAACCTAAAGTGACATCTAAATATTTTTACATAATTGTAACCTATGCAAGCCCAAGAATGCAACAAAACTGGTTCATCAAGTTTTGAGGTCGTTCGACATTATTCTAACTGCTTGAACAATGAATGTTATAAAGGGTTTAAACTAGCCATCTTTTATTCAAAATGCAATCATATTTAGATATTTTTGCAAAAATGAAGTGCATAAGGTTGTAGTAACTTATTCTATTTATTTCATGAATTATGGATCAACACACATTATAATTCCTTCATAATCCATGATTAGAGCCTAGCATTCGAACTCAAATAAAAAAAAATTCTGCAAACAACACATGGATTTTTATTTTACACTCTAATTCTTCATTCCAAAATTTAAATTTAGAAACAAGTTTCATTTAATTTGGACACTCCTAGCAAAAGTTACGGGGTTTATATTAAAAAGCATATAGTAATTACAAAACAAAACTAAAAAAAAGGCCTGCGCTGGCCGCCTGTCTCGAGCGACAGGGGCTCACCAACGACGCCGAACAGCGTTGTGGCAGAAGGCACCGATCGCGCGTGTATGGGCGATCGCTCCATACACTGAGCGACGGGGCATTTTTGTCATTTTTTTTTCGGACGCATAGTTTTGAAAAAAAGAATAAAAATAAATATTAAAGAAAAAAAAATTCGGCGAGTGGGGGCTTGCATGGTGACTTGGTGAGCCTGCATGGGCATTTCTTCACGCAATAGGCTGTCCAGGAACTACTGCCACCCCCCGAGCTCATATCTATACCTCTTTATAATGCACCTAAACATTCTTTTCAACATCCACCTCAAATAATGCACCCCACTAGAGATGGTCCAACCTTCATGCACCCAGCGAAACGTCCCAGAAACTTAACTCCATCAAAATTAACCTCTCAGATTTTTTCTTAGCTTTACTCACCCACATCCGATGGCCATTGTTTAATGTGTCTAACTCATCTCTGTGGCCCACAACAGATCTCCCTCCACCTCAAGCATCATCTCAAGAAAAAGGAAATAAATATCCTGAAATTAAGGAAAAGGAAACAAACATTCTAGAAAAGAAAAAGACCTTATATTACGTGCTGGGAAAAGGAAATCGAAAGACAGGGCACTATACTAGTAGAACGTAAATTAATCAGTTTTGTTGTTTTGAAAATAGGTGCAAATTAGTTTGTGATTACAATGAATACAAGTTAAAAGTATATTGTGGATTTGTGGTACCCTCAAAAGTCGATCGAGCAGAGCAGAGGAGCCGCACTCGCCAGCCGCCAATTTGCTCCTTGATCAGCATTTTTTTTTGGAAACATCTTGATCAGCAAATTTAAGTGTGAAAATACTAAGGGAATTACTAGCAATCGGAATTCATTTCTCGGACGCGTCGCTGCAACATTTTTTTATAACATCTATAACTTTTTTTTCAACATCTGTAATATTTTTTTCCGCGCGAATATTTCTACTACTATCGAAGAAAAATGTTGCACACGTAGGAAGAAAATATTACAGATATGAGAAAAAAATATTGCAAGCGTCCGAAAAAAACAAACATCCTAACACAAGTCATTCCAAAATACTAAAGTGCCACGAATAAGAATGGCTCCAGAGAGTAGTTTGAACACTAACATTACGGATCACAAGTGGAATGCACATTTCGACACAGGCACGAACAGTTTGCCGCCATAATTTGTCCTCAAAACCTATTTTATTAGGAATCAGGAAGCATCCACTCCTTTTTGAAAACAAATACAAGAGACCCACAGTTCGGGCATTATCGGATCATATCAACAAGCTAACGGCACAAGGAACAACAACTGGATCTCAGGCCACGCACATTTTCTGCGTGAAAATGTACATCTACGTTACATGAATAATTAACTGAGAGGACATATATGAAAGACATGCTTCCATAGGCGAAGAAGGCTGAACAAAGAACTACATAACAAGCTAGGGGGTGAAGAATGCTACAGTACAACATATATATCAACAGCACCGGCAGCAAATTATATCTCGGCATGTGTACGGAGCAGCTCTGGCTTCCAACTCCTCAAGTGGAGGCACAGCTTCCAGAACAAATCCCTTCTCTCTAGAGAAGCAGAAGTCGTAGATGTTTCTACAGACGCCATTACTGAATGGAAGAACTTTGTCAGGAACTCCCCTGCAAGTGGTACAGCTCCAATGTTTCACTACCAGTATCCCAATAACAAGATGTATCACAAACTGGAAAAAAGTCACTAAAAAATTCCATACCTTAAGTAGAATATCCGCTTCCTTCTGGCAACTTCGTAGGTTGTTTGATTTGTAAGAGCAATGTAACTGCAAAAAATATTAGACAAACATGCATTATATGAAAAAAATATTAGACAAACATGCATTATACGCAAAGCGTTGTTGATTTGGGGTTTGCAAAAGCTAAAAACCAGGCCATAGGAAAGTAAATTAATTATATAAGCTTCTGAGCTCTTAACTTTCAAGATGTGTAATCTACTTCTGATTCTATGAAGGAAGATAGATCAAAATGGCTTAGCCTCTTTATAAACATTAAAATTGATATTTATTTCAAGAAATTGAAAATTGAGATGTATCATCCAATGACATGTACAAAAATTTGTCTTTCAGATATAGTCATTGACATCATCAAATATGTCTTTTGGATATTTAGTTTTATGGTAATGAGAAAATACTTTGCATTCCTTATTGTGAATTGAGAGCTCCTTATGTTTGTTTTAACAAACTAACAAATTGGTAAAAATAGTATGTGGAACTTCAAATGAAGTGAATATTCAAGTAACATCTTCAATATTAGGATCTCTCTCTCTCTCTCAGGAAATGATATGCAGCTGTTCCCAACCTACCAATTCAAGGAAAACTAAACAAAGCTACCACTCGACATTTCTTTTCAATAATTAAAATCCTTATACTCCCAGAGACATCACATAAGTAGAAAACTTACGTATGAAAGATCAACAGCAACAGCAGGAATATGAGGATAAATATCAATACTGCTAACAGGATTACACCAATAAAATCCTTCCACCTGCCATGGTAATAAAAAATATTATCAGATGAGATAACAGAAAAAGTAAGGTTCAAATTGAAAGGATTAAAGCCGCATAATATAAGCTTATTAGTTTTAAAAGAGAATAACATATCATACCAGGCCTTCTCAATATCTAGATGCAGCGACTCAATGTACAGAGCAACGGTCCATATACACAAGATTGTTTCTTCAAATATGTACCACCTAGGAAAGATTTGTTATATATCCGTAATTACTGAGTCTCAATAATAGAATCATAACACAGCACAATATGCACATTTCAATGAATAATGGCAACAAAGTAGTTACATTGCGTAGATCACCATTTACATCAGCATATTGCAAAGTTTTCTGAAATTTGAACTTTAAAACATATCACGAGAAAGGGGTGCATCCATCGTCTAATACACATCAGTTCAAAAACTTTGGATTTATACTTATCGCTTAGGAGCCATGCGAGATGAAAGTCTTATGCACGGTTTTGCATGAGAGAAAGAAGTGAGGAATCCTCTTTTCGACTCAGGGAGTGGTTCACTCAATGAGAAAGAAAGGCAGGAGGGCAGGATTCATCATGTCAGGCGAATTCCTCGGAATAACAGCTTAGTCAAATTGACTTTGCAACTTATCACAAATTTGACTCATACAAACTAAACTGCATAACCCATTCAGTAAATTTAAGGGTACATCCTATTCCACTTTACTTTCAGTCACTGTGCAAAGATGCAGTGGAACTTTAAACTTTGATCGACAATATATTTTCAAGTATTTAGAATGGTCACATGAAAATAATAGAAGTATATTCTTCATAATATACTTTCATAATGTTATACTTTTATATCTGTTACCAATATACTGTGTAATAAAAAATAGATGTCAAAGTTGTATCTTGGAGACTGTGAAAAGTAAAAAAATAAATCAATAATTTGCGACCGGATGGAACGTTATATGTTGGTTGGTATAAATACTCTGAAGCAATGTTAATATATGTTTCCAGTCATAACAATATAGTTTACGCAACAAAACTACAAAGTAGATACAGTATGCTCCTCATATGTGTATGCAGTACCTGAAGCAAACCGATAATGTAACACCTTGTCCTTTTAGTACCACATTGCTAGTTTACATTGAGTTCCACTAGCATATAATGCGTGTTGACGCAAATCGTAGCACTTTCGGGTTAACCCTTTTAGGCGAAGTAAGGACAAAAGTTCAAGTAAGATACTACGCATGCGTGCCCACCCTGTGGGTGGGCTGGGCTTTTAGCAAATTTTGGGCCACAAGGTGTTACAGATGACATTAGAGTATCAACCATCGCTGTACGGGCTGTGTGCGCGTGTGGCCCTGTAGTAGCACACGGCATGGGTCATGCACCGAGAGGTGTTTCTAGGAATTTTACGCTGCTGAGTGTGGCAACCTTTTAAAGGGGGGAAAATGCAACACCCCGCCTATTAGTACCATATTGCTAGTTTACATTGAGTTCTACTAGCATATAATACTTGTTGGCCCAAATCGTAGCACTTTCGGGTTGACCTTTTTGGGCGAAGCGAGGACAAAAGCCCAATTGAGGTGCTAGGCATGCATGCCCACCCTATGGGCTGGGCTAGGCTGGCCTTTTATTGAATTTTGGGCCGCAAGGTGTTACAAATAAGCACACATGCAGAGTTTCTACAGAATGTATAGCAGAACATAGAACATGTGCAACAGAAAAACACTGAACATGGACACCGGACAAAACAATTGATATGTAAGTGTACAAAATATACTGCAAAAGATATACATGCCAAAACTCACCAAAAATGGCAATGGTTCTTTTTGCCAATGCATGTTCCAAGCCAAACGCAGTGATGATCAAACTGAAGGACACACTTATCACAATCATGACAGTGCCGAGTACGAGGTGGCTGCAAAAGCATGTTGTAGTGAAAATTGAAATTAGACATCTAGTTGCAGCTTTACATGGAAAAAAAATGTGATGATAGCATAGTTCAAAACAGTATGATATAATGAACAATGCTAAAATAATAAAGCAGTAGTAATTCACTTTGTAAAATTCATAGCAGTGTGCCCGCCACTTTGCAAATTAGTGGTCAGATTTTAGCAACTCTACCAAAGCATCAAGTTCTAGAAGATTCTCAGAATGATCTTAGGGAACCTTAATGGTTCTTTCAATGGCAATAAAATAAAACAACTGCAAGGAAGGATGTGAAGGAAAAGGCTGCCAATAAACTACTTCAACTGCATCACCATATATAACCAACTCTCATTCTGTTTTCTGACTTCTTACAGATCGGCTTTGCTATTCTTGAATAAGGTCGCACGGAGTTTCATTAAATTTAGGCAAACTTATTTGTAGATAAACTCAAGACTCACAAAAATGCTTTGTTTGACCAACTCACACCTGATGTGTAGTTCAATTACGCTTCTTTTAAACAGCGACCATGGTAATCAATTGTATATCATAGCTACGGAAGCTTTAGCACCATAAATTTAGAGGATAAAGCAATACCTGAATGACTCTGCAGTGAGTGCAAGTCCAATCCCTAAATCACAATAGAAGTATGTCAACCATATAACAATGAGCAAACACAAGAAAGCTACTATTGGAAATACCAAAGAAAAATGATTTTCTCGCTTCTCAAGGCTTGAAATTTTACCTGCTGCTTGACCCAGGAGGATAAAGATCCATAACTTGCTGCAACCATGATGGCGTAGAAGTCACTGGGTTAAGTTTCTCCAGTTGAGACCGGCTCATGGGGGAATTTAAACTTCCATTTTTTGAACTGGATTGTCTTTTCTTAACCATCAAAAACAGAAACACAAGAAAGTATAAATATCATTGTATACATCAAGTTTTCAACACTTTTATGCTATGGAGATTAAGACATTACTTGGAAAGTGTGGCAGTATTGATGAATGTTGCGTGCATCATGGAGCCAGCTTCCATCGCATCAATAACATATCTGCCAGCACAGGAGCCCAAAAAAACATAATCAAATGCTTTCCAGATTCAATAGATAACGTCATTCCTGGAGGATGGGAACAAATTTAATAAGGCTATTCCATACCCTGGAGATGAACCAGCAGTGTAGAAGTACTGCACTAAGGTGATCAGAACAAGCACTCCATACATCCCTATATACCTGCAATCAAATGACACCAGACAGAGATCCTTGCTCTTAAAAAAGAATACAGAATTTCACACTTTATCAGAAGTCAAAACATAGGTTGCAGATATGCAAAGAAAAGAAGGAACACACAATGCAATGTCCAGCAGAAACGGCACTACGATTCCTAGTGAGCAGAAGTCCAATTAAGATCGAGAACTAGGATTCCTACACGCACCAGCTGAAATGTCTAGAAGAAATGGCACTACAATAAACTACCAAGTACCAAGCAGATATACAAGTGAAATGCTTCTCGGAAGGGCATCGTTCTCTCCGCTGTGCAGAATTACGTTGTTTTTGCTGCATCACTGGTCACACGCAGAAGCACTCGCGCGCGCGAGCACCACAAAAGCTATTTTTTCCTATAATCAGATCAGACTATATGCTACTACAAAGCAATTAGGCAGGGGAAAATAACTTCACTGCCACCTACAAGTAGAACCAAGCTTCTAAATATCAGATAAATCCGCAGGACACCCTAGATTTGGACTTGACCCAAGCAAAGATAGAATTTTCTCGGTAAAGTCAGGTGGGAATTGTACCACGTCTCCTCGTGGATTCGCCTATCGAGGGTCGAATCGAGCAGGAAGACGGCGCCGACGAACACCACGTGCATCATAAGCACCATAGCCCTCAAGCCCAAGGACGACCTCCTCGCTGCGCAAGTGAATACCAAACACCAGATCAAAGCCCCCCCACGGAACCCAGGACCAAATCGAGCTGAAGCGAACCGAATAGAGAGAGCGTACTTCGATCGGAGAGGCGGACGCCGGGCTCGGCGGCGGAGGAGGACGCCATTGTCTCCGTCGTCGCATCCGACGGCGGGGAGGCCGGCGGGGATGGCTAAGTAGGAGCGAGGAAGGCTACCGGCTTTGCGACTTCGGTGCTTCGGAGACGACGTTTCGGTAGAAGAAGCGGGGGTAGTTTCGGTTGGGCGAGATGGGGCCCACCTGACAGCCAGAACATTATTGTCTTATTGAAGTGGAAGGGCCCCATCTGGAAGTGAGGAACGGACGAGAAGGTGTATTTGTTGCGGGGCTGGATTTATTTTTCCATGTGTCCCACCTGTGCCACCAAAGTTAGGACAATACAGATCAGACCAGGGCACGCACGGGCACGGCGTTCGCATTAGTACGACCGGATGTGTATAGACACTAGCTAGACGTACGGTCAGAGTTAGACACCGTAAGCTAAACCATGTGTTATGTTCTGGATGATACGCCTTAGTCAAGGAGGCTGCCACGCAATTTTTCATGTCAGTACGTCGTCTCGGCTAAGCGTGAATACGGATGCAGACAGAAATGGGTTAGATATGGTGACTACAGTGGCAGAGCCAAAAAAAAAAAGCAGCAGAATTAATGTACTATTAGTCGCCTAGTAGGGTCATTTACCGGCAATTACACATGATTTATCCTAAATATATAGGACTATAAGGGTGTCATGCAAAAAAACATGGGGTGAATTGACTCCGCAACTTCTTGCTAAATCCGCCACTGTAAGATCGATATTGTATCCAACTAAAAGTAGATGGCATTATCTAAAGAAAAATAAAACTAGATGAACATGTACATGAACATAGGCTCAGCACCCAATTAATGAATACAGATTTAACAACAAAAAATTCAAACACCGTGCTGTCTATAAAGTGTGTTGATAAATGATGATGACGACGACGATAATGATAGGTCTTCTTAAATATGGACGATAGGGAGAGAAGGGTTTGTGGACCAAATTAAACAGTTGTGATCCAATCAATATGAACACACATGACCAACTGATAGGTGAGCAAAAAGAAAAACCTTAAAATTCCAATATTTATTTCAATGTACTACTTTGCTTCCTGTGCGGCAGCTGACTGCAAAAATACCTTCAAACACTGAAGGAAGAAAACCTTTGTTTCCTGGCCAACCTAGGAAGTGAACTAATTGTGCACCAGAGAAATAAACCCCTCATGGTTCCCAAAGCCAACTACTGTTTTAATTCGAGCCCATGCACCGTGGCACGAGGTGTGTTGTACGCGGCTTAAAAACCCTTCAGTCCTGTCAGTGCCACACATCGAAATCTCTTATCAGTGAATTGGATCCAATCCAACAACCGAGCCAGATGCATGGATCTTGCATGAGTTGTTTGTTTGCATTGCACGAGATGACGAGACGTGTGCGCACATGATTAGGAGAGCAAACCCAGATCCGCATCTACCGTCCGCTCACGAATTGGAGCTCAGTTCAGTGCCTGTGGGCTGCGATGGGCGGTTTTACAGCTCGGCGCGAGACAAAACACGAGTTTTTGTCACGCTGGCTCCGGTGCGCCCGTGCGGGTGAGAAACTGCTCCGGTGTCCTCTCGACCTCTCTCTGGCTCAATGCCAAAAGTTGTTTCAGTGCTCTCTGTGCATGAGCGCATGGTTAATTTCTCAAGATTTTGTTCTCCAAAAGGGACATTTTCAAAATGCAAGTTACTCAGGGGCACAATTTCAAAAAGCAAGTTTTTGTTCTCTGTGCATGAGAAGCAGCCGTGCAAACGTGCCTTGCGTTCAGTATCAGTAGAATATCTCCTGGTGTAGTTCGTGTCCAATTGGCTTGTTTCGTTGGCTTGTTCTTGATTCATGTGTTAGAATCATCCATCTACTATATTTGGTGGAATCCCGGCCACCACGTTCATTTGAGTTGGCTTGGCTCCGACTCGGATCACAATTTTTTTTTTGCATTTGGGTCCTTTTTCGAAAAAAAATACGATTAGGTCCTTTTTGGAAAAAAACATTACATTCAGATCCTATTTTGGAAAAAAAAATTATATTACGTTTATGCCATTTAGGCATTTTTAAGCGTTACGTTTAGGTTTTATTCTGTCCTTATCCGGAAAAAATAGCGTTTAGGTCCTTTTTATGTCTTTTTTCGTAAAAAAACGTTCATATCATTTTTTTCCATTTCTTACGTGCGGAGCGACGATCGCGGTGTGCCACGCCACGGTAGCTCAGATATATTTATATCCTTTCAACCTTCCGCCGAATAAATACGAAAAAAACGCGATTACGTTTGTATCCTTTCAACCGTTTCGCGTGTCTCCTCGATTTGCTCGCGTAGGGAGTGACGGTCGCGCGTTTTCTCGATTTGCTCTCGTGGGTAGCGACGAGCACGCCGCAGTTGCTTACCTAGTTGTTTGCACTAAAATTCGACAAGTTAATCTAAATCAGGCAAATAAAATTAAAGATACGGAAACTAACGGAGGTTTGGAAAGAATCCGAGATGTTTGGTAAAACTGTAAGATTTTTAGGGAAACAACCTCTCAAGATAAGGCCGATACGGATATGAACTTTGAAGCGTGTTGGAATAGGACACGATCGGCCGAAGGGTATAAAAGAAGAGCCAAAGCAAGCTGCAGAAGGATCATCAACACAACACAATCAACTAGCTTTTACTTTTCATCTACTTTTCACATCGACTAGGAGTAGTTCTTGTAATCTAGCCTTTGTAATCGATTTTGATCAATAAAGTTGCGCATCGCCGATTGTTGATCATCCTCGATTACACCTGTGTTTGGTTTATTACGATTTTGTTGCGCATCACCTTCTTGAATTGATCCGCCTTTATCCTCGATTAGCCTTAATCGGCTAGTTAGATTTATCCGATACCTTTATCTTGATCGGCTTTAAGTGATCGAGTTTAAGCCGATTGATCTTAACGATCGGCTTTGTTTGAATTTTATTGTTTTTACCTTGTCGATTCTGAGTCAAATCGACCGCACGCTCTGAACCCGGTGTTAAATGCGGTGTCTTCTTTGCCGAAACCCTACATCAAGTTTTTGGCGCCAACACACTCTTGGCACGCCGGTGGGACAATGTCTACGTCGGGAAGTCGATTCCGCCGTCGATCTCAACACGAAGCTATAATCGTCCCAACAATGGGCGATTTAACCGCGAACAACGTCAAGAGATTGAAGATCGGAAGCGCGTTAGAAGAGATGATGCTAAATTGCTACCAAAAGACTAGACGTGGCGTTACACAAAAATCCGCCCTGCCGACGGTCAATACCCTAGGAGACACAGGTGCAGCAGAAACGGTAAGTCGATATCTACCCGCTCAGGCCGAATTATCGGCTATGATTAACCAATCTGTGCACCATGCTTTAATAAACCAATCATCGGCTCTGGTAACGACTCTTAAGCCGATGATAGCAAATAGCGTTAAATCTATTGCCCAGGAGTTAGCCTCGTCAGGAAGCCTGCATGACCCACTACAAGCTCTGCCAAATTATCCTGTTTTTTCAGTATCACAAAACACGCAGAGCACACCAGCCGATCCTAAACCATCGGCTATGACCTCACCTCCCACGATGATGCCCACACAACCTACGGTCATATTGCCTAGGGATCCTCGGTCAAGTGGGGTGAGCCATTACCACGCCTACACCGACGCCGCTAAGTATGATCCATCCATCAATCTACCACCGTCGGCTCCTTTTTACGCTTTTCCCCAATCGGTTTCACGGTAGATTGGCTCGAGAGATATCCCCAAGAGCCTACCACGCTTAGAAACCCGGGTCCACAGGGTAGTGCGTACTCGAACCATTTATCCGGTCGCGGAACCACAAATTAGGCATAATCGCACGATCAGTATAATCGAATGCCGACGGCACGGCATAATTGGCAACCCGAGCTTGCACTCGGGGGGCAGGATGCAGATTATGATCGACATTATCAAGGGCCTGCTGTGCCAGTGGCCGATAATGCCAATTGGACCGATCAAATCTGTATCGTTTTGAGGGATCAGTTTGGCATACAACCAAAAGGAAAAGTGATCGGCTATAGAAAGCCGTACCGATTACATAGATCGCATGCCTTACCCTCATAATTTGAGTCCGGACTTTGCCAAATTCTCCGGGATGATTCTATCACTACCTCGAGCATGTTGGGCGCTTTATCGCTGTCGCGGTGAAGCGGCCCGATCCGACAGGTTAAAAATTAGGTTATTTCCGTTATCTTTATCTCGGGCGACATTTACTTGGTTTACTTGTTTACCTCGAATTCGGTCCATTTATGGAGCGATTTGGAAAGCCGATTCCATGAGTATTTCTTTTGAGCGTTTGGAGCTTAGAATTTGATTTGAGTTACGTGCCAAAAGTTTGGGAATCGATGACGGATTACATCAAGAGGTTTAGAGAAATCAGAATCGGTGTTTTAGCGTTACGTTACGACAATCAACTCGCCGATTTAGCATTTCAAGGTTTGATTCCCTCTTAGGGAGAAATTCGCGACGTGAATTCACCGACCTTAGCCACTTATTGCATCGCGTATCGGCTCAAGAAAGCCGATTCACCGACAATAAGGTGTTTAATAATAGATTTAAAAGTAGTAACAACAAAGAAAAGATAAGGCTAAGGTCAATATGGTTGAATATTGTCCTAGTGATTCGTCGGAAGACGAGGAAGCGAAATAAACATAGCCGAATGGGTAAAAGGATCCAAAATCCTTAGTCATTCTTGGCTTAAGCCGACTAGGAACAAGTCGGAGGTCAAATACTCTTCGATGTTTCCAAGTGCGATCGTTTTTGATTTATACGCAAGAAAAGATAATACGATTCTTAGGAGGGACATGTGATACCGTCGCCGATGAGATCAAAAAGCGCAGTATTGCAAGTGGCATCATTCTTATTCACATAACACTAATGACGCAATATCTTGATCAGCAGATCCGATGCGCTATTGAAGATGGTCGGTTGAAGTTTGCCGATGAGCCGACCATGCGGTGGATGTCGATCCGTTTCCTATCAATATGGTGCATTACTCGGCTAAAGGAAAAGAGCCGATGCAAGGCGAGCCGAAAAAAGATCGACAAGTCGACGTTACGATCAAGCTCGGACGGCGACGGACATCGAAAATTACCATCGGTTCCTTACAAATAGAAGCCGATCGAGAAGGAAAAATTCAAGGACCATCAAGCCCAAGGGGATCCCGGTGGGTAAATGGTACAAAGCAGAGAAATCTTCATCTCGCCGGCCCGCGAAAAGGTCTGGTCCAATATTCTCACAATTAATGGAGAAATATGAAAGGATGAACAGCCGACCACGGTATCATACCCGCTGGTCGGATAATTTGTACCACCGAAACGTGGATAGGGCACATAGAAGGTGTCCTTTGGCAATTTTGGTGGGAGAGGAGAGTAGCGTTGCCATCACCGTATACGCCCGATGGAACATTATCCTCGAGACGGTAGCCAGCGCAATCGGCCGGACATAGGCTATCTGGACCGATTAGAGAGCAAGACGGAAGTCCGAAGGCCGGTCCATGAAAGATTATCTAAACCGAATCAAGAACAAAGCCAAGCCAAGACACACAAGACCGGTTCTAATCAAGGAGACTTGGTGGCGGTCGAGCTGATGGAACCCAAACCTAGATGGTGCCCATCGAGCTGAGCAAATCACAAAGACGGCGGCTTCAGAGGCTAAGGACGCAAGAAATTCGTGAAGCCGATCGAGAAAGAGAGGCGAAGTGTTTAATGAGCCGTCCAATGAGATCGTCAAGAAAGAGTGGAGAAGAAAAGAGCAAGCCGAAGAAGATTTCGAATCGGTTGACGACTTGGATTCTCCCATGATTCGGAATGACACACCTCCCATGGATGTCAACATGGTGTTCACATTGCCGGCCGAGTTCAAAGTCAGAGCTGAATCGGCCAAAGAGCGATTGCTCGATTATGCTCCGAGTCTGAGCGCCATCTTTGAGAAACCCAAAGGCGATCACCGCATCTAAAACCTCTGCACTGAAGGATATATAAATGGCAAGCCGATATCAAGGATCTTTGGTAGACGGGCGCCACGGTGAATCTAATGCCATACACAACATGTAAAAAGCTGGGTAAGTCGACGAAGACTTAATCAAAACTAACATGGTTCGAATGACTTCACAGCGACCCTACGAAGCAAAAGGTGTCATGGTCACGAGTCGATCGCCGGTAGCAAGACCTTGCCGACGGCGTTCTTTGTAATTGATGCCAAAGGAAATTACGGTGTCTTTGCTCGGACGGGATTGGACTCATGCAAGCTGCGTATCCCATCGACCATGCATCAGCGCTCGTTCAATGGAGCGGAGAAGAAGTCGAGTCGTTATACCGATACATCAGCGCGACATCGCCATGGCTAGCTCCGGCGCGAATTGGCAACACAAAGAAGTTGGTGTATATCGGGTAAGGCGCCGACGATGCGATTTCATATCGTAAGCAAATCGGACTTATGCCGATCGGTGTCAAGCGACACCTTTGATCGGGCAAGCGAAGTGTTGCGCCGATGGGGATAAGAAAAACATTGAAAGCGCTACTGAGGACAAAATGCAAAGCTATCGGCAAACAACGGATAGCTCTGAAGCCATAGAAGACTTTGAAGAAATAGAAAAGTTGGGGCAAGGGTTCACGTCTACCGATTTGCTTGAAGAAGTCGATATAGGTAGCGGTGATAGGAAAAGACCAACTTTTGTCGATTACAAATTTAGATGTGAAATACAAAGAAGAGCTAATAAAAATACTTAGAAATTATAAAGATTGTTTCGCTTGGGAGTATCATGAAATGCCGGATTAAGCCGTCAATGGTGGAACATCGGCTACCTATAAAATCGGGCTATCGACCGTTTAAAAAGATATCGAGCGTTTTAATCCAGACCTTGTACCAAGTCATAAAAGAAGAGATAGAACGATTGTTGCAAGCAAAGTTTATCGGGCCTTGCCGAATCTGTTGAATGGGTTTCCAACATCGTTCGAGAATGAAGAAAAATGGAAAACTTGAGTATGTGTCGACTTTAGAGACTTGAATAAAGCGACGCCAAAAGACGAATACCCTATGCCAATAGCCGATATGCTTATCGATCTTGCATCGAAACAAGATCATAAGCTTTACGGATGGTAATCTGGGTATAACCGGATACTCATGGCGAAGCCGATATACCAAAGACGACCTTGGATGTCCGGTGCAATAGGGTTATTCGAGTGGATATGAATGACTTTCGGCTTGAAAAACGCTGGAGCAACCTACCGTGAGCAATGAATCTGATCTTCCACGATTTAATCGCCACATCGTTGAAATTTATATAGATGATGTAGTGGTAAAATCTGCGGAAGATTTCCAACATCCGCCGACTTGGAGAGGTGTTCAAAAACATAAGAGCGCACGGTTTGAAGATGAATCCTTACAAGTGTGCGTTCGTGTGTCGGCAGGATGCTTTTTAGGCTTTATGGTACATGAAAGGGAATCAAGTCGCCAAACAAGGGTCAAAGCCATAGCCAATACTAAGCCACCAACATGTAAAAGCGAATTACAAAATTGATCGGCAAAATTAACTACCTCCGTCAGTTCATCTCGAACCTCTCTGGTAGGATCCGTGCTTTTACCCCATTCTTTGAAGTTGAAAGAAAGCGAGGAATTTATATGGGAGCCGATCGTGACTTTTGTGAAGTAAAAGGTATTTATCCAACCCTCGATCTGGTGCACCGAAAAAGGTATTCCCTTGATTGTATGTCTCGGTACCAAGAAGATACTATTGGAGCTGTTTTGGCGCAAGAGGTACATGGTAAAGAGAAGGTTATCTTTTATTTAAGCCGACGGTTGCTAGATCGTAAGTCGGTACCCTTTATCGAAAAACTATGTTTATCATTGTACTTCTCATGCACAAAGCTAAGGCACTACATACTAGCATCGGCTTGTAAAGTTATCTGCAAAACCGATGTCATAAAATATATATTGTCAGCTCCAATTTTGCGAGGTCGACTTGGTAAATGGGCTTACGCCTTGGTCGAGTTCGACTTATCATACGAATCGGCCAAAGCAATCAAAGGACAAGTCCTAGCCGATTTCATAACAGGACATGACACAGCGGCAAACTTAGTCTTGGTGGCACCATGGCAGTTGTTCTTTGATGGATCGGTATGCGAGGAAGGATATGGTATCGGTATTGTACTCACTTCACCTAGAGGACATAGCTTCGAATTTGCATTCCGGCTAAATAGCCGATGTTCAAACAACCAGGCCGAGTACGAAGCATTACTCAAAGGCTTACAGTTGTTGAAAAATATTGGAGTAAGTGTTGTTGAGGCATATGGTGATTCACTATTAGTAGTACAACAAATAAAAGGAGAATACCAATGTCAAGATGAAGTGCTATTAAAATATTTAGGGCAATGCACAGAAATCATCGACTCTTTTGCATCATTTTCTATCGGTCATGTTCCTCGAGAATGGAACAATAGAGCCAATGCTTTGGCCCAACAAGCATCAGGGTATAAAGATGTTGGCCGAAGTCAGGAAACTGAACTGGTAGATAAAGCAATAATGTGCACGGATATTCTTGATTGGAGGGCGCAAATAAAGACTATCTAGTCGATCCATCTAAGCCGACGGAACGAAGGATACGGCAACAAGCATTGAAGTACGTTATCATGGACGATATACTGTATTATCGGACTATGGAAGGCTTGTTGCTAAGATGTCTTGAGGCTGAAGAAGCCCGAGTGGCGATGGGTGAAGTGCATGAAGGCATTTGTGGTTCTCACCAATCGGCACATAAAATGAAATGGATGCTTAGGCGGACAGGTTATTTTTGGCCGACGATGCTAGAGGATTGCTTCAAATATTACAAAGGATGTCAGACATGTCAAAAGTTTGGCAACGTACAACTAGCACCAGCATCGGCTTTGCATCCAATTATCAAACCTTGGCCGTTCAGAGGTTGGGGAATAGATATAATCGGCCAAATATTTCCTGCTTCGAGTAAAGGCCATAAATTTATTTTGGCCGCAACCGATTATTTCTCAAAATGGGTCGAAGCTATACCACTCAAAAAGGTAACTAGCGTTGAGGCGATTAATTTTGTGAATGAACATATCGTCCATCGGTTTGGAATACCACAAACAATCACGACCGATCAAGGTACGGTATTTATGTCTAATGAGTTTCGAGGTTACGCTACGAGTTTGGGGATCAAAGCTGTTAAACTCTTCGCCGATACGCTCGAGGCCAATGGACAGCCGAGTCGTCTAATAAAACACTAATCAAGTTAATCAAAGAAAGATTGATGAAAAGCGAGGAATTGGCACTCAACACTACTCGGAGTCACTTTGGGCCTATCGGCTATCTTATCACGGAGCGGCGAAGCTTTCACCTTACCGGTTGGTGTACGAGCAGAAGCCGTTCTACCGTGGAGATCAACATTGAGTCGATCACGAATAGCGGACAAAATGGTTTGTCGGCTCAAGATTACAATGGCGTAATGATAGACAACTTGGACGAGTTAAGCGAGTTACGTTTGTTTACACTGATCGGCTTAAGAAGAACAAGATCGAGTAGCGATGGCGTACAATAAAAGGTCATGC
>JAYEVK010000446.1:0-207278 GCA_036346275.1 Otatea glauca
CCGTGGGCGTAAGTCGGCGAGCCCGAGGTCGGCGACCATCCGAGGCCGTTGGCGAGCCTCGTGCTCGGCGGCGTTGTTGGTCGCGTCGAGCAGCGGCCGAATGGCATTTGGAGCTTGTTCCCGTCGCGGGAGGCGATGGCGACTCCACGCGCCCGCGGCTGTTCTTGGTGTAGGACCCGTCGAAGTACATCGTCCAGTACTCGGGGTTTTCGAGCGCCGGTGGCGCCTGAGCCTCGGTCCACTCGGCGACGAAGTCGGCCAAGGCCTGCGACTTGATTGCCATTCGAGGAACGTACGATATGTCGTGACCGTTGAGCTCGAGTGCCCACTTGGCTATCCTTCACGAGGCGTCGCGATTGTGGATGATCTCGCCGAGTGGCGAAGTGGTCTGCGGTGACGGTCTTTGGTCGGCGTAATGGACGACTTCCTCTTTGCGATGAGCACTGCATAGAGCAGCTTCTGCACCTGCGGGTATTGAGCCTTGGACTCGGAAAGCACCTCGCTGATGAAGTAGACTGGCCGTTGTACCTAGAGCTCGCGGCCTTCTTCCGCCCGTTCCACCACAAGGGACGCACTGACGACTTGGGTCGTGGCGGCGATGTAGAGGAGGCGGTTCGCCTAGTCTTGGGCGACCGGATGGAGGTGGTCGGGGAAGGCCTTCAAGCGGGTGAGGCCTCCCGAGCCTCCGGGTCGGTGAAGTGGTCGGATTTCTTGGCTGACTGAGAGGCGGCATCCGCTCGAGGCGAGACACGAAATGGCTCAAGGCCGCAAGGCATCCTATCGACTTTGGACTCCTTTAGGTTGCCGATCGGGCCCATCCTTGTGATCGCGAGATCTTCTCACGATTGGCCTCGATGCCACGCTCGAGCGATGGCCGAAGCTTTCCCTTGGGAACCCGAAGACGCACTTGTCGGGGTTGAGCTTTAAGCGGACCGCGGAGGTTCGCAAAGGTTTCTCCTAGGTCGGCGATGAGTCGTTGGCCTTCCTAGTTTTCACGACGATGTCGTCGGCGTATGCCGATATTACGGCCGATCGGTGCGTTGAAACACGTTGCATGTAAGCGCGATATGTAGCACCCACGTTTTCAGACCAAACGGCATTGTTACGTAGCAAAAGGAGCCAAAAGGGGTAATGAAAGAAGTTGCGGGTTGGTCGGACTCCTTCATCGCTATCTGGTGATAGCCCGAGTAGGCATCCAGAAAGGACAGGGTTTCGCACCCTGCAGTGGAGTCAACGACTTGGTCGTCTGAGGTAAGGAGCAGGTCCTTGGGACATGCCTTGTTCAAACTTGTGTAGTCAACGCACATTCTCCATTGCCCATTCTTCTTTTTTACAAGTACAGGGTTGGCGAGCCACTCGGGGTGGCGCACTTCTTTTATAAACCCTGCAGCCAAAAGCTTGGCGATCTCCTCCCCTATGATTCTGCGCTTATCTTCGTCCGGCGCGCGGCGTTAAGCGACGGCCTCGAGCCCGGTCGGATGCTCAAGGAGTGCTCGGGACCTCCTTGGGATTCTGGCATGTCGGAGGATCTCCATGCGAAGGCGTCGTTGTTGGCGCGAAGGAAGTCGGCGCCGCGCTTTCCTATTTGGCGGGGCGTGGCTTCGACCGCGCGGTCTTGGTCGAGATCCTCGGGATCGCCGCAACCTTCTTCGTGTCCTCGGCGGACTTGAAGGATCCACCCCAGACTTGCTAGATTGGGCGGACTCGAGGCTTCCCTCGGTCGGCGGCTCGGCGGGAAGCGATGACCGCCGGCGCTTCTTCGCAATCTGCCGCTCGCGATTGTAAGCAAGCTAGAAAAGCGAGGCCACGGTGATGACTCCTCGTGGGCGGGCATCTTGACTTGAGATAGGTGTAGGCGGGACCGCCATGAACTTAGCATAGCACGGCCTCCCGGGATGGCGTGGTAGGATCGGGAAATCCACGACCTCAAAGGTGAGGGTCTCGGTGCGGAAATTTTCGGTCCTCCAAAGGTGAGGCGGATCGATCTGCTCGGCGGGTGGGCTGCTGGCACAGGATGCGCCGTGGAAGGCGCTGGCTCGATCGGAGACTCGGCGGGGATCCCCATGGCGTCGAGTGTCTCAACATAAAGGATGTTGAGACCATTTGCCTCATCCATAAGCACCTTCGTGGCGCTTCTTCCCATGATGGGGTCGACCACGATGGATATCTCGGTGCGGGGCGTGGTCGGGTGGTCGATCCGTCGAAAGTGATCGGTGACTCCGACCACCGAAGGAATTGGGGGCGGTGGAGTTGCGGTGTGGACTTTGCGGAAGGCGAGCTTAAGCGGCGCTTGTCGGCGTAGCACACGGTCCGCCAAAGATCATGAGGCATTTGTCGAGTTCGGGAACTCGGCGTCGCCCTTTTCTCCTCGACCCGTGTGGCACTGGGCACTTCTTTCCTTTGCCCGTGGCGTCGTGGAGTGCCGGAGTGGAGCGTCTCGGGACCTCGCGGTCCCGGTGCTGTAGCAGCGGGAACCCGTTGTGTGAACCGGAGTGTCCATCGACTTCGAAATGGTGGTAGCGCGCTTCGCTTGCGAGGCGGTCGGCGGTCGCGACCACACGGACCTCGCGGACCTATTTCTCGTCGTGCTTCGCGCCGGAGCGGTCGGAGAAGGACCGGCTCGGGGCGAGGCTCTTGCTTGGCCTTTCCTCCTTCGGAATGGCCCCCACCTCCTCGCGGGGCGTGGTTGATGGCGATGTCGAAGCTCCTTGGTAGTTACGGGCTTAACGCAACCCGGTTGTGCACCAAGGCCTTGCGGGAGGTGCGTAGATGAAACGCCCCACGACGCCGGCGTCGAGAGATGTCAGGCAGCTCATTACTGCGCGGGAGAAGCGCGGATGTAATCCGAGAGTTTCCCGGTTCTTGCTTGCAGCTCTTGAGTCCAGGAGTTTCGAGAGGCGCTTGTAAGTGCCCTGGAAGTTGCCGATGAAGATGCTCTTCAAGTCGGCCCAGTTCCTGATGGTCTTTGCGGGTAGGTACTCGAGCCAGGCTCGAGTTGAGTCCGCGAGATAGATGGGGAGGTATTGGATGATGAAGAGATCATCCGCAGCTCCTCCCGCCCGACATGCGAGCCGGTAATCTTCCAGCCAGACACCGGGGTTCGTGGCCCCAGTGTATTTGGCTATGTTGGTAGGTGCCCTGAATCTCGCAGGGAAATCCGCATGGCGGATCCCCTGACAGAAAACCCGTGGCCACAGGCCATCGGAGATTGAACCTTGATCGTCGCGGCGACCATCTCTCGACCCGGCCGGGCGCCGTCCACGCTTTCCTCCGTGCCTCGAGGTGGCACGGATGTAAATGTCGTCGCCAAGCGGCTGGCGCGCCCGAGCGTCGCGAGCACAGGAGTTGTTCGTGGTGTCGCCGCCTTTGCGGACCCATCCGGCTCCGGCGGCGGTGCGGGTTTGGCCGAGGTGGCGCCCGTGATGAGAGTCGGAGGCTGCATGTCTTGCCGCAGTGGCGTTCCACCCCGGAGGTTACGATGCGTGGCCTTGGCCTGCAGGTCGGCCGGCTCGGGAAGGCAGCGGGCGGCATAGCGGCTGCGGCCATTTTTGGCTTGCGTGGGGAAGAAGCGGGGCCATCGGACTCCTCCACCGGTGGTGGTGTACGACGTGCTCGTCGTCGCGCACCAGAAACGCGGCGGGGGCTCGGGCTAATCTTGCTCGAGTTGGCACGGAGCTCGTCGGCTTCGGCCCTTAGGCCTCGGCTCGTCGCTGGCTGATTGGCTTCGGTAGCGATGGGCTTGGCGCGCCAGCGCTCGTCTTGATATTCCTCTTCTTGCGCCTGGTGCGGCTGGATGAGAACCCCGTAGCCCGCGGGGTTCTGGTCAGTCGGCCGTGCCGCCATGTTGCACTCGCGAGAGTCCGCGTCTGAAGCGGCGTGCTCCATGTCGTAGCTGGAATCGTGGTGGAAGAGTCTTCCGCCAGATCGTGAAGCAGAGGCGGCATATAGCCAGCCATTGCCACGAGTTGTGAGCCTACGGGAGGTGATGCGGTCATCATCCGAGTTAGGTGCAGTGCGCCCGAGCGGCGGCGCTCATGATCTCGACCTTAGGGCCTATAGGGGCCCCAAGCGGAGGGTGTAATCGCCGGAAGCGTAGTCCGAGCTCCTAGCGGTGCCGGTCCTCGAGGTGACGGGAATGGCGCGAGCTCTCCCAGAGGTGGTGATGAAGTCGAGGGCAGCGGATCCGGCTCCTCGGCCTCGAACAACGCCGTCGTGGGTGAAGAAAGCCATCGAGAGGCAGGCGGGAAGCGGAGATGTCGATGAAGGCAGCGAGCCCCTACCTAGCGCGCCAAGCATCGGCGTTTGAGCAAGCAAGTAAATTTGTAAGTCTAAGGGCCACGCGTTCCCTCTCCTAAATGGTTAGACTCAAAAGTCCAAGGTGTATCTTGTTTGGGCGAATGTCCCTACTCGATTAGTGTGGCGGTGTTGTATTGCTTTTAGTGCGGCAATTTGCTGATTACAAGTGAGGGTGAGGCTTGAACACAAGAGTGTTTTTGTTGTCTGTCGCCAAGACCTCCCCTTTTTAGGAGGAGACCCCCGCCCTCCTTTATCTGATCGGAAGGGCAGGTTACATTGGGAATTGGGAGAAGGAAGGACGATGGGACCCTACGCTGGGAGCCTAGTCTCTTGTCTTGGTGGCCAGTCGTCGTCCGTCTTTACCCACACGGGTTTGGTAGGGGAGCAGCTCGCCGTTTCCTTGGGAAGCGGCGCACCGCCCTCTGGGAACTGTCGAGATCTTGGCGTTGGAGCGTGGCCTGCGGCTGCCTTGGGAGGGAGCCCGTACTTCGTGTGACTAGGCGATGGGATCGGAGTTTTGACTTGGGCAACCCTCATGCTGCCTCGGGAAGGGCCACGCCTGCGGTCGCTTCGACGATCTGTCAGTGGGGCACGTGGCCCTCGGTGAAGGTTGCCTCGGCAGTCGGGGCTCGGGAGCCGACCTATGACGCGGTCGAGTCCCACTTGAGTCGGGATCGCTTGCCTTGATTTGAGTCGGGACGGCGTCCTTTGTGGCCCCGCAGTCCCTTGGTCGGGCTGGGCGGGGGAGCTCGTTGGGTCAGTGTTGGGCTTGGCGCACCGCTTGTCATCTGGGCATTGGGGTACCCTCGGTATGTGTATTCGTCACTTTCCTTTTACTTGAAATCTCTTAACTCCTTTACGAGGGTGACTCGAGATAAACATAATCATTGGGCTCAAAACTCAAATCTCGGCAGCGATTATCGCATAACTCTTACATGCGCTTTGGCGATCTTTAAATGGTCTCGAATTAATTGAACACGCTCTTGACTTCTTGCGGTATGGCGGGGCCAAACAATTGTCTTTCTCGACTCCTTCCGGTTGAGAGGGTTCGCACTTTCTTCCATATAAGGCTTCAAAAGGCGACATTTGCGGTGGCACGATAACTATTGTTGTACGAAAACTCGGCATAGGGCAAACACTTGTCCCACTTAGCACCATAAGTTAAGGCATAAGCTCTTAACATATCTTCAAGAATCTGATTCACACGCTCAGTTTGTCCATCGGTTTGAGGGTGATAGGCAGTACTGAATCTGAGATGAGTTCCCATGGCTTCATGCAGACTCTGCCAAAAACGAGAGGTAAAGCGGCTTCCTCTATCGGACACTATCTTCTTAGGCACTCGTGAAGGCGAGCGATCCTTGACATATATAATTCTGCTAATTTATCTCCTGCATAGGTAGTCTTAACTGGAATAAAGTGAGCTACCTTAGTCAATCGATCCACTATTACCCAGATCGAGTCATAACCTACTTGGGTCTTATGAAATCCGGTGATGAAATCCATACCAATTTCTTCCCACTTCCACTCGGGAATCTTCAATGGGCTGACAATCTGCTAGCCTCGATGCTCGCCTTGACCTTCCGCGGACATCACAAAGTGCAACATACTCTGCAATGTCACGCTTCATACTAGGCCACCAATACCTTTCCTTGAGGTCTTGATACATCTTGGTACTTCCAGGATGAATGGAGTATAAATTCTCATGCGCTTCTTTAAGTATCAATTCCTTAAGCTCTTTCCGATCTGGTACGCAAATACGCTTCTCATACCAAATAGTACCTTGTTCATCTTCGGTGAAACCTAGGGCTTTTCCTTTCTTCATATTAATCTTAATCTCCTTGACATCAGCATCATCTACCTGTGCTTCTCGAATCTGATCTTCCAACGTAGGGTGTACTTCCAAAGTAGCTAAATACCCTTCCTGAACCAATTCCAAACTAATCTTCTGAAATTCCTTATAATGGGCTGGCTGACTTTCCTTAATCATCAGAGTATTGCAGTAGCTCTTTCTACTCAAAGCATCGGCTACGACATTGGCTTTGCCTGGATGATAATGAATCCCAATGTCATAGTCCTTGATCAATTCCAACCATCTTCTTTGTCTCATATTGAGGTCGACGGTAAAGATATACTTGAGGACTCTTGTGATCGCATAAACTTCACAGCGATTACCAATGAGATAATGATGCCAAATCTTCAAAGCATGCACTACAATTTGCTAATTCCAAATCATTGGTAGGATAATTAACTTCATGTGGCCTTAGTTGTCGCGAAGCATACGCTACAACCTTCTTATCTTGCATTAACACACAACCGAGTCCTTGTCGGGATGCATCACAGAATATCTCAAAATCCTTCCTATTATCTGGCAGGATAAGCATTGGGGCAGTTGTCAAACATTTCTTTAACTCTTGAAAACTCTGCTCACACTATGGTGTCCAAACAAATTTCTTCTCCTTCTTTAAGAGTTGAGTGAGCGGTCTAGCCTTTCTAGAAAATCCTCTATGAAACGGCGATAATATCCCGCCATTCCAAGAAAACTTCGGATTTGGGGTACCGTCTTGGGTGACTCCCAACTTAGCACATCTCGTACCTTACGGGGTCAATGACTCATACGCCGATATGACATGTCCTAGGAAAGCAACTTCTTTCATCCAGAACTCACATTTACTGAACTTTGCATAAAGCTGATTCTCTCTTAGCTTCGTTAAAACTTTGCGCAAGTGATCCTCATGTTCTTCCTCACTCTTGGAGTAGATCAAAATGTCATCAATGAAAACAACAACAAACTTACCCAAATATTCCATGAATACCTTATTCATCATGGTCATGAAGTAGGCAGGGGCATTGGTCAATCCAAAAGACATCACAGTATACTCATACTATCCATACCGAGTAACAAAAGCTGTTTTGGGTATATCCTCTTGTCGAATCTTCAACTGGTGGTAACCTGATCTTAAGTCAATCTTCGAGAACACTCCGGCTCCTTGAAGTTGATCAAACAAATCATCGATTCTTGGCAGAGGGCACTTATTCTTGATGATGACCTCATTGAGTGAGCGATAATCTACACACATTCTCTGAGTTCTGTCTTTCTTTTCAACTAAAAGAACTGGCGCTCCCCATGGCGAAGAACTTGGTCGAACAAAACCTTGATCTTGCGGCTCTTTAATCTGTCTTTTTACTTCAGCTAACTCATTAGCAGGCATCCTATAAGGTCTCTTGGAAATGGGTGGTGTTCGGGAACTAGTTCTATCAAGAACTCTATATCTCGGTCGTGGCATTCGGGCAACTCATCCGAAACACATCGGAAATTGCGATGGCACATCTTCAAACTTATTCCTTTGGCACTACAAATTTTAATCCTTGGAAGGATGCGAAGCGGCTTGAACTTTTAACTTGGCTCTATCTGGATGGTTAAGGTGATCTCTCTATTCCCACAATCCAGCGCTTGGTTCTTGGAAAGCCAATCCATTCCTAGGATCACATCTAGCGACTTGGTGTCTAGGACAATAAGGTTGGCTAGAAATTCTACCCTCAATTAATATCTTAACTTGGGCGACCTTGGTTCGTACTCAAATCGAGAACCGGTGATTGCACTAATAAAATAGTCTTAAGAGGCATTGTCTTTAATTGATGATTTGCGGCAAAACTTGAGAAACAAGCGAATCGTAGCTCGAATCAAACAAAACCATGGCGGATCTTGAGTTGACTAGGAACTTACCTAGTACGACGTCAGTGCGGTGGGAGTCTTGATGGTGGCGTGATTCACACGCCTCTTCCGGTGACGGCGGAGTCTGGTGGCTTGGTTAGGAGTCGGGGGCGCTCCACATCCCGATCTGATGCGGGGTCTTGGTGGCATAGATTCCAAGTTGAAAGCGGATCATGGCGTCACGACTTGCTTTCTTGGGAAATTATTGGCATAATGACCGAGTTCATGTGATTGAAACAGGTGACTCCTGCGGTGGATTCTTGGTCCTCCGAGGTGGATTGTTGTTGGTCTTGAGGTTGCGATTACTGAAGGAGGTGGCGAGGTTTGGTGCGAGGTCTGAATGCATTCGGAGGAGTGAAACGAGCGGTATTGAGCATTGGTTACGACTCTCTGCAGATGACTCTGATGGGCTCCATGCTGCATCATCTTTCTCTTACGGGATTCTTCCAATTCACGACGAGATTCTTCAATGAGCATAGCTTTATCTACAAGGTGCTGAAAATCTGCATAGTCATTGCCAATGACTTGCACCTTTAGTCTGGATTGAGTCCACGCTGAATTTCTTGGCGAGCATCATCTGTGGCTACATCCTGCGGGCGTAGCGAGCGAGTTGAGTGAACTTATTAAGGTATTCACTCACTGACATCCCTTCTTGCTTGAGCTCTCGGAACTCATTTTTCTTCATCTCCACTTTTCCATCTGGGATATGGGAGTGGCGAAAAGCAGTGGAAAACTCTGTCCAAGTGATAGTCTGAGGGTCATCATGGGCAACACTGTAGTTCTCCCACCATTCAGTGGCGGTGCCCTCCGGTGATGGCGGCATAGAGAACCTTCTCACGATCGTAGGCTTTCGAGCAATTGCGAGCTTCTTCTCAATGGAGCGAATCCAATCGTCTGCGTCAATGGTTACGAAGAGTTGGAGAAAGTTGGCGGGCGAGTCCTCATAAATTTCGCTAGCTTGGGTGGGACAAGCTTGAGGAGGTCTTGCAGCAGACTTGGTTCTCGCTGGTTCAACAGATTAGCTAGAACAGCTGCGATGCAGTTACGTTGATTCATCATGTTGTTCATATTCGACATCATTGTATTCATTAGTGAGTCGAGCTGCGTAAAATGTCCCATGTTACGATATGTCACTGCTTTGGTGGTGGCGGTGGTGCATTGGGATTGGAGGTGGTGTTGGCACCGCTGGCATCCACGGGTGAAGCGCAACCGGCTCGAGCAGTGTCAACCATCGAGATGCGACACAAGGGTTTGATAGGTAAGAGGAAAAGCGATGACGCAGTGGTAAGATCATCTAGGGGAGAAGGTAATACCCAAGGACAAAAGAACACAGCCGAAAGGCTACAAAATAAAGAGGCAAATAAAGCTTTTTCAATTAAAGGCATGGTTGCAACACCGTGCTTGGGGCAAGTGTACAACATACCAGGCACACAAGCAAAGAAAAATCTTAGTGTACGCAGACTAAACGTAACTAAACTGAAAGGGGGAAACATGCTCAAACACCGTTGAGCACCAAAAACCTATCTTATATGGTAGGTTTCTCGGATATGTCTTTGATGGCTTGGTTCCTGTCTCCCTTGGTTTGATTCCTTGCAGAAGACTCGAGGCTTTGAGAAGTTTCATGAGATAAGATCAATTTAGATTTCAAATCAATGTTTCAGCAAAGGAGAGAAATAAGAACCTAAGAATAAGACGAGAGGAGACGAAAACTATTAAGTACCAATTTGTTGGTTTGATTTAGAAAATAATTTTGAAGACCATGCTAACTAGGATAGCGACCTACAGTCGATATGGCTCTGATACCATCTCTGTCGGGACCCGGATTTGCAAATCCGAAACCCTTTGTGTATACTGCACTAGTCCAGGATCACGCTAGTGCACATAGTGGAAACATAGATGAAATACCATTCCATACAACGAATTAACTAGGAAGAAGCAAATTATTATTAAATAAAGCAAACGACCTTATGGTCAATGTTTACACGATTACGCCTTAAGGGCTTAAAAAACAAATACTATTGCAGCGGAAAAGATAACTTGAGCCATTCGACATACCACAGGCAATCGTCTGGGGAAACGCCTTCCTAATCCATGTAGTCTTCATAGAATTCCTCCTCATGATACTCATTATCTCCTTCAACCACTGATCAATAAGGGCATAAAGCCGTGAGTACAAAAAGTACTCATCAAGCCGTAGGGAATTGATGCAATATATTCATGTACGGCTTGACAAGGATGGCTATATGTTTCGTTTGCAGAAAGCAATAACTTGAATTCAAATACAATAAATAGATTGAAAGCATATTTATAAAAAGGTAAATAAATGATTGATAGATCAATAATAGACAACAAAACAACAGTGAACTCCCCGTTCACATCCCAACAATTCCACATTCCACATTTTATGAAACACACTATACCCCTTGTGAAATTCCCGAGCTTGTCCATGACCGTGGACGCGGCTATTCGAATAGTTTTACACTCTGCAGAGGTTGTACAACTTTACCCACAAGACATGACCATCTCTTTATGCAATCGATCTTAACACACTTCCTTTGGTGTGTCGCAGAGATGTCATGACAAAGCCTTTACAATGCACTGTCTAAACTCAGTACTACCCGCTAAGGTTTCGCCCCTTAGGGCCCCCTCTTGCGCCTTGCGAATCTACCTGTCCATCCCGGAACCCACACCACCAATTGGCAGTACTCAAGGCTAGACATTGCAAATTAATCAGCTAGGTCTATCCCATTCCAAACATGAGGTAGTATAGGCCCAGTTCAATGGCGCACAAGATTAAGTCCTTAAGTTGTCTCAGGCAAGACATCCACATCCCAATGTGCTAGAAAGCACCCCCTTTACTACACGATCACTTGCCCGAGGGAAAACAATTCGTTCAACCAAGTCCAATGGCAAACCCCGCCATGGTACAACAAATTTTACAACAGTGGCTAACGGCCATGATTCAATATCTTATTAAGTCAAGATTAACATTATTCAATATGTGACATGAATCCCAACATATATCTAAGCATGTCTAAGCATAGCTACGTAACCCAATGTTGGTATAATGATTATGTCCAACTAGTAATGTCCCAACCTAGGTTTAACAATGGATACATGGCATCCCAATAATCAAGGTGGCATCATATCAACTAGGAACATATCTACTCCCATGAAATAAGCATTGATACACAAAATATCATGCAATTGTATAAAAATAAATTACTTTTGCAAACATAGGATCAACATGATCAAAGGATTACGACTTGCCTGCTGATCTAGTGCTGAGTCTTGGTCTTCAAAGTCTTTGTTCGCTCACTCGGAATTAGCATCTACCGGAAAAGAAGCAACGAAACCAAATAAATACAAAACAGAGACTCAAACAAGCTCAAAACTGAAAATAAATGGCTCTGGAAGATAGATCTTGATTTTAGAAAAATTTAGAAACTTGAATCGCCTCAATCGGAGTTCGTATGAGGGAGATCGAGCTTCTGGAAAATTAAATCAGAGAAAAAGGCAGAAAATCAGAAATTCGGAATTTCTGGATTTATTTTTGTACTGGAAAATTGATTTATTGCGCAACGCTGACATCATCCGGTTCACGGTGGACTGGGTTCATGGCATTGCCCGGTTCACCGTGCACCCGGCGCACGGTCGACGTCAGCGCTGACGCAAGCATCCACGTGTAGCGCATCTCGCGAGAAGGCCAGATCGGACGGCCAAGAAGCGGGGCTGTGGCGGAGGCGACGCGGCGCAATCTGGAGCGTCGGTTGGCGATCGGATGGCCAGAACTTGCGACGGAGAATGACGACGAGCGGCGGAGGTGCAAGCTCATCGGACGCGAGGAAGAAACCACGGCCAACGGCAGAAAGGCGTTGGATCGGGCACGGCTCGGTGCGGATCGGGAAGAGCACGACGCGGGGAACTCAGGCGAGCAAACGGCAACGGCGGAGGACGACGGACGGCGGAGATCCGGGCGGCGGAAGGCGTCGGGCACGGCGACAAACTCCGGTGAGCTTGCGCGAAGAAACGGCGGCGGCTCGGGCAGCAAGAGAGGGGGCAAAAGAAGCGGCGGCACGAGGGGATCCTCGGGAGGTGGGCGGCACGGGTTTTTATAGCCTAGGGAGGCGTGCGTGGCACGGACTCGAGGCAGCAGCAGCGTCTTGGCGGGACTCGGCGCTAGGGTTAGGTTCACGGCGCGCGCGACGCGCAATCTCGGCACGACACGCGTCGCGTCATCGGACGGACGTGGCGTGGCGCCGGCCGGCCGGGGCATGAGGAGCAGCCGACGCGAGCGGGTTGAGGCAAGGCGGGCCGAGATGGGCCGCTTGAGGGAGAAAGCGGAGCGGGCCGGAGAAGATTCGGCCCGAGAGGGTTTTTGGAAATAAAATGATTTTTCCGAAATAAGAAAATCCAAAAATTCAATTAAATGCAAATAAATTCAAATAAATAGCAAATAAATTCAAAAAAAATCACCAAAAATACAGAAAAATTCCTTGGAGCACAATGAACGCAACTAAAACTGAAAACCTTTAATTTGATGGATAGCTTAGTCAAATTAAATCCTTCCATTAATGGAAAATTCAAATTAAGCTGGGATTAATTCAAGAAAATGTAAATGGTTTATTTTTGAATTCAAACATTCCAAAACTCAAATTTTGGGATGTTACACTTAGAACTGTTCAGTGTTCAGGTACTTCTTTGTTCGTCTAAAAAACTGTTCTGTGCCGTGCTTCTTTAACTAGTACAGTTCGCAGTGTATGTATGCACATCAAACAAAGTAGTACTATGCTAAAATTACTTTTGTTTCAGTGACTGACGAGAAAGTAGACAGACGTCTTATTGGACATTTTTGTAAGCTCTTGATATGAGCAACTAGATAAATATATGCGGCTTGCCACGCCGCGGGCGTCGCTTCCCACCCGAGTAAATCGAGAAAACGCACGATCGCCGCTCTCTACACGAGTAAAATCGAGAAAACGCGCGAAAATCACCTAAAAAGAATTTTGTGTTTTCTGCAAAAGGGCTTAAACGTAGTGCTAGAAAAATAAAAAAAGGTCCTAAATGCAACGCATAATTTTTTTTAAAAAAAGGACTTGAGCATTTCTTTCCCCTAAAGGACCTAATCGTAATTTTGATTTTCAATAAAAGGACCCGAGTGTAACGTTTAAAAACGCATAAAGGACCTAAACATAATACATATATTCTTTTTCTTAAAAAGGATCTAATCGTATTTTTTCCTAAAAAGGATCTATCCGTAATTTTTTTTTTTGAAAAAGAACCTGAACAAAAAAAAATTTGCCGGCTCGGCTCGAGCCGTGAGCCGAGCCGGAGCCCTCCCGGCTCAAATCAACCGGAGGCCAGGAAACCTCCGGGATATAGTAAAGGTACTATTACATGGAGAGAGACCCAGTGGAGATCGACCGTTCAATCAAAAGACGGGATCTTCTATTGTATGTTTGAAGTACTGTAGCTGAACGCTGTTTGATGACCAGAGCCACTGATTGCTTTGACCCAACGGTGGCCAGCGACCACTTAAATTGCAATAATCTATATAACTGCCCAGGAACTCTATTCAAATTACATGTCGATCATCTGCTTGCATCTGCCTCTACTGGTATCTGTCAAAGCCACATGTACATTGTTCGTCCTTTTAACAAAACTTTAAATGGCATTCCAACCTTGTCCCCCATGATATCAATGATCTGCAGTAAATATTTTATTAACATGGTTTGTACAAATAAAAATGATAATATAATATTCCCCTTGAATTGAGAATTTGTGGTACACATGAATATTGAAATAAAAATTTAAGCATGATATGAAACATGTTAAACAACAGGCATGGGAGGGCACTGTACTCGCACCTGGCATAAATCCGACTTCTTTTAACAAACTTAGACTAGTTATTACAATATCAAATGATTCAATTACTACTTCAAGTCACATAGAAGCATGATAAAACACACAAAAGTACTTGACTTGGAAGAATTACAGTAAAAAACACCGGTCAATATAAAAAAGGCCATTGAACTGTGATAATTGAAATAGGGGAAATTTGTAACATCCCAATTTTTTATTTTTATTAATTTCATATGCTAATTGTGCATCTTGTGAATTTTTTGAATTTTTTGGAATTTTCTAGAATTTATTTGGATTTATTTATTATTTTTGAATTATGGTTAATATAGAAAAATATTTGAATATTTGAAAATTTTAAATAAAATTTTGTCAAAAATATTTTGTTTGGGTTCCAAATCTCTCAAAATATTTTCTAGAATTTTTCTGATAACTTTACTATTTTATTTGACCTAAACTATTTTCTAGAATTATTTTAAATAAAAAGGTTCTGAAAATTCATATGAATAGTATTGGGCCGCAATCCAATGGGCTTAGCCCATATCCATCTAGCCCAGCCCGTTTAGCCCCAGCCAGCTCGCAACCCGTAAACCCTAGATCGTGAACAGTTGGATTTCGATCCAACGATCGCTGTTCGTCCACGTTGCTCTAGCGTCGCGCGTCGTTGGATGCCTACCACGTGGACGCCTATGATTCTCGCCACATTGCCGCCGTGTATTCGACCCAGACTCTGTGCCGCCGTTGGTTGCGTCGCAAAATCCGCACCGAACGCACTCGCCGAGACCCTATTTATTGCGTCGCCTCACGCATTGTGTAGGTCTCTTCAAGGAGCGCATTTTGCCCTGTTCCACGCCGTCAGAATCACCGCCATTCGCCCGCTTGAGCTCGCCGATGTTCGCACAGCCGCCGCCATCTTTGCATCAAATCTACGCTGTCGTAGCACCTCTGCCGTCACTAAGGGTCCCTTCGAGTTCGTCGCGTCGTGCTGCGTCAAATCCATCAAGCCGTGTCACCGGAGAAGTCATGAAGCCTCGTGATCAGTGTCATCGTCTTCAAGTCTGGTGAGACTTCACTGTCGTGCGCCGCCGACTTCGCCCTTAACCCTAGCCATTACATCTTCAGCGAACCGTTTAGATTGCGCCACATGTCCGCACTCACCGTCGTTGTGTCCATCGTGGTTTAGCCCTCGGATCTGTCTCGTGTGGCCACGATCTTGACACGTGGATGAGCCCCGCGTCTACCACGTGTCACGCCCGTGATGCGCCGCACGTGCACGTTGATGGCAGCCGTGATGTCATCGTTGGCGTCAGCCGATCCATGGCATAATAGATCGAGTTCACGGTAGACCGAGCGAAATCGTGGACCGAGTCCATGCGCTGGCCATGTGCCAGCACATGATTGGCTAGCTCGGTGGTGATTTCAGCATGATGTCATAATATGACTTTTCAGTATAGATTTAATTCGAGTAATTAATTATTTAATATTTTTTGAATTTCTTGTTTATTCAAATATTTTGTGAGTCCGTTCTCCCGCATACCAGTTCCGATTGAGACGATTCAAAATTCTAAAAATTTATAAAATTGAGATCTACTTAATGGTGAATTTTATTTGATTTTTGGTGATTGTTTGCTCTTTGTTTTGGTGTTTATTTGGTGTTTTGTTTCGTTACGCTTAGACGTCGAAGTGCTCGGAGCGTCTGAAGAAGAATCGCTGACTCAAGAGCAAGGCCCATAACATGAACAAGAGCTTTTCTAAGGCAAGTTGTGCTTTGATCATGTTAAACCCATTTTTACAAAATTGCAATATTGATTTAAATTATTGCATGTTATTTCATGTGTGCAATTGATTTTAAATTAGTTTGGGATCTAGTTAACAACCCAATTCGATTATACCCTACCTTGTTATTTGTATACCATGATTATTTGTCACCTTAGGATGGTTCATTACTAGTTGTTTAATATTAGAAATCAATATGGGTTGGTTAGAATGTGCTTAGTATGCTTAGCCATGTCACATACTGTCTTACGAAAATATCAAACTTAATCTTGATTGATGAAATATGGAACGTGTTTATGAAACGACGTGTCGGGTGTTGTCACACAATGATGTTGAGTTGTGGGACATGTGATGTCACACAACGATGTTGAATTGTTGATAGCACGTGGTGCATGGTAATCAACTAGGGTGGTAAATAATTTAGACTGGGGCAAGTGGCAAGTGTTGTGAATTATGGTGGACCAATGTGGCATTTGGACGTTCGCATTGTTATTTTTTTGTGAATAAAAGTTGGTGATACGGATATTGGTTATTGTGAGTTTTTGGGAAGTTTTGCCTTGGTCAACCTAAGGACTTAACCTTGCAAGCAATTGATTTGAGTCAAACATGCAACCACATGTCTGGAATGGGACAAATCTAACTGATTAATTTACAATATCTTAGCTTTGGACTACCAGTGGTGGTGCGAGCCCCGACTATATGAGTAAACTCACATGGCGCAAGAGGGGGTCCTGAGTGAGGTAACCAGTCCCATCAGTGTTGAAACCTTAGCGGGTAGTACTAGGTTTTGTCATGATCTCTCTGCCGACTCACCAAATGAAGTGTGTTAATTGCATGGCAACAAGAGATGATCATGTCGTGTGGGTAAAGCGTATAACCTATGTAGAGTGTAAAATCTATTCGGATAGCCATGCTCTTGGTATTGAGCAATGCTCGGGAATTATAGTTAAGAGTTAGATTTTGATAAAATGAACTTAGGATTGGAGGTAGTGTGCCTATGGAAGTATGGAAATTGATTTAAGATTATGAGTCAGTTTATTTAGGAAGTAACTGAGAAATTTATTATTGTTACTATTTGTTTTATTGTCATTTCATTCTATTTATACTATTAATTTGTAAATGTTGTTTTAGTGCAAAATAACCAATTCAGCCATTCATTTAGAATAAACCGTACATATAGATATAATAGAATTGCATTCTGTGTATAACTTGTTGAGTGTTTTAAGTACTCACCCTTGCCAACAACAAAATCACCAGTTGAGGAGGAGTCTACAGCAACTCTTGAAGAGGAGTACCAGGAGGAGGTGAACGCCTAGGGTGCAGGCCTTGTCAGTTGCTTGTGGTATACTGAGGGGTATATCTACATTTTCATTCTGTTGCAGCTTAATTTGTTATCTAAAGTTTAGCCCTACATGGCAAAGTATTGCAAGGTTGACCATAAGGTCAATCAATAGATTGATATTTAATATATGAAGTATTTTATTATATTTCTACTGTGTATGATTGTGATATTCATCTATGTGCCTGTGTGCACTAGCGAGATCCTAGACTAGTGCGATATACACAGAGGGTCCGGATTGCATATTCAGGTCCCGACAGAGGTAGTATCAGAGCCATACTGACTGTAGATCTTGGCCCTATATAGGCTGATCGTCTCTTTAGGATCTTCAAAATTATTTTCTAAAGTAAAAACTTAACTTGAAGAAAAATAAGTTCTTGACTTATCTCATTCTCCTATTCTTTTCCTTTGCTGAAATTTCTTTCTCTTTAATTTGCTAAATCGAGTTGAAATCTTATCTAAGTTGTCTTGAATAGATGACGATATACCACACCTTAGGAGAAAGCACTGAGTTCCTGTTGATAACCCTGAAGATCATGAAGAAAGGAATCGTCGAGCTCAAGGAGGAGAGGATCGATGAAGTGTTCCAAGAGCTAGAAAACCTAGTGCTTAGAGTAGTTGGTTGAGACTCGTGTGGGAGTCACATCTGCTTAAGATAGGAGTGTCGCCTATGTAGGTGGTAGTTCTGTGTGCATATATTGAATTGGTTCTTTCATGATTGCTAAGTGCACAGTATGTGTTGCATGGCCTTTAGGATTTTGTAAGCACCATACCAAGTTATTAATAAAATTTGCTTATTTTATTGGGTTAAACATGTTTCCCCTACATTAAGATTCATGCTCTTTACCTATGATGTTTCCCTTTATCCTAATCTTGTGAAGCAATCAAGCAGATGGTGCAGACTCGTAGAAACAACAGAGGCAGTGGAAGTGGTAACCAACCCAATGAGAATCTCAATGATGGATTAGTTTTCCAACCGTCACTACAAATGGATATGCAGAGTTTTGGAGCGTTCTTAGATGCTCAAACTCAGTAGATGCATAATGATGAAGCAAATGCAGAATATGACTAATCAAACCAATGCCAGCAATGCATCTCGAGCTGTTGTCCATGATCCTTGTTCCTACTCAAGGTTATCAGAATTTATAAGGACTCATCCGCCGACCTTTTCTGGAAATGTTTCACCTTTGAAAGCGGATGATTGGCTTAGGACCATCGAGAGGAAGTTACTCATTGCTCAGTGTAAAGGTAATAAGAAGGTCATGTATGCTTCTTATCAGTTGAAAGGAATTGCTGCTGAATGGTGGAAGAAATATTATGCTGCCCATGAAGCCCTGCAGAATATATCTTGGGATGTGTTTGTTGCTGCTTTTCGTCATGTCTTTACCCTACCAGATGACAATGTGATCATAGTGAATTCAAAGAATGCTACTCCCGCACCCTATACCATATCTGGACGTTGTTCTTTGAAGTGTTATCAACCAAACAAGTTAGAGGATCGTGTATGCGTTCGCTGTGGAGAAATAGGATATACCGCTAATGAGCATGCGATCAGTTGCTCTAACTATGATGGAAATCATTCCCATGGAGATTGTCATATGAGCAACATCACATGATACCTTTGTGAAGGTCGAGATCATTGCCCAGCTCAATATCCGTTGGATCTGAAGGACCATGTGGAGGTCCATCCATGTTTGTGATGAGTATTTGACTTTATTTGAGCAAGGTGTGCTCAAGTTTAAGTTTGATTTGGATTGTTTTTCGAGCTAGAGCAATTTGAGTTACTGGTTGGAGACCAGTCGTCCGACCCCGAGTGGTCGGGTCGTCCGACCGAGTGGTCGGGCTTTGGCCGGTTGGAGACGGTCGTCCGACCGAGTGGTCGGGTCGTCCGACCTGAGTGGTCGGGGCTTTGGCTGTGTTGCAAACCAGTCGTCCGACCCCGAGTGGTCGGGTCGTCCGACCTGAGTGGTCGGGGCTTTGGCTGTGTTGCAAACCAGTCGTCCGACCCCGAGTGGTCGGGTCGTCCGACCTGAGTAGTCGGGGCTTTGGCTGTGTTGCAAACCATCGTCGACCCGAGTGGTCGGGTCGTCCGACCTGAGTAGTCGGGGCTTTGGCTGGTTGGAGACCAGTCGTCCGACCCCGAGTGGTTGGGTCGTCCGACTCCGAGTGGTTGAGACTAGTGGTCAGACCTCGAGTGGTCGGGATGGAGACCAGTGGTCAGACCATGGTTGGTCGGGATGGAGACCAGTGGTCAGACCACGTGTAGTCGGGTTATCTTTGCCGGCCGTAGTGTATATCTGTCTGTTGAGATGGATATGTGTTGTTGGACATTGCTATGTGATGTGGTTTCCTTGTCTATGATGGTTGCGGACTTTGGAGCTAGGTCATGGTGGCGAAGGGGATCGGGACTATTTGGGAGAGCCGAGGTCCGGATGATCAAGGTGTCGCCAAAGATGACTGAGGCAGGAGTAGCGCAAGCCGAGAAGACAAAGGAATGGATGAGATGCTAACTTGGAGCTGCTCGATCTAGGAGGACCATTGGATCGCGGATCGGGAAGATAGAGTAGCGGGTCAAGTTAGTGTGAGTTGAAAAGCGTGCAAAACCCGTTGTGTTGTTGGGTTTCGGGTGAGCCCATGCATAGCTTTGTGAGTGGGTAAAATCTCAGCCCTTGATGGAGTGCTCTAGGGTTTAGAGGCTCATCCAAAGGTGGTAGGTGTTCCAAGCTGCTATGAATAGACAGGAGAGGGGTGTCTCCTTGGGGTGAGCGGTGAGGAAAGTCTACGTGAGTAGTTGAGAGTTGTTGAGAGTGGCGAGTGTAAGGATCAAATCCTGGCTCTTGGATGTTGGCTTAGGATTGAAGCAGGACATCCAAAGGTGGGAATTGATCCCAGGTCACTATAAATAGAGGGGTAGGGGCAACCTCCCCTCTTTGAAGGTTGTGAAGGTTCTGAGGTTTTTGCTGCTCATTTGAGCTTTGCCCACTTTGTTGTGAGGCTTTGTAAACCTCCCTTCCAGAAATGAAATGTTCTTCATTTCTATTCCTGTTTCATTTCTCTTACGTATTTACATTACGCACTTAAATTCTGTTATCTAAATTTCGCATTTACTTACTTGCAATTTACCTTACGTAATTTGGATTTGCCTCATCTCCTTCTACATGCTATTGAGTCTTTGTTGAAATTCATGATTGATGAACTCTTCTCTGGATTCGGTGCTTTCAATCTTTTAGGCAATCCTTACGTTCTTGTTGCAAGTTGTAAATCTGTGTTCTTAAAGTGCGTAAACGTGTGACTTGCAGTTCTTTAGTCTTGATTGGCTTCTGGTTCTTGTTGCCAAGGATGAAAGATTGCTGGATGAATCTTCTATAGATCATATCCCAATCATCTAGGCAATCTACAACCTCTTCTATTCGCTTTTGCGAGAAACCAATTTACGTGCCTAGTTTTGAGATAGTGTTTCTATTTGTTTGAAGAGTTGTTTCTTCGTGTACTTACTTGCTATGATTTGTGGAGAGTCATCCAAGGATTTCGACTATCAACTCCAGCACAAGTTAGGGGTGAAATCGTGTTCGTGACTCTGTTTTTAGTGTTGCATTTGTTAAACCGAAAAGGACGGAACCTTGGTATTAATTCCTTCGATTGTTGATTGAAATAGGTTCCCGACATCCTTTGGGAGGTGCACACCAATTTTCACTGCTTTTGGATCACCGATCAAAAGTTACATCGATTTCATTTTTAAGATCGTGTTGATTTTCTTGTTTATCGAACACTATTCACCCGAAAGATCGTTCATCCGACCACTTCGTGTCGGGAGTATTATTCATCCGACCAGTCTTTGGTCGGGGGTCTTATTCACCGAACACTATTTATTCCGAGTATCGTTCATCCGACCTCGTAGGTCGAAGTACTATTCATCCGACAGAAATACCCGACCAGTCGCGTTTCTTTACGGTCTTTTGGTGGTTTGAATTTTAGGGAGAGTTTATTCAAAATTTTATTTGGCTCCTATTCACCCCCTCTAGTCGCCTTTTTCGATCTTTCAATTGGTATCGAGCAGTTCGCTCTTTCTAGATCTTGACGGTCTCAAGAGCCATGGCGATGGACAAGTATTCCACCAAGCCTCCTATTTTCTCTGGAGTTGATTTTCCTTTTGGAAATCTCGGATGGAGTCGTACATCAACGCCTGTGGTTTCGATATGGCGAAGGTGAAGCTCCGTATGAGGTTCCTACCGATGAGAACGCCACGGCGGCAATATGGCGATGTTGAGGCAAATGCTAAGGCAAGGAACATCCTCATACTGTGGCCTTAGTCGCGATGAGTACGATAGGATCTCTCACCTTCGTTACGCTCATGAGATTTGGGTGACCCTCGATGCTTACCATGAGGGTACTACCCAAATCAAGGCGGTTCGACAGACCAATTCAAGCGTGACTTCAACAAGTTTGAACAACCGTTGGTGAGAGTCTTGACGAGTGCTTTGGTCGGTTTACGAAGATTTTGAGCGACCTCGAGCGATCGGTTGCATATACCCCGACTCGGATAATGCTCGACATTTCTTGACCGCACTTGATCTTCGTGTTTGGGAGATGAAGGTGACCACCATCAAGGACACCACCGACCTGTCGACCTTGACTCTTGACGGGCTTTATTCCCGCCTCAAGACTCATGAGATCGACGTCGTCTCGCGAAAGACGAAATCTCAGTCGATGGCTTTGGTCACCGATCCCATTGGATCCTCTCTGTCGATTCTTACGTTGATTTCTCTCTCTCATGCAATGCGAGCTAAGCGATGACCAAGCTGGAAAAATTTCCGAAAATGAGCTTGCTCTTCTTGCTCGCAAATTTTCATATGCATACAAGAGAGTGAGAGAGAGGAAGAGAGGTGGGATGATTACATTTGAGTGTGGTGGCCCCAACCACATTCGAGCAAACCGTCCCAAGCCGAGAAGGGCAAAACGAACAAAGCGATTCGGGCAAGAACGACTACACCGATAAGAACCGCAACAAGAAGCCTCCGGTTCGCGAGCGGTAGCGTGAAAAGAAGTACCGCAACTTCTCTAAGAACAAGAAGCTCTTCTACGCGTCCTCGCCGTGCTTGACGACATCAACCTCTCCGACACGGAGACATGGAGCGACGAAGGCGAGGATGATCGCAAGAGAAGAAGGGCGGCGATGACTTCTCGGATGTGCTTCATGGCCGACGCCAACGGCATCGCGACTCTTTGTCTGACAAATGACTCGGACGAGGTACCCACCTACGACGAATTAAATGCGCATTCGTAAATTAGGCAAGTTTCATGCTAAGGCTAGGTCGAGGTGTTACGAGTTAGAAAAGGAAGTAGGTACCTTGACTCGGGAGTTAGCTTCACTTAGATCTTCTCCTCCCGAGTCAGCGATGATTGTGTTCTCTGTGATCTTCGTTCTTGTGGAGTTGGAGAACCTAAGGACCATACATGATAGTGTGCTTCTTGAACTTGATGGTCTTAGGAGGAAGAATGCTAGCACTAGTTCTATTGATGATATTCTGTTGAGGCTAGTTTTCTTCATGCTCACTCTACTCCTTCTTGTGCTAATTGCCCTAAATTGCTTGCTGAAATTGATGCCATGAGCACTCACCTTAAGAAGCTTTCTTCTAGAAATGATGAACTTGAATTGCGTGCTTCTAAGGATCCAGTCAGCTCATGTGAGGGTCAAGCAACTAAAACTTGACAATAATGCTTTAAATGTCAAGTGTGCTAAACTTGCTAAGGACTTACTAGATAAGTCACAAGAAAGTTGTTTGCGATGTTCTGTGATTGAGGGGGACTTGGATAAAATCCATGTCGAGCTTAGGAAGAAATTAGAAGACCAAGCCCATAGAATTAGAAATGCATCTTGCGTTTCTTGTGAGGCCCTCAAGATTGAGGCAGCCGTCTTTGAGGAGAAAATGCACGTCTTTGAGAGAGCTCATCTTTCCGGTTCTTCTTCTTGTTCTTCCCCTGCTCTTCTTGTGCCTCTTTCTTTCGAGATTGCCGAGTATCTTATGAGCACTCTCGAGAAGTTTGTAGGAGGCAAGAAGAAGCTCAATCTTATTCTAGACCAATCCAAGATTAGTAGATTCAATCAAGGTCTAGGATTTGATCCTTGGAGCACGCTCGGCGCATCCTCCCACCATTGTCGCGGCTCCAGGAGTGGTGAGGTTGTGGTAGCTCGAGTGAGCACCACCGTGTTTAGGTCTGTGGGGTTGTCCATAGGACTTGACGGAAGGTGTTACCCTGTTGCTTCGTCTCTAGCAAGGCGAAGTACACATGCACCTTCCGCAAGAAGGATGGTCACCTAGTAGATTTACGCTTCAGCGCGCCAAGATCACTCGGCGTGGCGTGTTGTCGCTCTTAGGGGTATTCGTGGTCATCCCGGACTTTGAGTGCTCCTAAGACACACACCGCTTCTAGACGAGTTAGAGAGTCGCGCTGTTTTTGGGCGGCGTCCGGGACTCGGTTTTCATGCTGGTTCTTCGAGTTTTAGTCTTGGAGCTGTTCGTAGTCAGTCTTTCCGTCGTCCTCTTGATATTCCTCGTTCTTCCCATCGAGGTAGATATCAGCGGCGTGAGGTGTTTTCTGGTAGGAGATCCAGGCAGCCTTACTGGGATGGTCCCACGGCGTGCCAACCTAGTTTTGACTCCTAGATTATCTACCAGAGTTGCTCCTAATCATGTGAGAGTTGAGCGTCAGAGAGACACTCGAGTCCAGTCTTCTTCTGTGACTGGTACTCTGAGGCGTCGTGTGGTTCAGTTTGGGTTCCCAAGTCTTCACTCTATCCCAGTACTGAGTCATCTCTCTCTCTTGTGTCTTGATCAGGTTCGTCGGATGGGGAAGGGAGATGTTTGGATTGTCGACTCCGGTTGTTCTCGTCATATGACCGGAGATTCTCGATGGTTCTCTTCCTAGTCCGAGCCCCGTGATGAGTTGATCACTTTCGGGATGCTTCTTCGTAGAGTCATAGCTAAAGGTACCATCTGCATTAACCAAAATTTCATTCTTAAAGATGTTGCCTTAGTAAGTAAGCGCAATACAATCGCTCTCTGCTTCTCACTTATTGATGACTCTTTCGAGGTAAGTTTCAAGAGTAATGCTGTAGAATCCTTGATTCATCGGGAGGGTTAGTTTATGGATTTCTAGATTTGGGAGAGTCTTTCGTGCTGATTTTTCCGCTTCTTCCGAGACTCTCTTCGATGTTTGATTGCTTCGAGTCCCGTGATCTCTCCTTCGGCATAGGAGACTTGGTCACATTGGTTTTGATCATTTGACTCGAGTTAGCGACACGATCTCATTCGGGTTTGCCCAAACTCAAGATGGTCAAAGACTTAGTTTGCTCTCCTTGCCGACATGGCAAGATGGTTCTCGCTTCTCATCCTCCGGTGGACCGTAGTGATGGTGATGCACCGGGACAGCTTTTACATATGGACACCGTTGGTCGGCTAGAGTGCAGTCAGCAGGAGGGAAGTGGTATGTTCTTGTCATCGTTGATGATTTTTCTAGATTCTCTTGGGTATTCTTCATGGCCTCGAAGGATGAGACTTTTTCTCACTTCAGGGTTTGGTCAGTAGGTTGTCTATTGAGCTCCCAGGTGCATTACGAGCTATCTGCGAGTGATAATGGCACGGAGTTCAAGAATTCCTACTTTGAGAGTTTTTGTGTGGAGTCTGGTTTAGAGCATCAGTTCTCTTCTCCCTACGCCCCTCAGCAGAATGGCATAGTGGAAAGGAAGAACAGGACCCTAGTTGAGATGGCCAGGACGATGCTAGATGAGTATAGTACTCCTAGGAAGTTTTGGGCTGAGGCTATAGCTACTGCTTGCCATGTTTCTAATCGCGTGTTTTTGAGAGCACATTTGCATCGCACTTCTTATGAGTTGAGGTATGGGCGAAAGCCCAGTGTGTCTCATTTTGCGTTTTGGTTGCAAGTGTTTTATCTTGAAGTCAGTAACCTAGATAAGTTTGAGTCTCGCTCTTCTGATGGCATCTTTCTAGGTTACTCGTCTTCTTCTCGTAGCTATAGGGTCTGGAGTGTTGATGCGCATAGGATCATAGAGACACGTGATGTGACCTTTGATGAGGCTAGCCCAGAGCTAGACACGATGTTTGAGCTCTTCTTCTTCCTCCAAGACCATTTTTGTAGAGGATGAGGATGATGGAGATGATGGTGTTCCACCGATCTAGTCCCTCTACACCGAGGTGCCTCCTGTTTCCATTTCTCGCACCTCGTGGAGACCACCTTTGTCTTCCGGCTCTCCTTGGTGAGTGGCTCTGCTCCTATCTCTTACATTCAAGAGGTAGAGGCCACTTCGCTCCTGGACCTCCCGTCATATTCGGAGACGCCATCCTTCCGATCGATGATTGGCGATTTGTTCGAGCGTGTCACTCGCTCAAGAACGGTCATCCTCTTCTCGTCTTCACTTTGCCTTTGTTGCCTCCTTTGAGCCGAAGGATATTTCTCATGCATTATCCGATGAGTCGTGGATTAATGCTATGCATGAGGAACTTGAGAACTTTGAGAGGAACAAAGTCCGGCGGCTTGTAGAGCGCCCATCCGGTCATAATGTCATTGGGACCAAGTGGGTGTTCAAAACAAGCAGAGTGAGGATGGGGTTGTCATTCGCAACAAGGCTAGGCTAGTTGCATGGGGCTTTTCTCAAAGTTGAGGTCTTGACTTTGAGGAGACCTTTGCCCTCGTAGCTAGGCTAGAGGCTATTAGGATCCGCTTGCATTTTCTCGCATCCGGGGCTTTAAGCTCTATCAAATGGATGTCAAGAGTGCATTTCTCAATGGCTATATTGAGGAAGAGGTTTATGTCAAACAACCTCCAGGATTTGAGAACCCCAAGTTTCCGAGTCATGTTTTCAAGCTTTCCAAAGCTCTGTATGGACTCAAGTAGGCCCCCAGAGCATGGTATGAGAGGCTCAAGTCTTATCTTCTCAGCCATGACTTTAAAATGGGCATAGTAGACAAAACTCTGTTCATCAGACACCATGAGTCTAATTTTCTTCTTGTCCAGATTTATGTGGACGATATCATTTTTGGTGGATCCTCTCATTCTCTTGTCTCTCAGTTTTCTGATGTGATGAGTACAGAGTTTGAGATGGTATGATGGGCGAGTTGAGCTACTTTCTTGACTTCCAAATCAAGCAGACTCAGGAGGGTACTTTCTTGCATCAAGGTAAATATACCCGTGACCTCCTGAGGCGCTTCGACATGTCAGATGGGAAGCCGGTGATGACTCCTATGGCCACCACTGCTGTTCTCGAGCCCGATGAGGATGGTGAGCCTGCTGATCAAAAGGAGTTTCGGAGCATGATCGGCTCCCTCTTGTACCTCACTGCTTCGAGGCCGGACATACATTTCGCTGTGTGTTTGTGCGCTCGATTTCAAGCTTCTCTCTCGCCTCTCACCGCCAAAGCGTTAAGCGCATCTTGTGTACCTTCGTGCTACCATCGATTATGGTATTTGGTACTCTTCTTCTTCTTGTCTATCTCTTAGAGCCTTTTCCGATACCGACTTTGTTTGGTCAGGATAGATAGGAAGAGCACTTCGCACTTGCCAATTCATTGGCACTTCTCTTGTTTCTTGGTCATCTAGGAAGCGATCCGAATTGCAGATCCATCACGAGGCCGAGTATGTTCTCTGAGCCGATTCTTTGTAGCAGTGCTCTGGATGAGATCGACCTTGGGACTATGGGTTAGAGATAGAGAGTGTGCCACTTTTTGTGATAACACTTGCTATTTGCATTGCTAAAAACCCGGTGCAACATTCGGACCAAGCACATTGATATTAGATATCACTTCCTTAGAGACCATGTGGAGAAGGGAGATATCGCGCCAGTTCATAGAGAGTGACCTTCAGTTAGCCGATATCTTTACCAAGCCTTTGGATAGCTCCAGATTTGTTGCCTTGAGGAGTGAGCTTGGAGTCGTGAGCCCTTACGGCTTTTCGTGAGGGGAGCTGGTTTGTATATTATGTACTATATATTTTCTTCCAAGCATTTCCTTTTTTTCTTACGGATGACTTTGGGCTTGTTTTCTTAAGTTGAGTTCACTCACTTAGACTTCCGCATGCCTCGCATGGACCTCTTATCTTGTGCTTTAGGTTGCTATCATGCGTGATTAGTCATTCTCTCTTCTCTCTAGGTTGAGTTCCTCACGTCTTTTAAGTCTAGCGGGTTTTGGACCTCCAGGTAGACGAGTGCATGTGCACTCCTTAGTTGGGATCTAGAGTCGACTTCCCTATGTCATCATTTGGGAAGAGCGAGTCTAAGTCTGTAGTGAGTTTCTTATATCTTTTCTATGCTCTATAGCCATCCAGGTTTTGCGGTTTCTCGATCTCTTCTCCTCATTCTGCTTTTTTTAGTTATTATTGAGTTCATTCGGTTTTCTTTTTGCCTAATCTTGATAATAACCCAATTTTAACCAGTTTTGAGCTTAAAATTGATTCAATTGTTGAGGGGGAGTTTGGGAATCTGTTCATGCATTGCATTTAGACTGCATTTTTCGTTTTATGAGCTTTGTCTATTATGCATTTGGCTCAATCTTCGTGAAATACATCATGCTATATCTTTCGAAGAAAATCACTAGCTTAGAGATGTCCAAGTTCATTTATCAAGCTAATGTTCATTGAAATCTGAAAAACTTAAAAGCTTTAAATGAAAACTTGATGAAACATGTTGCTTTTACTTGCTAAGTTTCTTCTCTAAGAGCTTTTACCATGAATTGTGAAATTTTGGAATTCTCTAGAGTCCCTATAGCAACTTGGGTGAAATTTGCTTGATTCATATTTGAGTCCTTCAGAATTGCTTATATGTGCTAAATTGAAAATTAAAAAATTGACTCTTTTGTGCAAAATTGATCTCAGCACTTTATATTCTCGAGACTGCCTCCCATTGCATTTGGGATGAACTTGGAATATATTGTGTATGACCAAGATCATTCTCTTAAGAGTTACTCTTGAGATGATCGAAAATGGCTTGGGTCAATCAACAAAAAAAATTGCAAATATCAAACACATAAGTGGGTAAAGAATGCAAATAATGTCAAACATTTGCACCCCGCTATGTTTTTCAAGTCTTAAAGAAAATTTGCATAAATTGAAAAATGGGCTCGAAGGACCTTATATGCACTTCAAAATTCCCCAAAGTGTTGAGTAGGTTGAACTCTAGGTTTTCCATTTGATCCCTGAGTGGTTTTGCTTCTAGTTTTGAAACTTTGCTAAGTTTTGAACTTGTCAAATCTTCTAAAAATGATACATTTTTAAAACTTCGCTTATGAGCAAAATTTGTTATTTGCACTTGGACATGTCTTAGTTTGGTCATAATATGAGATTAATAAGCTTGGTGTCATATCTTGTCATTATGATCATTTGGATAATCTTCAAAGCTCCCTTAGGTTGCATTTCATGCATACATAAAAGAGGGAGAAAATTCTATTTTGATGCCTATATTGCCAAAAGGGGAGAAAATGTAGAAAAAGGCATCATTTAAAATGTAGAAAAGGAGGAGATAGAAATGTGAAAGCTTGTTGGTTCTTATGATTTTTGTAAATCTTTGCTATCTCTTGTGGATCATAATCACATTTGACACTTATGATTGGTTTTGAGAGCTTTTGTTGAAAACTTGCTCTTTTCATGGTCTTGCTCTAAATTCTTTCTGCCAACTTGGTCATAATTTTATATCTTTCTCTCTGGACCAAGTTTGGCTTTGCAATCAAATTGCTTTCTTCTTCTCTCATTCAAACTCAAATTTATGCCTTTTGTGTGGTCGGTCAATATACTCATCAAGGGGGAGATTGAAGGACCACGTGGAGGTCCATCCATGTTTGTGATGAGTATTTGACTTTATTTGAGCAAGGTGTGCTCAAGTTTGAGTTTGATTTGGATTGTTTTTCAAGCTAGAGCAATTTGAGTTACTGGTTGGAGATCACCGTCCAGACCGAGTGGTCGGGTCGTCCGACCTGAGTGGTCGGGGCTTTGGTCAGTTGGAGAGACCGTCCGAACCCCGAGTGGTCGGGTCGTCCGACTGAGTGGTCGGGTGTCGGGACCCGAATATGCAAATCCGACCCTCTGTGTATTCAAAGACTAGTCCAGATCACGCTAGTGCACACAGTCTCAACATAGATGAAATATCACAATCATACACGGAATAATAAATAAAGACTTCATCTATTAATATAGAACTATTGAACGACCTTAAGGTCAAACTTACACTTGTGAGGCCTTGGTGGCTTCAACTCAAAATAAATAAATAGCAATGGAAAGAAGAACGTCGATTTAATCCCATCAATATACCACAGCAACCGACAAGGTTCAACTCCTAGATAATCGCCTCCTCGTGAAACTTCTCCTCCTTGAAGTTGTAGTCTTCTCCTCAATCGATGATTTTGTGTTGCAAGGGTGAGTACATAAAGCACTCAACAAGTTGTGCATGAATGTAATTCTATGTAACTATATGTAGGGCTTATTCCAAAGGAAAAGGCTATTATGGCTATTTTGCAATAAGCAAGATTTATGAACAAATACAATAAATAGATTGTAAAGATCAGAAACAAATAACAAAGAATAGATAGATTCAAGATTTGAAGTAAACCAAGTTTCCAATCCTATGTCAAGTTCCAACCTTTCATGGCAATCCCGCCATCCCATTCCAAGTTTTCATTTCAAAAGTCTAACCCTTAATCAGTAATTCCCGAGCTTTGCTCAATACCGTGAGCACGGCTATTGAATAGGTTTACACTCTGCAGAGGTTATGCACTTTACCCACACGACGTGATATTCTCTTTGTGCTCGCCATCAAGACACTTCCTTTGGTGTACCGCAGAGAATTCACGACAAAGCCTTTCAGAACCTCTACCTTAACCAAAGAACCTCTCCGGTGTTGCCTTCGCTATCACTCCTCTCACGCAGTGCCAGCCGAAGTATAGGACAGGCCAACACCGTTGGATGGGTACCAAGCCGCAGCACAGGTACGCTCCCCCGCACAGATACACTTCCGTGTACTGTCGCCCCGAGGTATCAGAGGAAAGATATCAGAACTCTAATCAACTAGGTCTGTCCCATATCAGACATGTGGTCGCATGATTGACTCAGGTCAAAGGCTTGCAAGGTTAAGTCCTTAAGATGATCGAGGCAAGACTTCCACATACCCCCTGCCCATCGGGCCCACCTTGGCATTCTCGCCCCTTGCCACTTGCCCCAATCTAAATCATAACCACCCCAATTGATTACCAAGCACCACGTGCCATCAGCAATTTAACCTCGTTGCATGACATCCTCTCGCCACCGCAACTCAATCTCATCGTGTGACCACACATGACACACAAGTTCATAACATCGTTCCATATTCCATTAGTCAAGATTATTTATCAAAGACTAAAGTACATGTGATGGCGTAGCATGACTAAGCAACTAATACGGTCTAACCATCCCATGTTGATTATTATTACTAACCAACTATAATGAACCAATCTAGGGTGACAATATATCATGGTATACAAATGGTAAGGTAGGGTATAGAGCAATTGGGTATAATAGCTAAGTCCCAAATTTAATTGAAGACATTTGTACATGTCAAATAATATGCAATAAAGTAAAACAATATAGCAGTTTTTGTAATCGTAGGTTCAACATGATCAAAGCACAACTTGCACGGCACTTGCTATAAACTGCTCTTTACTCTTTTAATTGATCTTCGGCTTTCTCAACCTTTGGCTCTTCAATCGAATGCTTCGACTTCCTTGTCCTTCAGCTACTTTGGGTAACTTCTGGACGACACGTCTAACGACAAAGAAGCACAAATACAACAAAACTCAAAAGCAATTCAAATAAACTCCAATTTAATATTAGATTGGTACTAAACGGAGGGATTGAATTTAGGAACTTAGATTTGATCAAGATCGGATGAAAGAGAACAAAGCCGTAAGATTTATCGAGAAGGTTACGATCGATAATTAGGAAAATGGAGTATATTCAGGGATATCCTTCGAGATTAATTAACTCGATTGGACAAATATTGACATATGGGCTCTTGATCTATAGATCGGGTCCATAAAGATATGTTAGTTCATGATGAACTAAAGCGATGCTCAATGTTGACTTTTGTTGACTAAACAAATACACAGTCAAACAAAAGAAAGATAGACTAATAGAATAGATATGGCACCAGGATATGACATATGGCCAATGGTCTATCGACCAAGTCCACGAATGAATTCTGGGTTAATGGCAGATTAGATTTTCAGGGATAAGACAAGGACGGATGGAATCGACATTCAGTGCGATCCGATCTGGGGTTCAGTCATACGTCAAAGAAGAGACTTGACGATAACAGGGCGATGACGATATGTAGTAAGACAGTACAAATATCTTACTATGGTGGACACAACGTGGAAAACCGCAATACGGCAATAGCTCACGATGAACTCAGTCCATCGAACCGGTCTTAAGTTAGGTTTTGGTCTGGCTTTGCAGATGATAGAAAGATAAAGCCAGACACACAAGAAATGGGGTTAGATCACGATAGGACGATAGAAAGGATAATGACATCGCGCTATGCTCTTGCTGGATTGCGCATATGCGATGATAGCGAAGCGAGAGCAAAGCGTTAACGGCAGAACGTTAACGAAGAAACGTTAGCAGCGGAACGTTAACGATGGAACGTTAACGGCGGGAGGTAAACGACGGAACGTTAACGACGGAACGTTGACGGCGGGATGTTGACGGCGGAACGTTAACGACGGAACGTTGACGGCGGGACGTTAACGACGGAACGTTAACGACGGAACGTTAACGGCGGGACATTAACGACGAATTGGACCAAGGGTTAAGTCCGGGTTTGAGCGAAACGATTCAAGGATGAATACACTTGGCATAGGGTAGGATGGTAGGGTTGGCTCTGCGATTAAAGGTTTCCAAAGATGGCGAACCAAAATGCGCACCGACACGAAGGACTAGGCCAAAAGACGTCGCGTAGATTCTATAACATGGCTTTGACGGCAACCGGGGATCAATGAACTTCAACGGTGGGCAAAACAGGGGATAATGATTTTCTGAACACAATGACATGGCCACGACAAACCAAAATGGTTGGCGGCACAAGGACGGCGCGGTGGCAAAAGGCGACGGTAACGAATATTAAAATTTTCGTGGATGGAACAGCAGAGGGAAGTGAGCACCACGAGAACGCGCGACAGGAACTCAACGGTATATCCGGATTTGGAGGCAACCCAACGGACAGATCACAAACTGCCGATGAACGGCTGCTAAAGCTAATAGATCAAACGGTCATAACTATTAAAATAATGGATCAAACCTAACCAAAATTTACAGAGAGCCATCTGGGATCATTTGGCACAATATGACGCGAACGGATCTGAGTTTTACCTTCTGGATCAACGGGGAACGCGCGACGAAGTTTTCTGCCGTAAGTACGCAGTCTGATCGGGGAAGATTGAATTTTCTGCAGCAAACCCTTGGACAAAACCTTGAGTTAGGGTGAGCACCGTGTAGAGGACATCAAGAGGAGTCTACAGAAAAAATTGCACGGTCAAACTCGCAAAAACGAAGGAGAACGGGTGACGGCAAGATTCGAGATTGGAACGGCCATAACTTTTGATTTCCTGGATGAAACTGGACCAAATTTGGTGGAGAGATAGATCTGACCATATGGCACGAGATGACGCGAGAGGATCTCAGAAAAACTCACCCAGAAGGCGAGGAACGCGATGCCAAGATCGGCCGGCGATGGCGGCGCACCGGAAGAGCTCGTCGACGTTGTAGGAGAAAAAGGGTCGCCGGCGGTGCTCTATTTGGAATATTACAAAACTGATTCACAGGGATGTTGCAACCTTCATGGGGGTGCTCCACAAAAAATTTGAGGATGAACGGAGTTCGGGAGCGCCCTGTAGAGCTCGCCGAAGTTCTTACCGGAGTTAGGGAAAAAGGCTTGCCGAGGGATCTCCGTTGCGATTCTGATGCTGATCTTTTAGTATGATGTGGGGAATGAGGAGAGGCGTCTAGGGTTCAATTTTCAGCTACAAATGAGCAATGGATCAACGGGAAAAGCTCGCCGGAGTTGGGGAAAGAATCGGTTGCCGGAGGTGCTCCGATAGGTATTTTGAAAATCTGATTTTACTGGATGTAGAGGACAGCAAGAGGAAGCTCTGGTGAAAATTTTAGATCAAAATAAGATCGGGAGTGACCAGGAGAGCTCGCCGAAGTTATGCCTGAAATTCTTCCGGAATTACTGTAGCAGTTCTGCTTATTTAATCCGAATTATTAAGTATCACCCATAAAATCGAAATAAATATCAAAAAACCGTTTAAAAATCAGAGAAAAATCTGGAATAACACAAATAAAATATTATTACATAAAATAATAATTTTATTCGTGGACAGTATATACTTTTATATTGTTTTTAATACCTTCTTAATTTGGAAAATACTAAAACAACCCCAAAAATTTTAAGAAAATTCAGGGAGTTTAATTAGGACATTTTGAGATCAAATAAAATATTTTGGTACCACCAAATATTTTATTTTTATATCCACATATATTTTTATTTTGTTAAAGCTTTCGGAAAGGCTTTAGAAAATATATAATTTGACAAATGTAGGAAATTTCGCAGAAATTCCCTTAGGTTTATTTATATTAAATAAGATAGTTTTAGCAAAATCAAATCTTTTATTTTGTCTCCAAACTATATTTTAATTGATGAGACTTTTGGAAAGATTTTGAAATCAGGATTTTAACAAATAATGGGAAAATTCACCGAAGTTCCTTGTGATATATATATTTTTTTTAAAACTAATTCCAACCTAAATAGGGTTTTTATTTAGGAAATAGTTTTAAGTTTTTCTAAAAATAGGCAAAAGTCTTTTTCTTTTGAACTCTAGAGAAATCCAGAAAATAAAGAGGAGACAAATAAACTTGAACAACCGATAAAAATAATAATTTAATTTTTTTTATCCTATTTTTGAAATGAAAATTTGGGATGTTACAAACCTCCCCTTAATGTAATCTCGCCCCTAGATTTAGGTAGCTATAGAATTGGTTCTGGGAGACTCGACCTTCGAAGCTTTCTGTACTTGCAGACAACTTCACATGACGGCGAAAGCAACTTGCTATTCTGCGGTCTTGGTCGAAGATTGAACATCATTTCTGTTGAGTTAGTTCTTGAGAACAACTCTTGATCCGAGGAACTCAAGCTGATTGATAATTGCTTCTCGCAATTCAACGCCTTGAACGATTCCTTGATCCTTGCAAATTCACTACCAATGACCTTTGAGTAAGGGACATTGACCGAAATGAATCTGGCAACTCTTAACATCACGACTGAGTCATGGAATTCTGAAGATTCTGAATTAGTTTTATCTTATTGGACTTGTCAAAAGCATGGATAAAAATTACCAGCTCTGTTGATCTGTTGGTTTGATACTATCTTTGTCGGTTTGGTTCTCAAGTAGCGATCGAAATTCTATATCCGCTAGATATTCTTTCCATAACGAATTAATGCTTCAATTATCACTGAAGTAAAGGTACTGATCTTCAATATGCTAAATCAACAAATTTTGTCTCTACATCACATTACTGTGAATTCAGGCTCTATGGCCAACATACACATGAACATTATCCGGTAAAGTGAATGCTCAAAGACATATCAAATCCTTTATTGCCATTAATACTTTTGATTTTGAATTCTGGGTTAGATCGAGCATAACCGAATACCTTCTAATAATGACAATTCTTCTGAGGGCAATTGTTAGCAAAATGTCCGGACTTGCGGCAGGTATAACAGAGTTTATGGAAATTTTTCTTCCTTGGGCATTCGCTGACTGGGGTAGTGTCTTCGCTCAGACGTCTTTTCTTCAACTGGTTCTCTAGGCAAACTTCTCTTACGGTGTCACCACTCACTCTTGGTGTTATGTACTTAATCAAGTAACCACGGAATAACCACGTTGCGTAAAATAATTGTCTTCTCTGTGGACATCGGTTAGAATAATGACCTTCCTTTCGACAAGAGTAGCACACACGCTTGCATCGTTGTGCCTTGTTGGGTATAAATGTATGCTCATTATTGTTCTTCCGTAATTCAGGCTGGTTGCTTGAGGGCATTCTCTAGACCAATGACCTTGTTCATCACATAAGAAACATCTTTGTTGGCGATTGACACTTACTACTTTCTTGATGAAGACAGCAAAATCGGAGGTCGCATCTTTAGTTTTTCAAGTGGCGTCTCTGTATAACCGATATTACACCTCTTTTGACAATTCTTGAGTAATTGCAGCTCGAAGATTCTTCTCGCTAACGCCGAGTCACCTGCAGAACTATTGGATCCAAGGGACATTGAGTGGGCAATGATCTCGACCTTCACATAGGTAACATGTGATGTTGTTCATAGGGCACTCTCGAAAGGATGACTTCCTTCACAATCGAGCAATTGATCGCATGCTCATCAGCGGTATGGCCTATTTCTCCACAGTGAATGCATGCACGATCTTCTAACTTGTCAGGCTAACAACACTTCAAAGAACAACGTCTAGATCTTGAATCAGATGCAGAGGTAGCATTTCGATCTGAATCTATCATGATGACACCATCTTCTGTCGAAGCAAAGGAATAGCGAAAAGCATCAACAAACTCATTCCAGGTGATACTCTGCATATTTATCTGTATTGACGGTTGCAAAACTGATCCATCATTGGGGTTCTCACTGAGTTGATTTCTACTTCCACTGACTTTACTGGTTTCACCAGACTGCACCATCTGCTTGGTTGCTTCAAAGGGTTAGGGAAAAGGGAAATAGCATAGATAAGGAATAATGATCCTAATACAGGGGAGATAGGTTTAACCCAACAACTTAAGCAAACAATATTAATAACTTGGTATGGTTGCTTATATAAGCCTAAGAGCTATGCAACACATACTGCACAATCAACAATCAAGGAACAACCAAATCAACCTATACACACAAAACTACCGTCTATAAGGGCGACATTCTAGCTTAGAAGACGTGGCTCCCACACATGAGTCTCAACTAAATACTCGAAGCACTGGGTCTTCTAGTTTCAGGAACACTGCATCGATCCTCCCTTCCTTGATCTTGACGATTCCTGTCTTCACGATCTTAAGGTTCAGCAACGAGACACCCAGTACTTTCTCCTTAAGTGGGAGACATCGTTAACTACTTAGAACAACGCAGGTAAGATTTTTATTTAAACCAGTGAGGAAAGATGAATAATTTTTTTAGCAAAAGGGGAAAGAATGGAAGAATAAGATAAGTCAAGAACTTATTATTCTTTCAAGTTAAATTTTCACTTTTAGAAAATACTTTTGAAGCTCCTAAGGAACGGCCAAACTATCTAGGGTCAAGACCTACAGTCAGTATGGCTCTGATACCACCTCTGTCGGGACCCGAATATGCAAATCCGGACCCTCTGTGTATTCAGCACTAGTCCAGGATCACGCTAGTGCACACAGTCTCAACATAGATGAAATATCACAATCATACACAGCGGAATAATAAATAAAGACTTCATCTATTAATATAGAACTATTGAACGACCTTAAGGTCAAACTTACACTTGTGAGGCCTTGGTGGCTTCAACTCAAAATAAATAAACAAAGATGGAAAGAAGAACGTCGATTTAATCCCATCAATATACCACAGGCAACTGACAAGGTTCAACTCCTAGATAATCGCCTCCTCGTGAAACTTCTCCTCCTTCGAAGTTGTAGTCTTCTCCTCAACTGATGATTTTGTGTTGCAAGGGGTGAGTACATAAAGCACTCAACAAGTTGTGCATGTAATGTAATTCTATGTAACTATATGTAGGGCTTATTCCAAAGGAAAAGGCTATTATGGCTATTTTGCAATAAGCAAGATTTATGAACAAATACAATAAATAGATTGTAAAGATCAGAAACAAATAACAACAATAGATAGATTCAACATTTGAAGTAAACCAAGTTTCCAATCCTATGTCAAGTTCCAACCTTTCATGGCAATCCCGCCATCCCATTCCAAGTTTTCATTTCAAAAGTCTAACCCTTAATCAGTAATTCCGAGCTTTGCTCAATACCGTGAGCACGGCTATTCGAATAGGTTTACACTCTGCAGAGGTTATGCACTTTACCCACACGACGTGATATTCTCTTTGTGCTCGCCATCAAGACACTTCCTTTGGTGTACCGCAGAGAATTCACGACAAAGCCTTTCAGAACCTCTACCTTAACCAAAGAACCTCTCGGTGTTGCCTCGCTATCACTCCTCTCACGCATGCCACCAAGTATAGGATGTGCCAACACCGTTGGATGGGTACCAAGCCGCAAAGACAGTACGCTCCCGCAGATACACTTCCGTGTCGTCGCCCGAGGTATCGGAGGAAAGATATCAAACCCTAATCAACTAGGTCCATCCTATATCGGACATGTGGTCGCATGATTGACTCAGTCAAAGGCTTGCAAGGTTAAGTCCTTAAGATGATCGAGGCAAGACTTCCACATACCCCGCCCATCGGGCCCACCTTGGCATTCTCGCCTTGCCACTTGCCCCAATCTAAATCATAACCACCCCGCTTGATTACCAAGCACCACGTGCCATCGCAATTTAACCTCGCTATGCGTGACATCCTCTCGCCACCGCAACTCAATCTCATCGTGTGACCACACATGACACACAAGTTCATAACATCGCTCCATATTCCATTAGTCAAGATTATTTATCAAAGACTATAGTACATGTGATGGCGTGGCATGACTAAGCAACTAATACGGTCTAACCATCCCATGTTGATTATTATTACTAACCAACTATAATGAACCAATCTAGGGTGACAATATATCATGGTATACAAATGGTAAGGTAGGGTATAGAGCAATTGGGTATAATAGCTAAGTCCCAAATTTAATTGAAGACATTTGTACATGTCAAATAATATGCAATAAAGTAAAACAATATAGCAGTTTTTGTAATCGTAGGTTCAACATGATCAAAGCACAACTTGCACGGCACTTGCTATAAATCGCTCTTTACTCTTTTAATTGATCTTCGCTTTCTCAACCTTTGGCTCTTCAATCGAATGCTTGACTTCCTTGTCCTTGACTACTTTGGGTAACTTCGACGACACGCCTAACGACAAAGAAGCACAAATACAACAAAACTCAAAAGCAATTCAAATAAACTCCAATTTAATATTAGATTGGTACTAAACGAAGGGATTGAATTTAGGAACTTAGATTTGATCAAGATCGGATGAAAGAGAACAAAGCTTTGTAAGATTTATCGAGAAGGTTACGATCGATAATTAGGGAAAACGGAGTATATTCCAGGGGATATCCTTCGAGATTAATTAACTCGATTGGACAAATATTGACATATGGGCTCTTGATCTATAGGTCGGGTCCATAAAGATATGTTAGTTCATGATGAACTAAACTGATGCTCAATGTTGACTTTTGTTGACTAAACAAATACACAGTCAAACAAAAGAAAGATAGACTAATAGAATAGATATGGCACCAGGATATGACATATGGCCAATGGTCTATCGACCAAGTCCACGAATGAATTCTAGGTTAATGGCGATTAGATTTTCGAGGATAAGACAAGGACGGATGGAATCGACATTGATGCGATCCGATCCGAGGTTGATCATACATCAAAGAAGAGACTTGACGATAACAGGCGATGACAATATGTAGTAAGACAAGACAAATATCTTACTATGGTGGACACAACGTGGAAAACCGCAATACGGCAATACTGCTCACGATGAACTCATCCATCGAACCGGTCTTAAGTTAGGTTTTGGTCCGCTTTGCGATGATAGAAAGATAAAGCCGGACACACAAGAAATGGGGTTAGATCACGATAGGACGATAGAAAGGATAATGGCATCGCGCCGCTCTTCTTTGGAATGCGATATGCGATGATAGCGAAGCGAGAGCAAAGCGTTAACGGCAGAACGTTAACGAAGAAACGTTAGCAGCGGAACGTTAACGATGGAACGTTAACGGCGGGAGGTAAACGACGGAACGTTGACGGCGGGACGTTGACGACGGAACGTTAACGACGGAACGTTGACGGCGGGACGTTAACGACGGAACTTTAACGACGGAACGTTAACGGCGGGACATTAACGACGAATTGGACCAAGGGTTAAGTCCGGGTTTGAGCGAAACGATTCAAGGATGAATACACTTGGCATAGGGTAGGATGGTAGGGTTGGCTCTGCGATTAAAGGTTTCCAAAGATGGCGAACCGAAATGCGCACCGACACGAAGGACTAGGCCAAAAGACGTCGCGTAGATTCTATAACATGGCTTTGACGGCAACCGGGGATCAATGAACTTCAACGGTGGGCAAAACAGGGGATAATGATTTTCTGGACAGAATGACATGGCCACGACAAACCAAAATGGTTGGCGGCACAAGGCGGCAGCGGTGGCAAAAGGCGATGGTAACGAATATTAAAATTTTCGGTGGATGGAACAGCAGAGGGGAAGTGAGCACCACGTAGAACGCGGCGACAGGAACTCAACGGTATATCCGGATTTGGAGGCAACCCAACGGACAGATCACAAACTGCCGATGAACGGCTGCTAAAGCTAATAGATCAAACGGTCATAACTATTAAAATAATGGATCAAACCTAACCAAAATTTACAGAGAGCTATCTGGGATCATTTGGCACAATATGACGCGAACGGATCTGAGTTTTACCTTCTGGATCAACGGGGAACGCGCGAAGTTTTTCGCCGTAAAGCACGCAGATCGATCGGGAAGATTGAATTTTCTGCAGCAAACCCTTGGACAAAACCTTGAGTTAGGGTGAGCACCGTGTAGAGGACATCAAGAGGAGTCTACAGAAAAAAATTGCACGGTCAAACTCGCAAAAACGAAGGAGAACGGGTGACGGCAAGATTCGAGATTGGAACGGCCATAACTTTTGATTTCCTGGATGAAACTGGACCAAATTTGGTGGAGAGATAGATCTGACCATATGGCACGAGATGACGCGAGAGGATCTCAGAAAAACTCACCCAGAAGGCGAGGAACGCGATGCCAAGATCGGCCGATGATGGCGGCGCACCGAAGAGCTCGTCGACGTTGTAGGAGAAAAAGGGTCGCGGCGGTGCTCTGTTTGGAATATTACAAAACTGATTCACAGGGTGTTGCAACCTTCATGGGGTGCTCCACAAAAATTTGAGGATGAACGGAGTTGGGAGCGCCTGTAGAGCTCGCGAAGTTCTTACCGGAGTTAGGGAAAAAGGCTTGCCGAGGGATCTCCGTTGCGATTCTGATGCTGATCTTTTAGTATGATGTGGGGAATGAGGAGAGGCGTCTAGGGTTCAATTTTCAGCTACAAATGAGCAATGGATCAACGGGAAAAGCTCGCCGGAGTTGGGGAAAGAATCGGTTGCCGGAGGTGCTCCGATAGGTATTTTGAAAATCTGATTTTACTGGATGTAGAGGACAGCAAGAGGAAGCTCTGGTGAAAATTTTAGATCAAAATAAGATCGGGAGTGACCAGGAGAGCTCGCCGAAGTTATGCCTGAAATTCTGCCGGAATTACTGTAGCAGTTCTGCTTATTTAATCCGAATTATTAAGTATCACCCATAAAATCGAAATAAATATCAAAAAACCGTTTAAAAATCAGAGAAAAATCTGGAACGTGACCCACAGTCTTAGTAACACAAATAAAATATTATTACATAAAATAATAATTTTATTCGTGGACAGTATATACTTTTATATTGTTTTTAATACCTTCTTAATTTGGAAAATACTAAAACAACCCCAAAAATTTTAAGAAAATTCAGGGAGTTTAATTAGGACATTTTGAGATCAAATAAAATATTTTGGTACCACCAAATATTTTATTTTTATATCCACATATATTTTTATTTTGTTAAAGCTTTCGGAAAGGCTTTAGAAAATATATAATTTGACAAATGTAGGAAATTTCGCAGAAATTCCCTTAGGTTTATTTATATTAAATAAGATAGTTTTAGCAAAACCAAATCTTTTATTTTGTCTCCAAACTATATTTTAATTGATGAGACTTTTGGAAAGATTTTGAAATCAGGATTTTAACAAATAATGGGAAAATTCACCGAAGTTCCTTGTGATATATATATTTTTTTAAAACTAATTCCAACCTAAATAGGGTTTTTATTTAGGAAATAGTTTTATGTTTTTCTAAAAATAGGCAAAAGTCTTTTTCTTTTGAACTCTAGAGAAATCCAGAAAATAAAGAGGAGACAAATAAACTTGAACAACCGATAAAAATAATAATTTAATTTTTTTTATCCTATTTTTGAAATGAAAATTTGGGATGTTACATCGGGGCTTTGGCTGTGTTGCAAACCAGTCGTCCGACCCCGAGTGGTCGGGTCGTCCGACCTGAGTGGTCGGGGCTTTGGCTATGTTGCAAACCAGTCGTCCGACCCCGAATGGTCGGGTCGTCCGACCTGAGTAGTCGGGGCTTTGGCTGGTTGGAGACCAGTCGTCCGACCCCGAGTGGTTGGGTCGTCCGACTCCGAGTGGTTGAGACTAGTGGTCGGACCTCGAGTGGTGGGATGGAGACCGATGGTCGCACCATGGTTGGTCGGGATGGAGACCGTGGTCGCACCACGTGTAGTCGGGGTTATCTTTGGTCGCCGTAGTGTATACCGTCTGCTGAGATGGATATGTGTTGTTGGACATTGCTATGTGATGTGGTTTCCTTGTCTATGATGGTTGCGGGACTTTGGAGCTAGGTCATGGTGGCGAAGGGGATCGGGACTAGGCCGGGAGAGCCGAGGTCCGGATGATCAAGGTGTCGCCAAAGATGGTGAGGCCAGGAGTAGCTGCAAGCCGAGAAGACAAAGGAATGGATGAGATGCTAACTTGGTTTGCTCTGATCTAGGAGGACCGTTGGATCGCGGTCAGGAAGATAGAGTAGCGGGTCAAGTTAGTGTGAGTTGAAAAGCGTGCAAAACCCGTTGTGTTGTTGGGTTTCGGGTGAGCCCATGCATAGCTTTGTGAGTGGGTAAAATCTCAGCCCTTGATGGAGTGCTCTAGGGTTTAGAGGCTCATCCAAGGGTGGTAGGTGTTCCAAGCCTGCTATGAATAGACAGGGGAGAGGTGTCTCCTTGGGGTGAGCAGTGAGGAAAGTCTACGTGAGTAGTTGAGAGTTGTTGAGAGCGATGTAAGGATCAAATCCCGGCTCTTGGATGTTGGCTTAGGATTGAAGCAGACATCCAAAGGTGGGAATTGATCCTGTGTCACTATAAATAGAGGGTAGGGACAGCCTCCCTCTTTGAAGGTTGTGAAGGTTACGAGGTTTTTCTTTGCTCATTTGAGCTTTGTCCACTTTGTTGTGAGGCTTTGTAAACCTCCTTCCGTAAATGAAATGTTCTTCATTTCTATTCTGTTTCATTTCTCTTACGTATTTACATTACGCACTTAAATTACATTATCTAAATTCCGCATTTACTTACTTGCAATTTACCTTACGTAATTTGGATTTGCCTCATCTCCTTCTACATGCTATTGAGTCTTTGTTGAAATTCATGATTGATGAACTCTTCTTTGGATTGGTGCTTTCAATCTTTTAGGCAATCCTTACGCTCTTGTTGCAAGTTGTAAATCATGTGTTCTTAAAGTGCGTAAACGTGTGACTTGCGTTCTTTAGTCTTGATTGGCTTCGGTTCTTGTTGCCAAGGATGAAAGATTCTTTGGATGAATCTTCTATAGATCATATCCCAATCATCTAGGCAATCTACAACCTCTTCTATTCATTTTGCAAGAAACCAATTTCGTGCCTAGTTTTGAGATAGTGTTTCTATTTGTTTGAAGGGTTGTTTCTTCGTGTACTTACTTGCTATGATTTGTGGAGAGTCATCCAAGAATTTCGACTATCAACTCCCAGACAAGTTAGGGGTGAAGTCTGTGTTCGTGACTCTGCTTTTTGGTGTTGCATTTGTTAAACCGAAAAGGACGGAACCTTGGTATTAATTCCTTCGATTGTTGATTGAAATAGGTTCCGACATCCTTTGGGAGGTGCACACCAATTTTCATGTTTTGGATCACCGATCAAAAGTTACATCGATTTCATTTTTGAGATCGTGCTGATTTTATCGCTTTACGAACACTATTCACCCGAAAGCAATCGCTCATCCGCCACTTCGTGTCGGGAGTACTGCTCATCCGGTCGGGGGTCTTGTTCACCCGAGCATCGCTCATCCGAACACTTCAGTCGGGAGTCTTGCTCATCCGACCACTTCGTGTCGGAAGTATTGCTCATCCGACCGATCTTTGGTCGGGGTCTTGTTCACCCGAACACTATTTATTCCGAGTACTGTTCATCCGACCTCTGTAGGTCGGGGGTACTGTTCATCCGACCAGAAATACCCGACCAGTGCAGTTTCTTTCTGGTCTTTTGGTGGTTTGGATTTTAGGGGGAGAGTTTATTCAAAAATTTTATTTGGCTCCTATTCACCCCCCTCTAGTCGCCTTTTTCGATCTTTCAGGATCCGATAGTTACCGCTGTGACCCAGCATCAACAAGAGAATCTTCGAGTCAAAGTTGCCCAAGAATTAGCAAAAGGATGTGGAACACTACTTGTATGTGCCATGTAGCTTGAAAGGTTAAAGAAGTAGTACTTCAATCCTGTCAACCCACTTCAAGAAATCATTAAGAGGTTATCATCGACAGCTTGTTTCTTTTGTGACAAAGCAGGTCAGTTGGCCAAGAGATGCTATATGAAACGACAAGCGGTGACTCACAGGAAGAGCAACATTAAGTGCTACAATTGTCGTTGGCCATTATGCTAATCGATGCCCACAAAGAGGACAAGCATTCCTTGTAGCTACGATTATTCTAGAAGTCACCTCAGTCAAGTAGTTAACACCAAGAGTGAGCAATGAAGTCGCAAGAATAGTCTGCCTAGAGAATCGGTTTAAGAAGAGGCATTTGAACAAAGACACTACCCCGGTCAACATGCTCAAGGAGGGAGTTTTCCTCCTAGAATCTGCTATACCTGTCATAAGCTCGGGCATTTTGCCAACAACTGCCCTCAGAAGAAAGAAATCACCTCGGTCGGTTCGTTTCAATCTCAACTCTACCCCTTCTAAGACCAGTGCCAATGTTAAATCGAGAAGTATCTCAAGATGCCAGTCAAGACGGAGGAGCAACTCAATCTATCTTGAGAGGTCGTGTCAATTATGTCACCACAGAAGGAGCATATGGATTGCCAGATGATGTATTGGGTAAGTTCCTGATTAACTCAGTACCTGCTATAGTTTTATTGGACTTTGGAGCTTTGCATTCGTTTGTTTCTTGAGCTTTTGCCATTGGGAATGGGCTGAAGGATATGAATCTTAAGTGTATGCTATTAGTCCAAGCCCCAGGATCAGAACTCTGATCTAACATTGGGTGTTTGAGAGTTAAGTTGCTCATTGATGGAGTAAAGTTCCTAGCGAACCTTGTTATATTGGATACCATACCCTAGATGTTATCCTTGGAATGGATTAGTTATTCAAGCACAGGGCTATGTTGGATTGTGGTCGAAGAGTAGTGTCAGTTGAAAGTCCAAAAGGCGAGAAAGTGGAATTTCATGTGACAGCAGTTCGTGATGGTTAGTTAATGGTTAATAGCGCAAAAGTTGCTAGTTTGAAGGATGTGCCAGTTGTTAGAGAATGCCAGATGTTTTCCTGAGGATATGCCTGGAATGTCACCAGACCGAGATAATGAGTTTGTGATTAAGTTAGTGCCTGGTATAGCCTTATTAGCGAAAAGACCTTGTCGGATGCTTACCGATGAGTTGGTAGAAATAAGGAAGCAGATTGAAGAGTTGTCGGAAAAAGGTTTTATGAGACCTAATTCGTCTCTATGGGGAGCACCTGTTCTGTTCGTCAGAAAGAAAGACGAAAGTTTAAGGATGTGCATTGATTATCATGCTCTTAATAAAGTGATGGTAAAAAATAAGTATCTATTACCCAGGATCAATGATTTGTTCGATCAGTTAAGAGGAGCTAGAGTTTTCTCCAAGATAGATCTTCGATCAAGATATCACCAGTTGAAGATCCATACTGAGGATGTCCCTAAGACTGTGTTCTCTACGCGATACAGACATTACGAGTTTACGGTCATGTCTTTTGGATTGACTAATACTCTTGTATATTCATGAACATGATGAATAAGGTTTTCATGGAATATTTAGAAAAAGTTTGTGGTTGTGTTCATTGATGGCATACTTGTTTACTCCAAGTCGGAAGAAGAACTTGTAGAACATTTGAAATTAGTCCTTGAAGCTGCGAGAGCAACAGCTATATGCTAAGTTCAGTAAGTGTAATTTTTGAAAAGAGAGTTGAATTCCTTGGACATGTGATGACTGCTAAAGGAGTTGCGGTAGATCCAAGCAATGTGAAAGCAATGTTGTATTGGGAGCAACCAAAGTTAGTTACCCAGATCCGTAGTTTCCTGGGATGACAAGATATTACCATCGATTTATCGAGGGAAATTCGACAATTACGAGGCCGCTTATGCAGTTGTTGAAAAAGGAAAAGAAGTTTGCATTGACGCCAGAGTGCGAAAAGAGTTTTTAGGATTTGAAGAAGCGTCTAATGGCAACACCGGTGTTTGTGTTGCTAGATGTTCAGAGCAGTTTTGATGTCTATTGTGACACTTCTAGATAAGGACTTGAATGCGTACTAATTCAGAATGGCAAAGTAGTTGCATATGCTTCAAGTCAATTAAGGCCGCATGAAGAGAATTACCCGGCATATGATTTGGAATTAGTTGTCGTAGTGCATGCTTTGAAGTTGTGGCGTCATTATCTCATCAATAATAGACGAGGGATATATACGAACCATGAGAGGTTAAAGTACATCTTTACCCAATCGGATCTCAATGAGGCAAATGAGATGGTTGGAGTTGATAAATGATTATAATGTTGGAATCCACTATCATCCAGGTAAGGCTAATGTGGTAGTCGATGCCTTGAGTCGTAAGTGCCATAATGCCAGTATGCTAGTTCAGGAGGATCAATCTGAGCTATGTAAAGAACTTCAAAGGCTGAAATTGGAAGTTGTTCCAAAATGATTTCTAGCTACTTTAGAGGTAAAGTCGACGTTAGAAGATCAGATCAGAGAAGGTCAGCAGGATGGTGAAAAGAACAACAGAATCAAGTTTAAGAAGAATGAAGGCTTAGCCAAGGATTTTACTTTGGATGATCAAGGTACCATGTGGTGTTAAAGGGTGTGCCGAACAAGAAGGAGCTTGAGCAGTTGATTCTTGAGGAAGCACATGATTCAAAATACTTGAATTCATCCAGGAAGTGCTAAGATGTATCAGGATTTTAAAGAAAGATTTTGGTGGCCTAACATGAACCGTGAAGTTGCTAAGCATGTTGCTCTAAGTGATGTATGTAAGAGAGTAAAGGCAATGCATCAGAGGCCTGCTGGTTTGTTACAACCGCTAAAGGTTTGAGTGGAAGTAGAAAGCAAACCGGTAATAAAATCCATATCACCAGCGGTTTACCGAGAACCCAGAATGGTTATGATTCCATATGGGTTATCGTTGATTGTTTGACCAAAGTTGCTCATTTTATACCAGTTAAGACTATTTATTTAGGAGATAGCTTAGCAAAGCTATATGTGTCAAGGATTATGTGTTTGCATAGAGTACCCAAGAAGATAATGTCAGATAGAGGTACCCAATTTACCTCGAGATTTTGGAGTAAGTTGCATGAAGCAACGGGAACTCGTTTGAATTTTAGTATAGCGTATCATCCGCTGACAGATGGTCAGACTGAGAGAGTTAATTAGATTTTGGAAGATATGTTGAGAGCTTGTACTTTAGCTTATGCTACTTCGTGGGATAAATGTTTGCCGTATATTGAGTTTAGTTATAACAACAGTTATCAAGTAAGTTTGTAGATATCATCATTTGAAACTTTGTATGGTCGTGCCTGTCATACTCTGTTGAATTGGATTGAGACAGGAAAGTGTCTTGTGTTTGGGCCTGATATTCTTAAGGAAGCCAAAAAGCAGATTGCTATGATCAGAGAGAGGTTGAAAGTAGCTCAGTCAAGACAGAAGGGTTATGCTGATAATCGTCAACGAGAGTTGAGATTTGAGCCAGATGATTTTATGTATCTTAGAGTTACTCCTCTTAAAGGTATTAAAAGATTTCACACTAAAGGAAAGGTTGCACCAAGATATGTTGGCCCGTATAAAATCTTGAGCCGTCGAGGAGAGGTTGCGTATCAATTGGAGTTGCCACAGTCATTGGCAGAAGTGCGTGATGTGTTCCATGTGTCACGGTTTAAGAAGTGCCTCATAGTGCCAGCAAAGCGATACCGTTAGAAGGAATTGAACTGCAGGAAAATTTAACTTACAAGGTGCAACCGATCAGGATTTTGGATTTTATGGAGTGCAGGACCAAAAACAAGTCGATTCGCTATTGTAGAGTTAGTGGAGTAACCATTTAGAAAGTGAAGTTACCTGGGAGCGTAAGGAAGATCTGAAGTCAAAATTCCCTTACCTATTTCTTAGTTAGCTTTGAATCTCGGGGTCGAGATTCTATTAAGGGGTTGTAACATCCTAATCTTTGTTTTTTATTAATTTAATATGCTAATTGTGCATCTTCTGAATTTATTGGAATTTTCTAGAATTTATTTGGATTTATTTATTATTTTTGAATTATGGTTAATATAGAAAAGTATTTAAAATTTTGAAAATTGTAAATACAAATTTTTCAAAAATATTTTTTTGGGTTCCAAATGTCTCAAAATATTTTCTAGAATTTTTTGTTAATTTTACTATTTTATTTGATCTAAACTATGTTCTAGAATTATTTTAAATCAAAAAGGTTTTGAAAATTCATATGAATAGTATTGGGCCTCAACCCAATGGGTGTCGGGACTCGAATTTGCAAATCCGGACCCTCTGTGTATACCGCACTAGTCCAGGATCACGCTAGTGCACACAGGCTCAACATAGATGCTATCATAGTCACACACGTAAATATAGCATAAACTTCATTAATTAATAATAGCTGTTGTCTTACATGAATAATGCCTCACAGGGCTTAAAAAGAGTATCAATGAGAAGCAATGAAATAGAATAAACGCAGTGGCGCTCGATTCGCCACGAGCAACCGACGAGGCTCGGACCCTAAGCATTCGTGATCCAAATAATCCTCATCCATGATCGCGAGATTCTTCCTCTTCGAAGTTGTTGTTGATGGGGTGAGTACATAAAGCACTCAACAAGTTGTGCAAAATAATGCAAGTCTAATATTCTATATGTTTGGCTTAATCCAAAGGAATGGCTAGTAAGGGTATTTTTGCAATAAAGCGACATTTAACAAGAATACAATAAATAGATTGGAAAGCGATAAAACAAATACGAGAATTAATAAATTCAAGATTTCAAATACACCAAGTTTCCAATCCTAAATTAATTTTCCACTTTCCATGGCACCTTGCCATCCCAACAAGTTTTTGTTTAACAAAAGTCTAACCCTTAATCAGAATTCCGAGCTTTGCTCAATACCGTGAGCACGGCTATTGAATAGATTGTACACTCTGCAGAGGTTATGCACTTTACCCACACGATACAACCAAACACCACCAAGGCGAGTGATCATAACAAAGCCTTTACAATGCTACACCTAGACCCAAGATCGCTCGCTAAGGTTTCAACACTGAAGGGTTAAACCACCACAACAGCCCCCTCTTGCGCCATGTGAGTTAAAGCGTAACCGGGACTCACTATTCACCACGACAAGATCAAATCTAGGTTTCACAAATTATTCAACTAGGTGTCCCATTCGCACATGTGGTTGCAAGAGAGACTCGGGTCAAAGGCTTGCAAGGTTAAGTCCTTAAGGTGATTAAGGCAAGACTTCCACATACCCCCGCCAAACTGGCCCACCTTGGCACACCGCCTTGCCACTTGCCTCAATCTAAAATCATTACCACCCCGCTTGATTACCAAGCACCACATGCCATCAACATTTCAATCCCGATGTGTGACCTCCTCGCCACGACAACTTGATATCATTGTGTGACAACACATGACACACCAATTCATAAACATTGTTCCATATTCCATTAGTCAAGATTAAGTATCGACATTCGGACACATGTGATGACGTGGCATGGCTAAGCAATCTATGACGATCTAACTAGCCCATGTTGATTATCAACTATAATTCCACATCCTAGGGTGACAAATAGATCATGGCATATAATTGACAAGGTATGGTTTAATTCAAATAGGCATATTATCTAATTCCCAGATTAATTGAAATCATTTATACACATAAAATATCATGCATAAAGTTTAAAAGACAAAATAGTAATTTGGTGAAAATTAGGTGCAACATGATCAAAGCACAACTTGCCTTGGAGTAGGTGCTGGTCTTGATCTGAGCTTGGGTCTTGGAGCGACGAATCTTCTTAGGATCACCGAAAGCGGTTCAACGTCTACGCTAAACGATGCCAAAATAGCAAATAAACACCAAACCAGAGAGCAACCAAACTCCAAAAATAAAATAAAATTCACCAATAAATAGATCTTGATTTTACAAATTTTAGAAATTTGAAACACTCAAATCCGAGTTAAAATGCAAAAGATATAGCCTTTTGAAGTTTGAATAACATCAAAATACAGAAAATAGAATTTCGATTTTTCCGAATTATTTTCTATTGGAAAAGATTTTATTGCGCAACGGCGACGTACGACTCGGACCAATCAGCGCCGACCGTCGCTCGTCCATGGACTCGGTCCACGGAATCGCCTCGTCCACCGTGGGACGCGCCCACGGCGCCTCGACCACGCGCCCGACACGCGGCGCGCATCGATTGGGCTGCGGCGCCGCGTCGCGATGCTCGACACGCGGCGCGATCTGCGCGACGATCCGACGGCTAACGCTTCATCGCGACACGCGCGCGATCTCACCCGAACAACCATGATCCAACGGTCACGCTTACCCGAGCCGCTTTATCGCAGACGGCGACGTGGCTCGATCCGATGGTCCGCCGAGATCCGACGGCCGTGCGGCTTCGGCACGGCGATGTCGCGGCGGCGCTGAGTTCCGGAGACGAGGACGACGACGACCCAGACGGCGTTCGGCTCTGCCGCGACGAAGAGGTAGTCTGCTCGGTGCGGCTCGACGTGGCGAACCCGAGCTGGAACCCACACGCCGAACGGCGGCTTGACGACGGCGGAACGGCGAAAACGAAGCGCGGCGCTAGAAAACTACGGCGAGCTCTCGGGGCTAAACGGCGGTGACTCAACGGCGAAGGCTAGCATCGCGGATGCGCTCGGGATGAGGAACCTCGGTGTGCGGGCTGCGGCTTTTATAGCCTCGGCATGCGCGCTAAAACGGCAACCCTAAATCACGCGGCGGCGGAAGAAGCGGCGACGGATTCGAAAACCGAATCGAGACGAAGGTCGATACCGTCCGACGGTAACGAGCGCCGAGATTAGATCCGGTGATACGATCCGATCCGCTCTTTCCAAAATCAACGGCGAGATCTAAACTTACCAAAACAACGCGAAACGATCCCGACCGCCGATCTCAATCCAACGGCCAAGGCGCTAGGGTTTCGCGAAGGAGACAACCGTCCGATCTTCATCCAACGCCACGCGCGAGGCGGCGTGAAGCAGCCGATCGGGCCGCACGTCGATGGTCGACACGACGCGATCTTGGGCGAAGCCCGATTTATTCACTCGATTTTCAAAAGCTTTTGATTTAAAATAATTCCGAAATTAGATTAATCTACTTTAAGCAATTAAAATATCGGAAAAATCGAGAAAATTCTCATAAATACTTTGAGACATTACGAGCACAAATAAAATATTTTTGGTAAAACTTTATATTAACTTTATCTATATATATTTAGTTTTCACAAAGGTTCAATATACTTAATTAAATTCAATTCAATTAATTTCGGAAAAAATCCAATAAATTCGAAAATCACCAAAAAGCATATGAGCGAAATTATAAGCCAAATTTTTGGGATGTTACAAACCTCCCTTAATGTAATCTCGACCCGAGATTCAAGGTCGACTAGGAAATAGGTTTGGAAATTCGACTTGAGATCCTCTTCACGCCCTGTGTTGCTTCATTCTCGTAATGGTTGCTCCATGAACTCGCAAAGCGAATCGACTTGGTCCCGGTCTTGCGGTCCATAACATCCAGATTCGATTGGTTGCTCCTTGTAGGTCGATCTTTCGCAATTCAATCTCTCCCAAAGGCGTCGCTCACTGCACCAAGACACTTCTTGAGCTGTGACACATGGAACACATCATGCACGCCGCTAGTGATCTGCGCAATTCTAAGCGATAAGCAACCTCCTCGACGGCTCAAAATTTTGAACGGTCCAACATATCTTGGGGCAAGCTTCCTTTAACGTGGAACCTTTTAACTCCTTTCGAGGGTAACCCTAAGATATATGAAATCATCAGTTCAAGCTCAAATCACGCGTCGATTATCGCATAACTTTTTGTCTTGATTGCGCGATTTTCAACTGTCTCTTATCATGGCAACTTGCTCTTGACTTCCTTGAGAATATTAGGGCCAAATATCATACGTTCCCTGTCTCATTCCAATTCAATGGGCACGACAGCACGACCATATAAAGCTTGAATGGCGACATCGCAAACTAGCACAGTAATCTGTTGTTATAACTGAACTCTGCATATGGCAAACACTTATCCCATGATGTAGTATAGGCTAATGCACAAGCCCTTAGCATATCCTCCAGAATTTGATTTACCCTTTCTGTTTGACCATCAGTCTGCGGATGATATGCTATCTTTGAAGTTCAAACGCTGTTCCCATAGCTTCATGCAATTTATCCCAAAATCTCGAGGTGAACTGGGTACCTCTATCTGACACTATTTTCTTTGGTACACCATGCAAACACACGACTCTGGCTATGTATAGTTCTGCTAACCGGTCTCCTGAGTAAGTGGTCTTGACTGGAATGAAGTGAGCAACTTTGGTCAATCGATCCACGATAACCCATATAGAATCATACCCATTTTGAGTTCTTGGCAATCCAAAGGACGAAATCCATACCGATTTCTTCCCACTTCCATTCTCGGGACTTTTAGCGGTTGTAGCAAACCTCGCTGGTCTCGATGTATTGCCTTAACTCTCGGCATACATCGCACAAGGCAACGTGCTCGCGACTTCAGCGCTTCATATTCGCCACCAAAACCTCTCCTTTAAGTCCTGGTACATCTTAGCGCTTCTGGATGAATTGAATACTTGGAATCATGAGCCTCTTCCAAAATCAACTCGCTTAAGTTCTAGTCATTTTGCACACAAATGCGACCCTTGAACCACATGGTACCTTGGTCGTCCACACAGAAAGTCCTTTGCTAATCCTTCATCCTTTTTAGCCTTGATTGGTTGACTTTCTCATCATCTTTTGTCCTTCCCGAATTTGATCTTGAGCATTGGCTTCACTTCCAAAGCAGCTAGGAATCCTTCTAAAACTACTTCCAATTTTAAATTTTGCAATTCTCGCACGATTCGATTGTCCTTCCGCACCATCATATTCGCCACGTAGCTCTTGCGACTTAAGGCATCGCTACCACATTTGCTTTTCCGGATGGTAATGAATTCCCATGTTATAATCCTTGATTAATTCCAACCATCTCCTTTGCCTCATATTGAGATCGATTGAGTGAAAATATATTTCAAACTCTTATGGTCCGTATATATCTCACATCTATTTCCAATGAGATAATGACGCCACAATTTCAAGGCATGCACCACGGCACCAATTCCAAGTCATGCGTAGGATAATTTCCTTCATGCGGTCTTAATCGCCTTGACGCATATGCGACCACTTTACCCTCTTGCATCAATACGCATCCAAGACCTGTCTTGACGCATCACAAGATATATCAAGTCGTTTCGAACATTAGGCAAAACCAACACCGGGCCGTTGTTAAACGCTTCTTTAATTCCTCAAAACTCTTATCACAATCAAGCGCCCATGAAAATTTCTTTTCCTTTTTCAATAAGCGAGTAAGAGGTCTAGCAATCGTCGAAAATCCTTCTATGAACCGCGATAATATCCTCGCCATTCCGTAAAACTTGGACTTGAGTGATGACTTTGGTTGCTCCTAATGCAACACGCCTCCACTTTGCTTGGGTCGACAAGAACTCCTTCTGCAGATCATGACATGACCGAGAAATTCCACCTTTTCCTTCCAAAAGTCGCATTATTGAATTTAGCATACACCGTTGTTGCTCGCAGACTTTTCCAACACTAGCCTCGGATGATTTGCGTGCTCGCTTCGGTCTTGAATATACCAAAATATCATCTATGAACACAACAACAAACTTGTCCAAGTATTCCATGAAAATCTTATTCATCAAGTTCATGAAATAGGTGGCGCATTGGTCAATCCAAAAGACATGACCGTGAACTCATAATGTCCGTATCTTGAAGAAAATGCGGTTTTGGAACATCTTCCGTCCGAATCTTTAGTTGATGATATCCGAACGAAGGTCTATCTTGGAGAAAACTCGGCTCCTCTCAAGCGGTCGAACGGATCATCAATCCTTGGCAACGGATACTTATTCTTAATCGTCACTTCATTAAGTGCACGGTAATCAATACACATTCTAAGGCTTCCATCCTTTTCCCGACAAACAAAGCTGGCGCTCCCCATGGCGATTTAACTTGGTCTTATAAAACCTTTTCTAATAACTCGTCGATCTGTTTCTTCATCTCTACTAACTCATCGGTAGGCATCCGTAAGGTCTTTTGCTATTGGTGCTTTGTACTGTACTAACTCAATGACAAACTCGATGTCACGGTCAGCGGCATTCTGGCAGATCCTCCGAAATACATCTGGATATTCTTTGACCACCGCACGTCCTCAATGCCGACGGCTTTCATGCTATTAACCATTAATTGACCCTTGCGAACCGATGTCGCTCGAAATTCCACCTTTCTCTCTGTAGGGCTCTCAATGGATACAACCCTTCGACCACAATCCAATACCGCCTTATGCTTGGTTAACCAATCCATACCAAGGATAACATCTAAAACTTGGGCATCTAGAATAATTAAGTTCGCTAGGAACTCTACCCGTTAATTATCGACTTTACCCCAAACATCCAATATTAGATCTTAACTCGGATCACGGGCTTGAACTAGCATCACACACTTGAGATTTTTCATGCTTAAACCATTTTTAGATGCAAAAGCTCGAGAGACAAATGAATGTGAAGCTCTGAATCAAATAATCTTATGCAGTAATCGAGTTTACAAAAACTTACCCAAGACGACGCCCGATGCTTCACTCGGCTCCATCGGCGGTGATGTGGTTGACTCGCCTCGAATAGTAGCTTGAGGCGTCACTCCCGCCTATCCGGCTCCTCGATTCGCTCCGTCATCGGTGCCTTAGCAGTGTCGCTCCAAGGTTGAAACGCATCGGCGTGATTCCTCCTTTCTCGGGACATCTATTAGCATAATGCCCTGACCATTGCAATCAGTAGCACCTTCTCGGCGGCCGATCACGACTCCCCTTGAGCATTGTTACCTTGGGCGTCGATAACCTTGTCCCGATGGTCGCGGTGCGGTGTTGTTGGCTTGTTAACGACTTGTGGTTGGAACCTAGCAAACCGCTATGGGTCATCCTCATTCGTAGGTGGTTAGGCGCCCACAGGTTAGTCATCAAGCGCTTGCGATTTTCCCCAAGCTCCTTGCGCTTATCCTCCGTAATCAAAGCCTTGTTTACCAATTCTTGGAAATCGGAAAAGTGTGGGTAATCACCCACTTGCATACGAAGTTTAGTCCTTTCATGAAGCGGACTGTCTAGCCTTGTCCGTCGCTACATCTTCGTGAGCATAGCGTGCTAAGCGTGTGAATTTGTTCAAGTAATCACCACCGTTGGCCTCCTTGCTTAAGCGCCCAATTCTTCCTTTTTCAGTCCATCATTCCTCCGCACGTGGTATGGCGAAAGGCCGTTGCGAATTCTTCCCACGTGATTTCCATGGGTGCCTCATGAGTAGCACGAAGAGTTCTCCCACCATTCTCGCATTGTTCCTCTAGCCGATGGGATGCGTAAAGAACCCTCTCATGCCCTTCACATTGTGTGATGTACAACTTCCTCTCAATGGTTCTCACCAATCATCCGCTTCCAAGGGGTTGACGCGTTCGAGAATGTTGGCGGTCGGGTCCTCATGAAGTCCGACAACTTGGAGTAAGGACGAGGCCCGCCATTGTTGTTACGCTTTCACGGGTTGTTGATCGCAGCCATATTGGTCATCTGCTGCATCATAGTCCGCATCAACCGAGTTTGCGCAGCGAGAAAAGCTCCCAAGTTCTCGCATATCCTTTGGCGGTGCTTGCTGCGGTGGTACTCCTTCATTGGGATTGTTGCTCGAGCGTAGACCACTTCAAGCCCCATTGTTGCCGCGAGTGTTCACCATCCGCTTGATTGTTTCTTGGGTTAGGAAAGATAGATGTAGCATAGATAAGATGCAAGAATTTCTAAGGCGGAAGCAAGTTAAACCCAACTTAAATAATCTTTATTATTATTACTTGGTATGGTTGCTTACAATGCCTAAGGGCTTTGCAACACATAACGCACACTCAAACAAACAATTAAGAACCAACTAAACATGCAACTTTAACGCCTACTAAAAGGGTAAAGGCTAACTTAAAACGCGACTCAACACTCGAGTCTCAACACAACTCTAAGATCGACTCACTCATCCACCACCCGGTGAGACCGATCCGGGCATACACTGGTGGGTGGGTGGCATGGGTGCGAACCTATCCCGTGACCCTCTGCTGGCTCCTCGGGCTCCCACTCACGCTCTTCCGGTCTTCTTCTTCTTCTTCTTGGCGACCTCATCCGGCTCTGGACGACTTGGTCCGCTATTTCTCGGCTACACCGCAAGGCCTCCTCCGGCTCGCCGATGACTCTGGCCGCTGCGTCGCGGGTCTTTTGAAGCTCCCGCTCGCCACTCTCAACGCCTCACACGCTGTCTCCGGTTCTTGCGCAGTGTCCTCAAGTGATCCTCCGGCGGTGGCGAACTCAAGCAAGGTGTACTGCAGAGCACACTCTCCTTCCACGATCCGTCGACGCCGCACGCCGCACCGTCGGGTGAAGTCGAAATACGGTGTTGCGGCTCGTAGGCGAGTCGTGGCGGATCCGTCGTGAGAGCAAGTCTAGCGACCTCTGAACTCCGGCCTCGTAAGTGAACCTCGGGCGGTGATGTGGATCGGTCTGGTGGTCTCGCCGCACTCTCGGCGAAGATGATCGACTGCGTAAGAACCCCGATGCACACCGTTGACGTTCCAGTTGCTTCCTCGGTAGAGCGGACGATCAAAGCCTCCAATCACTTGAAGAACTCTCCACGGCTCCATGGCATAGCCACCTGCCTTGACTCGAAGGACTGGAAGATCGGCATCTATTCAAAACAAAATTTTGAATAAGATCTCCACTAAACGGCAACGAAAAGAAGGTAATTTAGCAAGGATGAGAGTAGGAGGATGAGATAAGCCAAGAGTTTCATATTAGTCAATTTTTGTTTTCTTTAGAAAATAATTTTGGACACTCCTAAGAGATACCAACTACCTAGGGCCAAGACCTATAGTCGGTATGGCTCGATACCACCTCTGTCGGGACCCGAATTTGCAAATCCGACCCTCTGTATACCGCACTAGTCCAGGATCACGCTAGTGCACACAGCTCAACATAGATGCTATCATAGTCACACACATGAAATATAGCATAAACTTCATTAATTAATAATAACTGTTGTCTTACATGAATAATGCCTCACAGGGCTTAAAAAGAGTATCAATGAAGAAGCGGAAATAGAATAAACGCAGTGGCGCTCGATTCGCCACAGTAACCGACGAGGCTCGGACCCTAAGCATTCGCATCCAAATAATCCTCATCCATGAGCGTAGATTCTTCCTCTTCGAAGTTGTTGTTGATGGGGTGAGTACATAAAGCACTCAACAAGTTGTGCAAAATAATGCAAGTCTAATATTCTATATGTTTGGCTTAATCCAAAGGAATGGCTAGTAAGGGTATTTTTGCAATAAAGCGACATTTAACAAGAATACAATAAATAGATTGGAAAGCGATAAAACAAATACGAGAATTAATAAATTCAAGATTTCTGAAATACACCAAGTTTCCAATCCTAAATTAATTTTCCACTTTCCATGGCACCTTGCCATCCCAACAAGTTTTTGTTTAACAAAAGTCTAACCCTTAATCAGTAATTCCGAGCTTTGCTCAATACCGTGAGCACGGCTATTCGAATAGATTGTACACTCTGCAGAGGTTATGCACTTTACCCACACGATACAACCAAACACCACCAAGGCGAGTGATCATAACAAAGCCTTTACAATGCTACACCTAGACCCAAGATCGCTCGCTAAGGTTTCAACATCAAGGGTTAAACCACCACAACAGGCCCCCTCTTGCGCCATGTGAGTTAAACCGTAACCGGGACTCACTATTCATCACGACAAGATCAAATCTAGGTTTCACAAATTATTCAACTAAGGTGTCCCATTCCGGACATGTGGTTGCAAGAGAGACTCAGTCAAAGGCTTGCAAGGTTAAGTCCTTAAGGTGATTAAGGCAAGACTTCCACATACCCCGCCAAACTCGCCCACCTTGGCACTTGCCCTTGCCACTTGCCTCAATCTAAAATCATTACCACCCCAGTTGATTACCAAGCACCACATGCCATCAACATTTCAATCCCGATGTGTGACCTCCTCGCCACGACAACTTGATATCATTGTGTGACAACACATGACACACCAATTCATAAACATTGTTCCATATTCCATTAGTCAAGATTAAGTATCGACATTCGGACACATGTGATGACGTGGCATAGCTAAGCAATCTATGACGATCTAACTAGCCCATGTTGATTATCAACTATAATTCCACATCCTAGGGTGACAAATAGATCATGGCATATAATTGACAAGGTATGGTTTAATTCAAATAGGCATATTATCTAATTCCCAGATTAATTGAAATCATTTATACACATAAAATATCATGCATAAAGTTTAAAAGACAAAATAGTAATTTGGTGAAAATTAGGTGCAACATGATCAAAGCACAACTTGCCTTGGAGTAGGTGCTGGTCTTGATCTGAGCTTGGGTCTTGGAGCGACGAATCTTCTTAGGATCACCGAGCGGTTCAACGTCTACGCTAAACGATGCCAAAATAGCAAATAAACACCAAACCAGAGAGCAACCAAACTCCAAAAATAAAATAAAATTCACCAATAAATAGATCTTGATTTTACAAATTTTTAGAAATTTGAAACACTCAAATCCGAGTTAAAATGCAAAAGATATAGCCTTTTGAAGTTTGAATAACATCAAAATACGAAAATAGAATTTCGATTTTTTCAATTATTTTCTATTGGAAAAGATTTTATTGCATAGCGCGACCGACGCCGACTCGGACCAATCAGTACGACACGTCGCTCGTCCATGGACTCGGTCCACGGAATCGCCTCGTCCACCGTGGACGCGCCCACGGCGCCTCGCACCACGCGCCCGACACGCGGCGCGCATTGATTGGCTGCGACGCCGCCCGTGCCGATGCTCGACACGCGGCGCGCATCTGCGCGACGATCTGACGGCTAACGCTCTACTGCACACGCGGCGCGATCTCACCCGAACAACCCTGATCCAACGGTCACGCTTACCCGAGCTGTTTTACTGCAGACGGCGACGTGGCTCGATCTCGATGGTCCGCTGGAGATCCGACGGCTGTACGCGAAGCTCCGAAGCACGGCGATGTCGCGGCGGCGCTGAGTTCCCGGAGACGAGGACGACGACGACCCAGACGGCGTTCTGGCTCCTGCCGGCGACGAAGAGGTAGCTGCTCCGGTGCGGCTCGACGTGGCGAACCCGAAACTGGAACCCACACGTCGAACGGCGGCTTGACGACGGCGGAACGGCGAGAAAACGAAGCGGCGGCGCTAGAAAACTACGGCGAGCTCTCGGGGCTAAACGGCGGTGACTCAACGGCGAAGGCTAGCACTGGCGGATGCGCTCTGGGATGAGGAACCTCGGTGTGCGGGCTGCGGCTTTTATAGCCTCGGCATGCGCGCTAAAACGGCAACCCTAAATCACGCGGCGGCGACGGCAAGCGGCGACGGATTCGGAAAACCGAATCGGAGGCGATACGGCATACCGTCCGACGGTAACGAGCGCCGAGATTAGATCCGGTGATACGATCCGATCCGCTCTTTCCAAAATCAACGGCGAGATCTAAACTTACCAAAACAACGCGAAACGATCCCGACCGCCGATCTCAATCCAACGGCCAAGGCGCTAGGGTTTCGCGAAGGAGACACCGTCCGATCTTCATCCAACGCCACGCGCGAGGCGCAAGCGGCAGCGGTGATCGGGCCGCACGTCGATGGGTCAAGACACGACAAGATCGGGCTTCGCCCGAAGATCGTTCACTCGATTTTCAAAAGCTTTTGATTTAAAATAATTCCGAAATTAGATTAATCTACTTTAAGCAATTAAAATATCGGAAAAATCGAGAAAATTCTCATAAATACTTTGAGACATTACGAGCACAAATAAAATATTTTTGGTAAAACTTTATATTAACTTTATCTATATATATTTAGTTTTCACAAAAGGTTCAATATACTTAATTAAATTCAATTCAATTAATTTCTGGAAAAAAATCCAATAAATTCAGAAAATCACCAAAAAGCATATGAGCGAAATTATAAGCCAAATTTTTGGGATGTTACAATGGGATTAGCTCATATCCATCAGGTCCAATCCGGCCCAGCCTGTTAATCGCAGCCCAGCTCGCAACCCGCAAACCGTAGATCGTTGACCATTAGATTCCGATCCAACGACCGCTGTTCGTCCGCGTCGCTCGAGCGCCACGAGTCGTTGGATGCCTTCCACATGGATGCTTAGGATTCGTCGCCGCGTCGCTGTCGTGTATCTGACTCAGACTACCCGTCGCCGTTGGTTGCGCCACAAAATCCACACCGAACGCGCTCGCCGAGACCTTGTTTATTACGTCGCCTCGTGCATTGTGTAGGTCTCTTCGAGCCGCGCATTTTGCCTCGTTCCACGCCGTCAGAACCGCTGCCGTTCGCCAGCTTGAGCTCGCCAAAGTTCGCAAAGCCGTCGCCATCTTCTTTGCGTCGGATCTACACTGTCGTTGCACCTCCGCAGTCGTCGAGGCTCCCTCCGAGTTCACCGCGTCGTGCTGCGTCAGATCCATCAAGCCATGTCGCCGAAGAAGTCGTGAAGCGCCATGGGCAGTGTCGTCGTATTCAAGTCCGGTGAGACTTCACCGTCGTGCGCCGCCGGCCTTTGCCCTTAACCCTAGCCATTAGATCTTTATCGAACCATTTAGATTGCGCCACTTGTCTGCATCACCGTCGTGCTCACCGCCGTTGTTACCGCTGTCAGATATGTCTCGTGTGGCCACGATCTTGCCACGTGGCTGAGCCCCGCGTCTGCCATGTGTCACGCCCGTGATGCGCCGCACATGCACGCTGATGTCAACCGTGACGTCATCGTTGGCGTCAGCCGGTCCATGGTATAGTAGATCGGGTTCACGGTAGACCAAGCGAAACCGTGGACCGAGTCCATGCGCTGGCCATGTGTCAACACATGATTGGTTGGCTCGATGGTGATGTCAGCATGATGTCGTAATATGATTTTTTAGTATATATTTAATTCGGGTAATTAATTATTTAATATTTTCTTATTTATTCAAATCTTTTGTGAGTCCGTTCTCCCTCATACGAGCTCCAATTGAGGCGATTCAAATTTCTAAAAATTTGTAAAATTGAGATCTACTTAATGGTGAATTTTATTTAATTTTTGAAGATTGTTTCCTCTCTGTTTTGGTGTTTATTTAGTGTTTTATCTTGTTACGCGTAGACGTCGAAGTGCTCGGAGCGTCCGAAGAAGAATCGCTGACTCAAGAGCAAGACCTAGAGCATGAACAAGAGCTTTTCTAAGACAAGTTGTGCTTTGATCATGTTGAACCCAGTTTTACAAAATTGCTATATTGATTTAAATTATTGCATGTTATTTCATGTGTACAATTGATTTCAAATTAGTTTGGGTTCTAGTTATACAACCCAATTGGATTATACCCTACCTTGTTATTTGTATGCCATGATTATTTGTCACTGTAGGATGGTTCATTACTAGTTGGTTAATATTAAAAATCAATATATGTTGGTTAGACCGTGCTTAGTATGCTTAACCATGCCACGTACAATTCATGTCTTTTGAAAATATCAAACTCAATCTTCATTAATGGAATATGGAATGTTTGTGAAACGGTGTCGTCGAGTGTTGTCATACAATGATGTTATGGGATATATGATGTCACACAACGATGTTGAATTGTTGATAGCGCGTAGTGCATAATAATCAACTGGGGTGTAAATGATTTAGACTAGGGTAAGTGGCATGAGTTGTGAATTATGGTGGGCCAATGTGGTATTTGGGCGGTCACATTGTTATTTTTTTATGAATAAAAGTTGATGATATGGATATTGGTTATTGTGAGTTTTTGGGAATTCTTGCATTGGTCAACCTAAGGACTTAAATTTGCAAGCATTTGACCTGAGTCAAACATGCAACCACATGTTTGTAATGGGACGGATCTAGCTGATTAATTTGCAATGCCTTAGCTTTCGTACTACCAGTGGTGGTGTGAGCTCCGACTATATGGGTAAACTCACGTGGCGTAAGAGAGGCCCTGAGTAAGGTAACCAGTCCCATCAGTGTTGAAACCTTAGAAGGCATTACTGGGTTAAGATATTGCTCTGTAAAGGCTTTGTCATGATCTCTTTGCTGACACACCAAATGAAGTGTGCTAATTGCATGGCAACAAGAGACGATCATATCGTGTGGGTAAAGCGTATAACCTTTGCAGAGTGCAAAATCTATTCGGATAGCCGTGCTGACGGTATTGAGCAATGCTCGGGAATTATAGTTAAGGATTAGATTTTGATAAAATGAACTTGGGATTAGAGGTAGTGTGTGCTTATAGAAGTATGGAAATTGATCTAAGGTTGTGAGTCAGTTTATTTGGGAAGTAACTGTGATATTTATTATTGTTACTATTTGTTTTATTGTCATTTCAATCTATTTATGCTATTTATTTTTAAATGCTGCTTTAGTGCAAAATAACCAATTCAGCCATTCATTTGGAATAAGCCATGCATATAGATATAATAGAATTGCATTCTGTATATAACTTATTAAGTACTTTAAGTACTCACCCTTGCTAACAACAAAATCACCAGTTGAGGAGTCTACACCAACTCTCGAAAAGTATAATGAGGAGGCGAACGTTTAGGGTGCGAGCTTTATCAGTTACCTGTGGTACACTGAGAGGTTTAACTACGTTTTCATTTCGCTGCAACTTAATTTGTAAGATTGACCATAAGGTCAGTCAATATGTTGATATTTAATATATGAAGTCTTTTATTATGTTTCTGCTGTGTATGACTGTGATATTAATCTATGTTAAGCCTATATGCACTAGCGTGATCCTGAACTAGTGCGATATCTACAGAGAGTCCGAATTTACATATTCAGGTCCCAACAAAATTGCTCTAATAGCACTGTATTTCAATCGGTTTCCAAACATACCACTTCCAATTTGGTCTCATAGTGAAGGATCAAAGCTTACCAAGGTGGTGAATTGGTGCAAACTAACATATAAACATATTTTTTCTTCTATTTTTATTAATTCTGAAAATTAATGAAATAATGATCAAACTTATTTGAGTCAATCTAGGATAATGAATCCAAAACCATGGAAGAAAACTAGATTAACAAGTGAACTAGAAATCAATTGTAGGAAAACATGAAGAACGAGAACCAGTAGATCAGAATCCATACACACTGATTTACTCCTCAAAATTATGAATATAGAACACGCATAAGGATCCAATTACGTGAAGACACAACCTCAAATAATCTCTCAATTTTTCTTATACTTTTCTCTCTTTCTTCTTTTTTTCTCTCTGGTTGTCTTCCTGTTTTCTTGCGATGCACTGCCGCCTGGAGGTATTTTCAGAAATTTTGACAAAATTTCACCAAAATTTCAAAATTTTTTGATAGGATTTTAATTTTTTTGGACCAGATTTGATCGGATTTGAGACAATACCTCTTAAGAATGTCATCTTGCATGAAAATATTTTGAAAAACCGAATTTTTAAGACGTTTTATAGAAATAACAGAAACAGTTTTAGATTTTTTTTAAATGATCAAGTTTTGAAAAATTTATGGTACCATCTTTAACAGTCTAGTGTCATAAAAAAATTCCAAAAGAATTTTGTTATCTTTGAAAAATCAAAAACAGAAGGAACATAAATGAGATACTATCCGTGTCAGAATTTTATAAATTCGCTCGAGTGTGATCATAATCCAAAATTTTTAGGAGAGCTTAAGCATTGCCTCAGCACCCTTCTCTAATTTTTTTTAAAAATCTGAACTTGTTTTGGTTACGCAATCAAATCTATGAAAGCAATACATATACTCAGCCTTTTCTAGGACAGAAGCACAGTCGGAATTTTTAAAAATTCCTTAGGTTTGATCATTATCTGAAAATTTTATAGGAATATTAGTGATGCGTCAGAACTATCCAAAAAAAATTTCAAAATTTTCTAACATGGTTTAATTTTTTTTTCATTCAATTGAAATTTACTGAGATTTCGATTGAAATTTTGGAAAAAAATTCAGGTATTTTCTAACATGGTTCAAATGATTTTTCGTTCGGTTGAAATTTACTGAATCTCAGAAATCTTGGTTCAAAAAATTCCGGATTTGAATTTTTCTTTTTGGATTTCGTCCAGATTTTGTCCAAAATCTGAGATCTCGCCGAAATTTCGGATTGTGGTCACCTCCAAGATATAATCCGAAACCGAAACTTGAAACCTTGGCTGTGACCGCAAACTGGACATCAGCAGCGGTATGTTTGGAAACAGATGCAAAACCAGTGCTATCAGATCAATATTCCCTAAAATTGTACTGTAAAAATTCAATTTGAGGACAGAAGTTAGAGATTTAGAATAAGCCTTCCATGTTGCATAATGTCTCGTCAGATCACGAGAACTATAAGAGTAGCTTACCATTGGAACAAGCCCAACTTTTCTTACATCTGGAAAAGAACCTGATCTTTCTTTAAGTTGTGCAATGACCATTAGGTTAAGGTCAAGCATCTTTGAACCAAGCCATGGCCTTAAGACTCTCCTGAATTGCACATTGGACAACCTGCCAAACATACAAGTTAATCCAAAACAACTACGCTCACAATTCATTTGAGAAAGCAACATCACGTTGGACTTCATTCAAACTCATAGTATTGTTCATTCACTAATAATGTTACTTGGCTGTTCTTGGTGGAAGAGAAACATATAGGATTCCATAACTCGATCACTCACATTTTTCTTAACGATCTTTTGGTAGCTCAATAGCTAGACGTGCAGCATCACCTACTGTCCTAAACAGGGTAGACTTACATATGCCTGAATATCAGTAATGAATTCAAACATGGTTTTGGCATCAACCTTAGAAAGTTATTGTGACAAAATAATGCGAAAATAGGATGATACCCAGATGAGGACAATATCATCAATACAACAATAAAACTTTGCAAGTGTATCAAAATATTTCAACACAGACAGAAACATTAGAGGCTGATTATAAAACCATGATACTGTGATGATTGGATAATTACATGGCCCAGTGACTTGTTCTCATATTTCGCAGCATCAGTGTACATTTCTGTCTTCAATGCTATACTTGCAGGTGGGTGAGCATGTAATGTAAAGTTGTGATTATCCAAAAGAACTCTATTTACAAAAGGTCAAAGCACATCGACTTACTCCAACAATCAACTGATTTATTGTACCTTTTCTCCGATAGAACACAAGTTGGAAACATGACAATCATTGCACTTAATTTGTTTCATTTATAGAAATGCCTAATTGGGTAAAATATATGCCTTAATCCCTCCAAGCGTATAGGTCATAGCCTAAACTAAACAAACAAAATTTCCAAAGAGAAGGCCAAATACAAAGCACTGAAATCTGGCCATGGTATTAGTAAAATGCAGCCGGCGTCGTACTACTGAAAAGTAAGGCGTACCCATTTTTCTTGAAGTTCTCTACTATTTTCACAATAGTCAATTGGTACTGCAAAGCTCAAACCATCAGCAGCCCAAACTTTCATGACATTTACTCCAACAATTTCGCCATCAAGGTTCACAAGAGGACCTCCAGAGTTTCCCTGTGGCATGCAAATGTGTCAACAGTTTGTTCTAGACAAATTGATAAACGACCAAAGCAGAAGCAACAAGAAATAGAACATATGCTTATTAGGTACACACGAGCCTACCTTGGCAACGATGAGTCAATGAAATAGAAGAACAAAAAAAAAACATCGTTATTCAGTATTAGTCCAAGAAGGAAGCAGTAAAATAAAGTAAGATGGCAGGGATTAATTTTGATAGCCGAAAGACAAAGGTACCAAATTGCTTGCTGAATACAAGCACTGACATAAGAACAATGGGGGAAAATTAATTCATTATTTGAAAATTGACCCCTTCTTCTGTATACAATTAAAGGAGAAGACACATATGGTTGCCATTCTGTGAACAATGGATCAGAGTAGAAAGTTGATTGCTGCGAACTTGTAAAAGAAGAAGATGCACAATAGAATGTTAACTTCAGCTGCTACTTTCGTTTTTTTAGTTTTTGCTTGTCGTGTAATCTTTCATGTTTTGCTCAGAGCTGTTTGGACTATGTTCCTCATTTTGTCAGAAGACACATGGAAAATTCCTTCTAGTTTATGTTTATTCAAATCTATATAATATCTTGCATATACTCTGTATTTTCTCCGAAAAAAATGATGGTTTGGTGACAACCGACAAGACATAGTAAAATGGCATAAGCACTGCATTACAAAAAAAAATCTAGAGTATTCAAGTGCAAGAAACATGCATACTAAAATAATGCTTAGGAACGAAAACTAAAAAGGTTTTGCCTGATTGAGATCGCAATCTGTTTGCACATACTCCCTTCGTACTCTTCCAAGATCCAGATCACTACTTTTCCGGCCACCACAACTACAAGAAAATGGGGTGGAGGTGGAACATTGAAGTCAATAAAGCATATGGCAAGGTTAGAAATCACAAGCCAACTAGAAGCCTTAATGATGGACAACTGATGAGAATAAAATTAAAGAAAAAATTTAGGCCTGCCTTTAGGGAGATATTAACCTTACAATACCAGCTGTGAATGTGTTTTGAAGAGAAAGTGCGCAGCCCAAAGCAACAACCCAATCACCTGGTCGAAGTTTACATGGTGATCCAAGTGTTGCAGCGGGTAAAGGGGTCTTAGATTTAATCTTTACAACAGCGATATTAGAGTGGCGGTCAGCGTTGAGAACGCCTTCAAATTCACGTCCAAATTGTAAAGTCACACTAACCTGATAGAATTTCACCCTTTCTGAGACAAAATGAGGAAGTAAACAAACATGAAAACTATCACCTGGATCAAACAAAATGCTGGCAGAACAATATTAATAGTAAGAGGATAGAACTGTAACTAATATATCTTAAGCACACCTACGGTATAATAATTAATGAGAAAAAAGTACTGAATTGTCCACTATACCATGGCTTGGGGTCATATTTGGCATTATACTAAAATTTAGAACTTTAACCCTAGGACATAGGCTATATTCTTTGACAGTCTCTGTCATGAAACAATGATGAAGGAGCAAGGACACTCAGTTAATACAGGTATAAAGTCAATAAACAAATTTGAACCTCAGTCAAATTACAATTTGTCACATCTGTCCTAATTTGTGAAGTAAGAAAATAGTGCATAAAAGTTTACATTTTAAAGCTTCTACTGTATGATATGAGGGTAGTTTATCATGTCACAAAAAAAAAATCTAAGGTCAAAATGAAATATATTATCAGAAACTATCTGTTGGCTCTTCCCTCTACGAGTATTCCCTGGAGGAATAATAACTCATCAAAGTGTATTTAAAATTTAACAAGCATCATTGACATATGAATCAGGGAACAGATAATGTATATAGCAATACTAATAGTAACAACTTCCAAGGCTGTACCCAATATGGAGATGTGGTTGTTTAAGAACTTCAATAATTCCAACTGATGCATCATATTGATTTCATTTATCAAAGATAAGTCACACTGTCAGCAAGTAATGGATAACTCAAGATGAAAACACAGGCTAGTACCAACTTAACAACCTTTCCTGTTAGAACAGCTTTCGTTCTTTGAAAAGCTACAACAACATGGGCACATGTCACCATCTGGATCTATTATAGTTCCCGATCCAATGCTCTTCTCTAGCACCCACCCATGACATGAGTATCTACAGAAATAATTCAACACGTTTACTAGATGTAGATAGTGAACTGGTAAATTTTTTGACAATTTCCACTAGGTAGTTTAGTTCTCACCTTGTGTAGAAGAAATGTTCACAACAGCAGGACCAACTGCAGCTGCAGCGGTAGCAATTGAATTCCTGCCTAGACATCCTGGGCAACATCTTGAATCATCTAAGTTTCCTCCAGAGCATTGGTTGCTCACGTTAGTGGGTGGAATCAATGCAGATGCAAAGGAATTTAGTATAGGAAACCCTACACACAAATTTGAACAGAGTGAGATGCCCAAAAATTAAGCTCCATCCTTGTCAAGAAGATATGGTGGCAATTATTGGTTCAACAAAAAATTAAATTCATTGCACTGCTTCCCTTATATACTGAGGACGTCTTAAACCTACAAATTGCAAATATTCTCTAACATTTTATTGATCATCGCAGATGCTGTTCAACTGCAATATCACAAAATGCCTGGTTACTGTGACTCAAACTACCCCTGCAAGCAAAAGTCACAGTTGACAGCAGTGAAAATTTTCAACTTATCTACATAGTCCAACGAATGCAAGTTTCTGTGATGCATATTAATTCGCACATTGTGTTCTCAGTCTCCACATACCAGCCTCCACCAAATTGGTCTTCAACTAGGTCTTTTAGTACATAATAACGCATCTCAATTTAATTTAACAACTCATTTAGGGAACGGAACGATTGCACGTATGAACACAAAAGAAAAAGGCCCTACACATCCCATCGATTTGCATGAGCTCTGAACCACCTATCAGAGATAGTGATCATCCGCATATCACGCTCCCTTCAGGGTATCACAACCGGCAACCCTATATGCTAGCAAAGCCGATATCATGTCACACGGTGATACAACAACACCTTTTCTACCAGAATGCATTTGATTATCGATAATCGCAAATTTATGGCTCAGCATGTCTACACGCAACTGACAACCATAAACAATCCCAGGCAATTGTACCATGCGTCAACAAACAATAACGGCTCAAAGAGTCAGTCCATTCCAAGAACCAGCCCGCATTTGCAACCAAGCATGGCCCCAACTCGGAACCCAGAACCATGATGAGTGCTAAGCAATGGCACGCGCCTAAAGGGGGTCTCTCGCGCACTAAGCCGAAAATAATTATATCAAAAAAGAACCTTTCTTGGGAGGAAGCAGCAGCGGCGAGAGGAGGGGATCGCCGGAGAGGATCCCCGCGGAGGCGGAGGACAGGAGCTGGCAGAGCGGCGCGGAGGCCAACACGGTGACGGCGGTGGTGGCGAAGCCGCCGCGGCTGTCGTAGAGGGCCCCGGGACACGCGGCGGCGGCGGCGAGGAGGAGAGCGGCGCGGCGCTGCTGGGGAGCATTCTGGAGAGTTTTTTTCTTTTCCTTTTTTCGAACTCCTCTCACTCTCTGGATTCTGGGAGAATAAATGGGGTTTGCTCTGCGATGCTTTCCTCCGGCCCGGCCAGGCCAGGCCTATACCGGGAAGCAGGCCGTCGGCCGTCGGCCGGGAAGTAAGCGGTGGCCCGCGAGCAATGCGGCAGGCCTGCATATGCCCCTTGAGTTGCCATGGAGGCAGCAGTAGCCGTCCTCCATCAATCCAATCGATGCCATGGTTGTTTTCACTGAAGAAGATGATGCTATGGTTTGGGAACTTCACACTTCTTGGGTTTATAATGTCCAATCCTTGTACACAGCAATAAATTTTAGAGGGGTTATCCCTGTTTTTGTTCCTCCTAGAGTTCAGTTTTCTCTTTGGTTAATGTCTAATAACAAAGTCTCGACTAGAGGTAATTTAGCTAAAAGGCGGACTGTGGTGTACAAAACTTGTTTGTTTTGTAATGAGTTGGGAGTCAGCTAACCATCTGCTCTTTGATTGTGTGGTAGCTAAGGAGCTCTGGTTGGTCATTTCTGAAATTGCTAGCATAATATATGGGCTGGAATCTTTGAATCTGTTGCTACGTGGTGCGCTGGTAATGAGAAGAGCCTGGTTTACAACTTGTTTGTTATCTTCTGCTACTTTTGGTGCTTATATGGAAAGAAATTAAGGGATAATACGGCATTTCGGAATAGCCAGTGGCGTGGTATGCAGGCTTTATATGGAGGAAAATTACCGGAATGCTAAGGAAATGGAAGTTGCTCTGTCGAGGACTCGAGATACACAAAAGGGCAGCTGATGGATCATTGTACAAGTGCAGACGAAGACAAGTGATGAAGGAAGCTCAAGCTTGCTGGCGATGCATGTGTGATGGCTTAAGCATGCAGGAGGGAAATACAAAGCGCCAACCAAGGAAAAATGTGTGGTGCTTCTGATGAGCTAGTTGACGAACGTAACATTCACTGCAATGTAGTTGAGGAAATTTGGAGTGATTTGGTTTAGGCGCGGTGGTGCCGTGGTCTAGTCTATCATGAGTAGGAGACACTTGGCTGAGGCGTGTGTGATCTGGAGCTGAACATTGTAATGACTGTAGTATGGTTTTATTAATAATACTGAAACTGGGGTGGAAGGCACCTTATGTTTCTAAAAAATAAATCTCTCATGCAGGGATATCCGTGGAGGCTAATTTGTGCTAGCAGTGTCTGGAATTTGTTAATTAATTGCACTAGCAAAAAGAAAACCTACTGTGTTGTTAAAAGTTATTACATGAAGTACCATTTTTGGACTTTGCATGAAGCACTTAATGTCAGCAAGCATGCCTACGTAAGAATCACATTCATTTCTAGCCAAAGATCTAAGCTTGCCTATTTTTAACTTAGCACTATTAACCTCAAGATGTAAGGCAACACAAGAATCACATAGCATAGAAGCATTGGATTTCAATAAGTCATTTTGAATTTTCAAGCATGCAAGAGTTATTCTCAAGTTTTCATTATCCACATGCAAGGACTCCACATAACTCACATGGCAAAGGAGATTTCAACCTAGCATATCATTCATATCTTTCTTTAGGTGTTTTACTTCTAAAATAAGTGCAAACAATTTTGAGATGAGCTTCTCCTTGATCACCTTGCTTAGCTTGAGTATAGAGTCATTCTCGGAAAGCTTTTCATGATCATCCAACATGGTCACTCTGGGATCCTTCTCCTCCTTGAGCTTCAAAAGCTTCTTATGCCTAAAACTAGGACAACATTAAGCAAAATTTGACCACAAATGTCACACTTGACACCTGTTGGCATCAAAATCTTGAAGTAGGGTTTCTGACGACAACACACCAGACGAACACCTGGTTCAGAGTGTGCCAGTCGATTTGACCTGGAATCGACAAGGTAAAAATATGAAATTCACTCAAAGCCGATCGTGACGATCAATCGTCTTAGACTCAATCAGCTTGAAGCCGATTAAATCAAGGTAACAGGGTAAGTCTAATTAACCGATTAAGGCTAATCAGAGGATAAAGGCAGATCGATTCTGAAGAAGGCGATGCGCAACAAAATCAGAACAAATCGAACCTGGGGCGTAATTTGAAGATCAACAATCGGCGATGCGCAACTTTATTGATCAAGATCGAATTACAAAGACTAAATTACAAGAACTACTCCTAGTCGACAGGAAAAAGTAATGTAAACTGATGTTTGATTGTGTTGGCCCTTTCGCAGCTTGCTTTGGCCCTTCTTTTATACCCGTCGGCCGATCGTATCCTATTACAACACGTTACAAAACCAGATCCGTATCGGCCTTATTTCGGATAGCTTTCCCTCAAAGACCTTGCCGTTACCAAATACCTTCAAGCCTTTCCAAATTGCCTGTTAGTTACCGCGGGTTTCACCTCCTTGCCGATTTTGACTAGACTTGCCAAATTTTGGTGCAAACATATGCCCCCTATTTTTGAGAGATGACTTGTCATCTTTCAAAAATTACAACTGTCAGCTTATCTTCCATCGGCTAGTTGGTAACTTTCGCCCAGTAACTGCTGTTTTCATTGCGCCGTAATTTTCTGACATGCGTGTAGTGCCCTTTAATTGCATGCATCTTTTGAGATTCATTTCCCGCCGCTTCAGATTTTTACCTCGCTATAAAATGTGGCCCCCACGGACTCATTTCTCACGCGCACAAGCTCTCGAGTTGTCTGCAATCGGCTTCTGGTCTTCAAGCTCTCCAGCGTTCGCTGCCTCCAATCAACTGCTTGTCAGGATCGTCTCAATGGATCCCTCTCAGGTATTAATCCCGATCCCAAACAGCAATGACCAATTCTATATAGGTCCAGTAGGAAATCTAGAAGCTGATTCAGTAATAAATGAAGAGATTCCTTGTCTACCTCTATCGGCTGCGGGATATAATATAGAGGGTTGGAGTAAGAGTTTCAAAGCTTGGCCGACGGCGCTTAAGGGATGGAGGTCATGGTACATTCGCGTAGCAGTCCAGAAGAGGGGTGAATGGGAAAAGATGGGCATAGCCGAATGTCTCCCCCTTTCTTTAGTCGATCCAGAGGCCAATAAGCCCTTAGTGGCCACGACTTGCTATTTCTGATTGGACACCTTCAATGCTTTTGTATTTCGCATCGGCCTTGTCGGCCCAACTCTCCTGGATGTAACCCAACTTTGCTGCTTAAGACTCGATGGAGATCAAGTATCGGCTTATAGTGTCAAGCCTAAGTATAAACTTATCAGGTCTAAAGGTGAAGGATGGGCTAAGTATATCAGAAATAATAACAAGGTTAATGGGCTAGTATCGGACGAAGAACATGTCGCTTTTTTGAATCTTTGGTTAGACCGATTTTTGCTCTGCGGTGCTTCCTTGGGACCAACTCAGGTATACTAAACCATAGCAGAGCAATTGATAGAAGGTCGTCGGCTAGCACTTGGAAAATGCTTCTAGGGGCAGTCTACCAGATGATGCACATAATAAGATGCCAACTTTTCACTGGTTTTACGAGTTTTACTGTCGGCAATGTTGGGGGACCACTCTGGTTTATTCAGATTTGGCTATATTGCTTGTTTAGCCGATCTTTTGAGCTGAATCCTTCTGAAGACACGGTGTTCCCTCGCGAAGATACTCCAGAAGGCATGATGCCTCAGTTCACAGCTAGCCAATCGTATGGTGAGAGATTCATGATGTGCTCCGGGAATGAAACAAAAGTGACCCCTATCGGCTCCAAGAAATATTTATCATTCTTCCTTCAGCTTGACAGCAATGAATTTAAACAAAATGACTTCTTCAGTTATACAAGCACAGCCGATTTCCCATGGCCTTCCTTCCTTCACTTAGATGCTGATAGTGCTCTAATGCCGCAAGATGCGTTGGATCTGTTTAAGCTTTTTATTTCATCAAGTATTTTGCACGTCGGTCTTCACACAAGGAATCAGACTTTTCCACCTTCATACGAATTCTACAGTTCGTTAGTTTATGCTAGACAGTTAGGCTTTGGTCAGGTTATTCCGAGTCTGCCACTACTCAATCAGCTTCAACCAAGAGCCAGAGTCTGTAATGCAGTCGCGGCCAACCTTGTCCTTGAAATAGCTGATGAACTTCAGATCAAAGACTTGCCGCATTTTGTACTGAATACTCGTCGGTCAGGATGCTTTTCTTCCTGGTGGTTATCTATCACAGAAGCGCTCTACTCTGACAAGTCAATGTCGGCTATCATCAATGAGTTTTTTCCCAAATCTTCCTGAGCCGACAGTAGACACTAACAGCGATTCAAGCGATGAAACTAATCCTGCGGGGTATACTAACACAAGTCTTGTAGATGTTGATAAGGTATCGGGTTGAATAATTTTCTTTGTACATCAGTTCTTCTGCTAGATACATTTTCTAATTACCTTTATTGTCGCACTGCAGACTAAGGCTGCCGGCAAGAAGCCCGCCTCTGGACAATCGGGCAGTGGCCAAGTGAAAAGGCCACTTCAGTCGACTGGCCTCACAGGGTACACCTCGGGTACCCTAGGAATTCAGAATCCGTCCTTATCGGACATCGAGAAGAAACAACCAAGTAAGTATAAACACAATCAGCTATTATTCCTTTTCCTTTTTGCCCAACTAACCTTTAGCCGATTATATTTTCAGAAAAAAAGAAAACAAAATACACCAAGGCTCCTGCGAAAAGGGGATCCAAGCCCTAAGAGCAGAGCGGCCTGTGTTCGCCACATGCGTCGGCTACTGCAGAGGTAAATAATCGTACGTTTTGTTAAGTGACTTATCTCTCTCAATACGTCGGCTTACCCTTCATTTTGCTTCTTTTAGCCGACGCAATCGGCTCAAGTTGCGAAGATCTTAGCCGATCTTCCCAAGATTTCTGCTGCACCACTCTCTCCACCACGGTTGACTCCAACAGCTCCGATCGCCGACCTACCGGAGTTCTCTGACCTGACAAATTTGTTGGGCTTCTCGTTGGCCGACCTTGATGATCTAGAGATCCTGGCTACCAACGACTACGACGCAGAGATCAGGAAGATTCTCGAAGTGTCAAAAGAAGCGTCGGCTGCCGTCACCTCTGCTCCGGGCATGAAAGAACGGCTTAACAAACTCTTCGACTTGGTGATGCAGCCTCAGTCGGAGATTTTGGCCAACTACCAGCGGATCAGAGATGCCATGGCCGCAGTAGAAGCCGATCAGCCTCCAGAAGCCATGGAAGCTCTTGTCAATGTCTGCCACTTGGACGAGAGGAGGTCTGAAGTGGAGGCAGCTCAGGCAAGGATAGCGCAACATGAAGCTCAAGAAGCCGATCAGAAAATCCTGGATGAGCTCGTCGCCGATGCCAAGGCCAAGAAGCAGAAATTTGATGCCGACATTGAGCTGATCAAAACCACGAAGAACTCTATCGGCAAGCTTGAATTAACCAAGAAGTCTCTCATGGAAGAGTTGGCCAAGACAGAAAAGTTAATCATAGAAGGCCAGCAGACCCTGATGAGGACATCACTACTACGGATATGACCACATTTGGTTGTTCCAACTCCAACACGTCATTCATGGGCCAAGAAGAGAGAGAGATCAAATCCATCATGTTCTGGAATCCAATTCGGCCTCCGGAGACAGCACCGACTTCAAATATGAGTAACTTTTGCATACGGACTCCAATTTGGGAGATCTTGGACTTGATTGAAAGATTACAATGAGATCTTCCCAATGGATCTAATTCCAGCTCCAGATTCATCGTAGATCAATCAGAATCATCAAAACAATACACCATAATACTGTTTTGGGCTGTTTCGGGCCTTGTAAGCGTGTGGGGGCCCAAGCCCAAGTTGTGTGCACCCCCTTGGCTGCACACAACCCTAGGACATCCATCCCTCTTATAAACTCCGTAGTCACCACTTTAGACACTTGGGTTTTGTTTGATTAGTTTAGCCAAGTGCAAACTTTGTTTCTTCAAGTTGTGCTGGACAGCCACTTTGTCAAGATTCTCAATAGAACCCCACCTTATTTTGGCCTTCAATTGTTATTTGCAATTTCAGATTGCTTTTACCATTGTTCTTGCTTGTTCTTCGGTTGCTTGCAGGAATTGAACCTCGTGTTCAGGTTGATCGTGCCCACGGCAAGATCAATAACACTCCGGAGTTGGTTTAGCGATTGTTAAGGCGCATCATCGTCGTACATTGTAGTCGGATCGTCAAAGTCGGTTCCACCAAATCGATAGTTATCTCTCTCATCGAAAGATCGGGACACAGCTTCACATCAGGTGGTATCAGAGCTCCAAGTTTCTCGGTGAGAGATTCTGTACCGTTGATTAGTTTTTGTTTTCTGTCCTAAATTGAAAATTACTCCACAAAAATTCAACCTTTAGATTCAATCTGGTATTTTAGTGAGTTTTGTTAGGTTTTGATCCATTAGAGTCCTTGTTTTAGTTGCTGATCGTTTTTTTTCCTTCGCGTAGCTTTTCTTTCAATCTGTCCAGTACTTTGTTTTGTTCATAACTTTCGCATAGGAGCTCGGATTATAGTGTTTTTGCACTTTCCTAAAACCTGGGAACGATCTCTACAAAAACCTAGTTGGGCATGGACTCTAATTTTGGAGCCAAATCTTTTTAATCTGGACGTTAAAGTTGTGGAAGCAAGTTGCACTTCCAATCCAGATCGGTTTGGTATTTTGATCATAATTCTCACATACGAACTCCGATTGAGAAGTTTTTATACTTTTCTGAATCCTTGAAGAGTCCTCTACAAAAACGTTTTTGGATGTCCTTTTTGATTCAGACTCCTTCAAACCGAATTTGATTCGGATTCGGAATCGGTCTCGCAGGCTGAAATTGGGGGTATTCTGTGGTGTTCGGTGTTGGAGCCATAACTTTCACACCCGATCTCCAAATTGCATATTCTTGTACTATTTTGAAAGCTGAGGACATAAGCTTCAATTCTTTCCATAGTGAACCTTCTAAATTCGGTCGTTTTGAAACTCTAATCTAGGCGACAAATCTGCTGCCCTAGAAACATTGAATTTGGGTATCTTGCTTCAATTCGTGTTCTAGCTTTGTTCCTTTGAGTTGGTTGAGTCCAGTAGCATCGACAATCCATAAAACCCCAAAAAATATCAGTACACATACCTTTGGGAACCAATTCATCCTTTGCGAATACTTTGATCCCAATTGAGACTAGCTATTTGATATTGCTTAGGGCTGTTCATATTGATACATTACATAATCTTGAATTATCATATCATACTATCTTGTGACATCGAGTTAGGGATTCCAAAACTTTGTTCATAGTAGTGTTGGCCGAAAGTCACTCAAAGAAAAAAAGAGAAAGAAAGAGCCAAAAGGCAAAAAAAAAGTGAAGAAAAAAAAAGAAAATAGTGACCGGTCGCACTACATTGAGCAAAACCCTAATTTGTGTTCATTATTTCATATTGTGAAATTGTATTAATTGTTGAGCAATCTTGTGCCCTTTTTACATTCTTAAATCAATAAGCTAGCGTCTCTCTACGACTTATGCAATAGAGCTTTTGGTGCCTCACTTATATTTTATAGCTCATTTCTTGATTGCATAAGTACCCCATCATCTTTGCGCGTGAGTTGCCTTGAAATTCGCTTATATATTTGAGATCGGCAACTAGGACTTGTGAATTCTAGTTTGGTCATTACTTATCATTATAATAACTAGAATTATCAGATTGCATAGGAAATAAGTATAGCCTACCTAGCTCCACATATTCTACTTGTACGTTTGTTCGGTCCCTTGGCAATCGCTTTATCCAAGCTTGGAGAACTTTTGACATCGCTAACTACCGACAACTCTCACGCACAAGAAGAACTTGTAAGAGCTTTGGTTAAGGCTTGAGAGTTGAGCGACTTTTCTCCACTTCCTAGTAGTTGATAGGAAATTACATAAACCTTTGTGTTTCCCTTTTTGCTACTAACCATGTCAGGTGCCAAGAGTTCACTGCATCATTCTCCACACACGAAGGGCAATGTACGACTCACTAATGAGAGAATGTCGCTACAAGAAGACCGTCTCCGGTCCATCGAGACTGCTCAGGGAGTTGCTAACACTACCCTTACTACTATTTTGTCTAGACTTGATGATATGCTTGCAGCTGCTGCTCCTAGAACTTCCAGTCCTCCGCCTCATCTCCTAAGCAACAACAATGGTGTACTACGTGCACAACAGGTTCCCATTGCTGCCTCGGCTTCAAAGATGGACCCACGCCTGGCCGCCCCACAACACATCGCCACGGGTTCATCAACTGATGATGAACAAGGTAAAATCAAGTTTGAATTGCCTACTTTTGGTGGATAGTTCGATCCTAATGCATATATTAATTGGGAGATAGCGGTAGACAAAGAATTTGCAAACTTTGACTTATCTGAAAACCAAAAGATTAGTATCGCAGTTAAAGTGTTAACATCAGATGCAATATATTGGTGGAAGCATATATCTAGACATGATAAAGAACCTAAAACTTGGAATGCCATGAAAAGACTTATGAGAAATTATTATGTTCCTGAATATGTTGCTGAATATTTGCTTACTAAACTTCAATGCTTAAAACAAGGTTCTAAAACTGTTATAGAATACTTTCATGATTTGCAAAATAGTTTGTTGCGTTGTGGTTTACAAGAATGTGAAGAAGCTACTGAGCTTAGGTTCATACGTGAACTTAATCATGAAATTCAGGATGTTCTTGTTGATGAAACATATAGTTGTCTTTCAGAATTGATTAAATGTGCTTGTAAAGCTGAAAACATGCTTGCTGAATCTTTGAAAGAGCCTTTAGCTTCATTTGAGGTGCCCATTGTTGCACCTTCTATTGTAGCTAACATTTTTCAGAAAAGTGAGCACCATGATAAGAAGGATGAAGAAGAAAATGTGCAGAAAGAGGAGATCTTTGCTGCTCCATACGTATGTGAAGAGTTGGAAATTGAAGTTGCACCTACAACCACTGAGAATGATTTAGAAGGTAATGTAAAAGGTATGGACTGTATACATGGTGAAAATCATTTGGAAGAGATAAAACTGTCCATGAATCATGCTATCGTGGAGCAACTATTAATGGAACCCATTGCTGATTTGCTTACTATTCCTAGTGGTAAAGAAGAGTTTTGTGATAATGCTTCACTTATATCCACACAACAACTAGTGAATGAACATGAAACATTTATATTTGAACTAAACAATTGCGTTGAACATAAACATGTTATTCACATTGCCAATGAAGAAGATGAGCTTAAATTGATGTCTTCTTTAGATACTTTAGGTTACATTGAATTTGATGTTCTGTGTGATCTGGATAGTTTCAAGGAGAAGATTTTTGTACATTCTGATTTGCCATGGTTATCACGAAATATTTTCCATGTAGTTGGCAAACATAATGATAAAGGAGAATACAAAGTGCATAGATTATACATTTGTTCAGATCTGAGACCTCCACATCCTATGCAACAATGTGATCAATTTGATAATTCTAATATCATATCAAGTACCCCTACTGTTGATTATAATCTATATGATAGTTTTCAAGAAAGGGAGTGTTTGGGTGATTGTGATTCACGAGCCATTGATTTGATCACAAAAGATATGCATGTTGCTTTGCTCTTTCTCGCTACTAACATTTTGCAGGAGAATGTGATGGAGTCGAGGACGACTCCAATTCAAGAAAGGGAGAATGATGAGACCATGCTCGTCCTGGATATGATCAACGCTATATCAATTTGGCGATACTTCACGGCATCCTCTGCATCATCTACATCTACTAGGATGGCTTTCCTTCACAGAGGGGAGGAAGCATCAAAGAGTGCAAGCTTTCAACATGCCTTTATATGCTGGAAAGAAATATTGAGCTATGTGGATGATTTTCATATGAGAATATTTTTTGTTGAGGACAAGCTAAAAGCTGAGCGTGAGTCAAGGACGACTAAAATTCAAGAAAGGGAGGATGATGAGGACATCACTACTACGGATATGACCACATTTGGTTGTGCCAACTCCAACACGTCATTCACGGGCCAAGAAGAGAGAGAGATCAAATCCATCACGTTCTGGAATCCAATTCGGCCTCCGGAGACAGCACCGACTTTAAATATGAATAACTTTCGCATACAGACTCCAATTTGGAAGATCTTGGACTTGTTTGAAAGATTACAACGAGATCTTTCCAATGGATCTAATTTCAGCTCCAGATTCATCGTAGATCAATCAAAATCATCAAAACAATAAACTACAATACTGTTTTGGGCTGTTTCGGGCCTTGTAAGCGTGTGGGGGCCCAGGCCCAAGTTGTGTGCGCCCCCCTTGGCTGCACACAACCCTAGGACATCCATCCCTCTTATAAACTCAGTAGTCGCCGCTTTAGACACTTGGGTTTTGTTTGATTAGTTTAGCCAAGTGCAAACTTTGTTTCTTCAAGTTATACTGGACAGCCACCTTGTTAAGATTCTCAATAGAACCCCACCTTATTTTGGCCTTCAATTGTTATTTGCAATTTCAGATTGCTTTTACCATTGTTCTTGCTTGTACTTCGGTTGCTTGCAGGAATTGAACCTCGTGTTAAGGTTGATCGTGCCCACGGCAAGATCAATAACACTCCGGAGTTGGTTTAGCGATTGCTAAGGCGCATCGTCGTCGTACGTTGTAGTCGAATCGTCAAAGTCGGTTCCACCAAATCGATAGTTATCGCTCTCAACGAAAGATCGGGACACAACTTCACATCAGACGCTCGAGAAGACTTCATCGACCATCAAGGACCAGAAGCTAGGCATTGCGATGGCCGTGGTCGGCGTGAAAAAACAGATGGCCAAGGTGGTGCCAGTGCCAGGAAGCGCAAAAGAAGACGATCGCATCATCGATGAGGTTCAATGCATGATCGCAAAGGCCGCAGGTGCCCTGTCGGCTTTGGGCGCAACTCTTCCAGGCTCAGGCATCCAATATTAATCTGAGATGTAAAACTTTGTCGGCTGTTTTGGAAATACTTGTCTGAATACTTTGTAACTCTTTATGATCAGTTGTTTAACCGATTTTAAGTTTACCTTCCCGTAATTTTATCTCCTTTACGAGTCTGCAATCTTTTTAGTCGATTAACAGCACCGTGTTAACTTGGCCTTCAACGCAAATCGCAGTCGGCTATGTTCCAATCCAAATGCTAGGATAGTATCTCTTTAAGTATTTACCGTTAATTGCCTTAGGCAAAACATGCCCTTCTAACGTTTTCAGTATGTACGAATTTCCACCGACTAGCTATTAACCTTGTATGGCCCTTCCCACGTAGGTGACCATTTTCCAATTCGGCTATCTTTCGAACCAACAGGCAGTATCGTTTTCCACACTAAATCGGCTTGATCGAAAGATTTAGGCACGACCTTTTTATTATATGCTTTTGCAATTCTGACTTTATTCCTTTTAAGCCGATCAAGTGTAGACAAACGTAACTCTGCTAACTCATCGAAGTTATCGACCATCAAAATGTTATACTCTTGCGCCGACAAACCATTTTGCCTGGCCACTCATATAGACTCAATATTAATCTCTACGGGCAAAACGGCTTCTTGACCATATACTAATTGATAAGGTGAAAGCTTCGTTGCTCCGTGATAAGCCAGCCGATACACCCAAAGTGACTCCGATAGGGTTGAATGCCAATTCCTTGGTCATTCATCGATTTTCCTTTTGATCAATTTAATTAACGTTTTGTTAGACGATTCGGCTTGTCCATTAGCCTGAGCTTAATATAAGGATGAGTTCAATAATTTAATCCCCAGACTTGTCGCGTAACTCTGAAATTCATTAGACATGAACACCGTACCTTGATCGGTCGTGATTGTTTGTGGTATTCCAAACCGATGGACAATATGTTCATTAACAAAACCAATTGCTTCAGTACTGGTCACCTTCTTAAGTGGTATAGCTTCAACCTATTTAGAGAAATAATCGGTTGCGGCCAAAATAAATTTGTGGCCTTTACTCGAAGCAGGAAATATTTGGCAGATTACATCTATCCCCCAACCTCTGAACGGCCATGGCTTGATAATTGGGTGTAAAGCCGATGCGGCGCTAGTTGTATATTACCAAACTTTTGACAAGTCTGACATCCTTTATAATATTTGAAAAAATCTTCTAGCATCGTCGGCCAAAAATAACCTGTTCGTCTAAGCATCCGTTTCATCTTATGAGCCGATTGGTGAGATCCGCAAATACCTTCGTGTACTTCGCCCATTGCCACCTGTTCTTCTTCGGTTCCAAGACATCTCAACAGCAAGCCTTCCATCGTCCGATAATACAATGTGTTGTCCATAACAATATACTTTAAAGCTTATTGCCTAATCTTGCGTTCTGTCGGCTTAGATGGGTCGATCAGGTAATTCTTTCTTTGCGTTCTCCAATCCACAATATCTATGCACATGACGGCTTTATCTACAAATTCGGTTACCTGATAATCTTTGTACCCTGATGCCTGTTGAGCTAAGGCGTTAGCTCTATCGTTCAATTCTCGAGGGACATGACTGATAGAAAATGATGTAAATGAGCCGATAATCTCGAAGCACTGTTCTAAATATTTCAGCAGTATTTCGTCTCGACATTGGTATTCTCCTTTTATTTGCTGTACAATCAACATGGAATCCCCGTATGCCTCAACAGCACTTACTCCGATGTTTTCTAACAATTGCAAGCCCTTGAGCAATGCTTCATACTCCGCCTGATTGTTTGAGCATCGACTGTTTAACCGAAATGCAAATTCAAAATCCCTTTGGGTGATATGAGTATAATACCGATTCCATCACCTTCTCTGCACACCGACCAGTCAAAAAACAAATGCCAAGGGGCTACATCTACCAAATCGGCAGCAGTATCGTGCCCTGTTATAAAATTGGCCAGAACTTGTCCCTTAACTGCTTTAGCTGATTCGTAAATCAGGTCGAACTCGATTAAGGCATAAGCCCATTTGCCAAGTCGACCTCGCAATTGGAGCTGATAACATATATTTTATAACATCGGTTTTACAGACCAACTTACAAGCCGATGCTAAAATATAATGTCTTAGCTTTGTACATGAGAAATATAAAGACAAGCACAATTTCTCAATGAAAGGGTACCTGACTTCAGCATCAAGTAGGCGTCGGCTTAAATAAAAGATAACCCTTTCCTTACCATCGACTTCTTGTGCTAAAACAGCTCCAATAGTTTCCTCCTCAGTTGATATATATAACCTGAAAGGAATCCCTTTTTGTGGTGCGGCCAAAACCGGAGGATTAGCTAGATATTCTTTGACGTCGTCAAAAGCCTTTTGCTGATTGATTCCCCACACAAAATCTTGATTGTCCTTTAATTTCAAAAGTGGGGTAAAAGCACGAATCCGACTGAAAAGGTTTGAGATAAACCTCCGGAGATAGTTAATCTTGCCGATCAACTTTTGTAGTTCGTTTTTGCATGTCGGCGACATTGTTTCAACTATGGCTTTCACCCTTGCTTCAACTTCAATACCTCTTTCATGCACTATGAAGCCCAAAAATTGTCCAACCGACACGCCAAACGCACATTTGAAAGGATTCATCTTTAAGCCATGCAATCTTATGTTCTAAAAAACTTTTTCTAAACCGGCCAAATGTTGCAAGTCATCTGCAGATTTTACTACAACATCATCGATATATATTTCGACAATATGACCGATTAAGTCATGAAAAATCAGATTCATGGCTCGCTGGTATGTTGCCCCAGCGTTCTTCAAACCGAAAGTCATAACCGTCCACTTGAATAAACCTATGGCACCAGGATATCTAAAAGCTGTTTTTGGTATATCGGCTTCTGCCATGAATATCTGATTGTATCCGGCATTTCTGTCTAGAAAACTTATGATTTTATTCCTTGATGCAGCATCGATAAGCATATCGGCTATGGGCATCGGGTATTCATCTTTTGGTGTCGCTTTATTCAAATCCCTAAAGTCGACACATACTCGAAGTTTTCTATTTTTCTTCATGACTGGAACAATGTTGGAAACCCATTCCGCGTATCGGCAAGGCCTAATAAATTTTGCCTCCAACAATCGTTCTATTTCCTCCTTTATAACTTATACAGGGCCGGATTAAAACATCTAGGGTACTGTTTAAACGGCCGATATCCTGGTTTAATAGGTAGCCGATGTTCTACCAACTGTCGGCTTAAGCCAAGCATCTCGTGATACTCCCAAGCAAAACAATCTTTATAATTTCTAAGGATTTTGATCAATCTTTTTTTGTATTTTACATCTAATTTTGTGCTAATAAAAGTTGGTCTTTTCCTATCACCACTACCTATATCGACTTCTTCAAGCAAATCAGTGGACGTGAAGACTTGACCCAACTTTTCAATCTCTTGAAAATCTTCTATAGCTTCATAGCTATCTGTTGTCTGCCGATAGCTTTGCATTTTGTCTTGTAACACCTTCATTGTTTTTCTTGTCCCCATCGGCGCAATACTTCATTTGTCCGATCAAACGTGTCTGGCTTGACACTGATCGGCCTAAGTCCTGATTTACTCACGCAGATGAAGTCACAGTCATCCAGCATTTTTTTGGATATACATCCAGCTTCTTTGTGTTGCCAATTCGCATCAGACAAGCGCTTGATGCATAGTCGACAGGATGCAGCAGTTGGCGTGAATCCAATCTCGACCAAGCAGAACACTGTAATTTCTCTTGGCGTCAATGACAAAGAATGCGGTCGGCAAAGTTTTACTGTCGACAGTCAATTCTGTAACCATAACGCCCTTGGCCTCTATGGGATCGCCTGTGAAGTCGTTTAAAACCATATTAGTTTTGATTAAGTCTTCATCGGACTTACCCAATTTCTTGCAAGTCGTTAGGGCATTAGGTTTACTGTAGCTCCACCATCTACCAGCATCCTTGATATTGGCTTGCCATTTATATACCCTTTTAGATACAATGGTTTTAAATTTCGATGATCATCTCTTGGTTTTTCGAAGATTGCATTTTGGACGACTGAACATGACTGAGCAAAAGTCTCTTTAGCCGATTCGGTTTTGATTTTGAATTCGGCTGGCAATGTGAACACCATATTGATATCCATCGGAGGTGTATCGTCCCTAATCATAGGAGAATCCAGGTCATCTGTCGACTAAAAATTCTCCTCGACCTGTTCCTTTTTCCTCCATTCCTTCTTGATAACCTTGATCGGACGAAGCTCATTAAAAGTCTTGTCCCTCTGTTTTTCTGCATCGGCTTCTCTGATCTCTTGAGTCCTTAGTCTCTGAAGCCATTTGCGCTGTGATCGGCTAAGACCAGGTGGACACCACCTAGGTTTGGGCTTTATTGGCTTTCGTATCTGGCCAGCCAAATTTTCCCGATCTGAACTAGGCTTTTGTGTTACAATCTGATGTGATGCCTGATTTGGTTCAGATATTCTTTCGCGAATAGGCCTTCTGTAACTTTTGTCATGATCTCGAATCGGCCCAGACATCCTATCTCTAGCCGATTGTTTAGGCCAATCGTTTTGGGGATAATTCCATCGGGCATGTATACGGAGATGGCAATGCTACTCCCCTTTCCCAACAAAACTGCCAAAAAGGACACCTTTTATGTCCTCTCTCCACGTTTTCGGTGTGATATAAATTATCCGATCGACGAGTAGGATATCGTGGTCGATTATTCCTCTCATATTTCTCCATTAACTGAGAAAATGTCGGTCCCAGCTTCTTTATTGGTTGTCCTGATGGCGATTTTTCAGCTTTATACCATCTACCCACCTGAGGATTTCCTTTAGGTTTAATGGTTCTTGAATTCTTCCCTCCATGATCAGCTTCTATTTGTAACGATCCGATCGTAATCTTCAGCGTCTGACCACCACCTGAGGTCGACTGAATGTCAACTTGCCGATCCTTTTTTGGTTCATCATGCATCGGCTTTTTCCTTTTGCCCGAACATTAAACCATGTTAATATGGAATGGATCAGCGTCAACTTGCATAGTCGGCTCATCAGCGAATTTTAGCCGACCATCCTCGATAGCAGACTGGATCTATTGACGGAAAATATTGCAATCATTAGTATTATGAGAAAAAGAATGGTGCCACTTGCAATACCTGCGTTTCTTGATCTCGTCAGCCGATGGTATGACGTGTCCTTCGGGCAACCGTATTATTTTTTCTTGCAACAACAAATAAAAAATACGATCACACTTGGAGACGTCAAAGGCGTATTTGACTTCCGACTTATTCCTAGTCGGGTTGAGCCAAGAACAGACTAAGGATTTTTTTGGATCCTTTTATCCATTCGGCTTTATTTATTTCTGCTTCATCATCTTCTGAAGAATCGCTCGGACAATAGTCGACCATATTAACTTTGGCTATATCCTTCTCTTTATTATTATTATTATTATTATTATTTTTAAATCTATCTTTAAATACTTTATTATCTGAGAATCGGCTTTCTTGAGCCGACACGCGATGAAGCAGATGACATAGATTAGTGGACTCTTGTCCTCCAAATTTCTCTCTAAGTGGTGGAATTAACCCTTGAAAAGCCAAATCAGCGAGTTGGTTATCAGGCAATGTGACACTAAAACATCGATTTCTGATTTCTCTGAATCTTTTAATATAATCGGTCACCGATTCTCCAAATTTCTGGCGAACAGAGCTTAGGTCGGAGATCCTGAGTTCTAAACTGCCTGAGAAAATTTTTCATGAAATCGGCTTTCCAAATCGTTCTATAAGTGGACAGAATTTGGAGGCAAACAAGTGAACCAAGTAAAAGCTGCCTCGGACAATGACAATGGGAACAGTCTTATTTTCAATCCATCGGACTGAGCTGCCTCTCAGCATTGTGCGATAAAGCGTCCGATATGCTCCAGGGTAGTAATCGAATCGTCGCCAGAGAATTTTGCAAAATCTGGGACTTTGAAATTGTGGGGGTAAGGCATGCGATCTATGTAATCAGGATACGACTTTCTATAGCCGATAACCTTTCCTTTTGGCTGTATGCCGAATTGATCCCTCAAGACGACAGAGATTTGATCGGCCCAGTTCGTATTATCGGCCACTGGAATAGTAGGCCCTTGATAATGTTGATCATAGTTGGCATTCTGCCCCCCCGAGTGTGAACTCGGGTTGCCAATTAGGTTGAGCCGATGGCAGACGAGTGTACTGATCGTACCTATTATGTCTAACTTGGGGTTCTGGTACTGGGACAACATGTTCTGAATAAGTCACTACCCTATGCGGACCTGGATTTCTAGGCAGAGTAGTCTCATGTGGGTATCTCTTAGACCCAATCGGCTGTGAAACTGATTGCGGAAAAGCATAGAACGGGGCTGACGGTGGCGGTTTTGTGGATGCATCTAATTTGGCGGTGTCGGTGTAGGCCTGGTAATGGTTCACCCCACTTGGCCGAGGGTCTCTAGGCAATATGATGGTGGGTTGAGTAGGCATCATGGTAGGGGGTGAGGTTATAGCCGATGGTTTAGGATCGGCTAGTGTGCTATGCGTGTCTTGCGCTGCTGAAAAAACAGGGTAACTTGGCGGAGCTTGTAATGGGTCAAGCAGACTACCAAACGAGGTCAATTCCTGGGCGATAGTTTTAAGACTATTTGCTATCATCGGCTTAAGCGCGGTGACAAGAGCCGATGATTGGTTTATTAAAGCATGGTGCACAGACTGATTAATCATAGCCGATAATTCGGCTTGAGCAGGTAGATATCGGCTTACCGGTTCTGTGACACCTGCATCTCCCAGGGCATTGACTGTCGGAAGGGCGGATTTTTGAGTGACGCCACGTCTAGTCTTCTGATAGCAGCTTAGCATCATCTCTTCTAGCGCAGTTTTCCGATCTTCGATTTCTTGACGTTGTTCTGGAGTCAAGTCGTCCATTGTTGGGACGATTATAGCTTCTGCGTTGAGATCGGATGGCAGAATCGACTTTACTGATGAAGACATTGGTCCCACCAGGCGTGCCAAGAGTGTGTTGGCGTCAAAAACATGAAGTAGGGTTTCTGATGACAACACACCAGACGAACACCTGGTTCAGAGTGTGCCAGTCGATTTGACCTGGAATCGACAAGGTAAAAATATGAAATTCACTCAAAGCTGATCGTGACGATCAATCGTCTTAGACTCAATCAGCTTGAAGCCGATTAAATCAAGGTAACAGGGTAAGTCTAATTAACCGATTAAGGCTAATCAAAGGATAAAGGCAGATCGATTCTGAAGAAGGCGATGCGCGACAAAATCAGAACAAATCGAACCTGGGGCGTAATTTGAAGATCAACAATCGGCGATGCGCAACTTTATTGATCAAGATCGAATTACAAAGACTAAATTACAAGAACTACTCCTAGTCGACAGGAAAAAGTAATGTAAACTGGTGTTTGATTGTGTTGGCCCTTTCGCAGCTTGCTTTGGCCCTTCTTTTATACCCGTCGGCCGATCGTATCCTATTACAACACGTTACAAAACCAGATCCGTATCGTCCTTATTTCGGATAGCTTTCCCTCAAAGACCTTGCCGTTACCAAATATCTTCAAGGCTTTCCAAATTGCCTGTTAGTTACCGCGGGTTTGACCTCCTTGCCGATTTTGACTAGACTTGCCAAATTTTGGTGCAAACAACACCTTTAGCAGTACCTAACAATTTTAACTTAAACTCAAGCCTCCTGTTACAACAGACATCATCGACAAAAGCACCACGACAAGATCAAAGAAGAGCTCGTAGGTCCCCATACTAGCTACCATGCTAATGATCGGTGAATATCACAAAAGAGAAAACCTCGCTCGGATACCACTTGTAGGACCAAGGAAGCGACTAGATGGGGGTTTGAATAGGCACTACACAAACAACAGGCTCTTGGAAATCTTTTCCCTTAATAAGTTCACAGTTCTTTCACTCCAATAGCTATGAGAAGCTGGAATCTCCATGAAAAACAGAGCAAAACAAGGGTTTACCCTCCAATGCGGTCCTCTCGCCAACTAAAGTGCGGTCCTACCATCAACTAAAGTGCTATCATAACATAGGGGTGCGGTTGTTCTACCATTACAATGGCGGTCGTACCACACCTTCAAATCATCACTTAAAATTCAGCCTAAGCAAAATTAAAATCGGTGCAACATTCACACAAAAGCCCCAAATGACTTGAAATATGGCCAAAAGCTAGATCCAACCTTATGAATCTAAAACACAAGGAGATCTTGCAAGAAAATAAGAAAGTTGGGACCTTTATGCTCTCAAAGCTCAGCTGCACCAAAACCAAGTTCAAATCACAAAATTAGTCAACTTTTCAAACAAGTCTCCAAATCAAGTGAAACTTGGCATACACCTATTATAGCACCTCAAGAACCTATTGCAACAAGATATTCTCCAAGAACTTGCAAAAGTTAAGACCTTTTCTTGTGTGAGCTCAAAAGGAACCAAAACCAGGTGAAATCAAGAAATGGTAATTGAGAGGAGCTCATGAGAGAATCAAGCCAAGATGACTAATGATGGTTTTCCACATGTCCTAGCATTCTCAAATCACAGAAAGAACCAAGCCAAAAGCCCTTAAGAGAAAAAAAAACCAAAAATCACCCTTTCTTCAACCTAAACCGGGTAAACTGAAGAACTTGCAATAGAAAATTCCTACATGGACAGGATCTAACTCCAAGAGATATGTCCATCACTTACACATCTTTGTCACCAAGAATGATCAGGAAGAGAGAAAGAAACACCAAAAACCAAGCCAAATCAAGAAATAACACTTGAGGAGCACATGAGAGGAAGACTTGGACGAATTTGGCGATCTGATTTTTGCTTGGAGAGGAATGTTTATAACCACTCCCTTGAGAGGACAAAGCACTAGTGCATCACACATATCGGTACTTGAATATGCAAATTTGGACTCTCTATGTATACTGCACTATTCTAGGATCACGCTAGTGTACACAGTTGCAACATAGATGAAATATCATAATCATACAAAGCAGAAATATAATAAAAGACATTATTTATTGAATAGAAGACTGTTGATTGACCTTATGTTCAACTTTACATTATTATGCCACACATAGCTTAAACTCTAATAAATAAAACTGCGGTGGAATGAAAACTTCATAGGTAATCCATCAATATGTCACAGGTAACTGACAAGGTTTGCTCCTTAGTAACTCGCCTGCTCCTGATACTCTTCCTCCAAAGCAGGTGTAGACTCCTATTCAACTAATGATTTTGTTGTGGCAAGGGTGAGTACATAAAGCACTCAACAAGCTGCGCATAAAATGCAAGTCTAATATATCTATATGCGAGGCTTATTCCAAATGAATGGCTAATATGGATATTTTGTAATACAACAATAATTTCAATTGAATTCAATAATACATTGAAATGATAGTAAAACAAATATCAATAATAATAATAAAGTTTTCAAGTAATTCTCATAGATAAACTGGCACCCAGCCCTAACAAAATTCCATTTCTTCCATTGATACATAGCCTCCCTTTCCATGTTTATTTTATAAAATCTTACCGTTAACTAAAATTCCTAAGCATTGTTCATAACCAGGGACATGACTATCCAAATAGATTTACACTTTGTAGAGGTTATATACTTTACTCACAAGATATGATCAATCTTATAATACCATGCAATTAGTGGCGAATTCAACGGGTGGGCTCGGTTGGGCTCGAGCCCAACCTTCGTTCGCTAGATTTTATGTATCCTTTCTAGCAGTGGCAAATGTACATGCACTCAGGCATGTCTAGAAAAACAAGAAACTTTGCTAGGTGGTGAGCTACTTTTTAGACCATGTGGTTTTATAGACCGCTGTTTGTTGAGTGCCTGATTTTGCAATTGGTAACTTCACTTATTGTCTACAAAATTGGACTTCAATCCTCGATGCACGCAGAGACTATATAGAGAGAGGTATGGGACTCGACATCTCTTCTTTATGAGGATATGGCATCGTATCAAGTAGGGGGCACATGATGCACATCGTCGGGACTCGGCGATTGTGAGGGCATGGCGAGGACATCGAGTGAATGTCGGGGAGCTAGGGAGGGCACAGACGTGTGGCAACGGACAACCCACTACGGCGATGATGAGCAGATTGTGAAGGTGGCGTAGCATTTGTTGGCGAGTGCCTAACCGGTTGAGTGGACCAACCATGACAACAAATAGACAATGTGAGCCCCTCTTCTAATATATGATTTTTGAGAGGTACTTTAGTGCCTTCCTTTTTGACCGATGTAGAAATATTAAAGCATTAATGAAAGGTAGATAGTGATTACTTACCCTTTCGCTTACTTCAAGATTTTTGCAACTTGTATTGGAAAGGAGAGCATCGAAGCACTGCTCATGATTTTTTTATCAATTGTAAATATGTCAGTGGGTTGAAAGAGACAATAGCCGATTTGTTTGATTGATTGGTGTTAACTTGTTTATAGATTTCCAAAGGTTTAACAAGCGAATCTTGCACAAGTATTTCTCAAATAATGAACTAAAAGTATTAACACTCGAACTGAAAATACAACACAAGTTGTTTAACATGTTTGTCTCAATTTAACATAATTTTTTAAGCCCACCCTCTATTTTTATCCTGGATTCGCCACTGCATGCAATGGCACATACCCATCGACGTGTAGCTAAGAAGATCATAACAAAACCTTTTGAAAACTCTATCCGAATATAGACCCTCTCAATAAGCATGAACTCACTATTCCTTCCCTCACATAGAGCAAAGAATAGGAGGGACTTATCGTTGGACTAGGAACAATACTTGTTCGAGATATGTGGCTATGGCAACACACCTTCCCCAGACCACACACACACAGTTTGGTCTTCCTCCTGAGGCATCACATGTCAAAACTCGGTAACTTAGTTAGGTCTGGCCCATAACAGACATGTGGTTGTATGATTAGTTCAGTTCAATGGCTTACAAGGTTAAGTCCTTAACTAACCGGGCAAGACTTTCAAGCACTCTCAGTAACCATCAGTGCTTTCACTTTCATTCTCATATCATCATATAAACCCAATGCCACATAGACCCACCACAGCTCACAGCCTAGATCTTGCCACTTGCCTTGATCTAAATCATTTACCACCCCAGTTGATTATCGTGCAACACATACTATCAACAACTCAACATCATTGTGTGATAACACATGATACACCCTTTCATAAACATTTTCCATATTCTATTAGTTAAATTGAATTTACACTTTCAAAATACATCATTTATACATGGCATGGCTAAGCAAAACTACACATGATCTAACTAACCCACATTGGTATCTATTAGCAATCAACTAATAATTATCCATCCTAGGGTGACAAATAATCATAGCATACTGTCGACGATCGGGACCGTCAACCGCAGAAGAAAGAAAGAGGGAGCGAGGTGTCTGCTCGGGAGCGGGACCCAAGGTCGCGCTCGTTCGGGGGCTTCAGGCGTCGCGGGGGAGTCATCCAAGAAAGGATGTTGGACACGGGGATTTATACTGGTTCGAGCCCCCAAGGTCGGGTAATAGTTCTACTCCAGTTTCGCCCTGAGGCTAAGGGTGTATTAGCGGCTCTGTGGAAGAGTACAAGGACAGGGCCCGAGCAAGAGCAGGGGGCCGCGCCGTTCTTTGTTGTTGGTGACGCGAATCGGGGGTTGCCCTTGTCTCCTGTTTTTCTGTTTTTCCTCTCTCTTCTTTCTGTTGGGGTGACATACTGCTCTTTATAGCCCCTGGGAAACCTTTGCTGCTTGGTCTCGAGATCAACATCAGGAGCCCGTGGCGATTTGACGGGGGCTAAGAAGTCATTGCTAGCCGTTGAGGGTCTGACCGGAGCATTGAGATTCTGACGGGGGCTGTTGAACCCTAGTTCCCACGCGGAGGCAGGTAGGGTGCTGATTCCCACGCAGGGAAGTCTTACATAAGATAAAAATAGAAATGTTACAGATGTTCCTTTCCTTGGTGCCCACGGGAGCGTCAAGGTCGAGGATGAGACGTCGAGGTCGAAAACGAGGCATCGACGGTGCCTGCCCTTGCGGCTGTGCCCGAGCTCGAGCTTGCTGGCCCCGAGCCAGACCACCGGGGGGCATCATCTAGGTCGGGGATGAGCCCCTTGGGCTGCGGAAAGCTACCACGAGGCCCGTTGGGATGCTTACACGTGGCGAGGGTACCGATCCCCGACACATACAAATAACAAGGTAAGTATAATCCAGTTAGTTGAATAGCTAAATCCCAAATTATTTGAAAAACAGATTTAACATAAAATGGCATGCAATATATTAAAACAATATAGCATTCGTAAAACTAGGTACAACATGATCAAATCACAACTTACCTTAGAATAAGTCTTGATCTTAATCTGAACCTTGAGTTTGAGTTAACTTTTCAATTTCGAATGCTCCTGGCACTTCGATGTCTGTGCAAATTGAGAAGCGAAAACCAAAATAAATACAAACCAGAGGCCAAAAATTCAAAAAATAACTAAATTTCACCAAAATAAAGATCTTTAATTTAGAAAAATTTAGAAATTTGAATCGCATCAATCGGAGTTCGTATGAAGGATAACGGGTTCTCCAAAGATTCAAAATAAAGAAAAATGCAGAAAAAGAAAAATACTGAAATTTTGGAAATATTTTTTGAATGGTTGAAAAGGAGACTGGAGGGGGGTGAATAGGAGCAAAATAAAATTATCCCTCAAATATACAAGCCTCCTTTCTAAAAGATCCAACTAAAGGCTCAGCCAGCCCAGCACTAGACAAAAAAGCAGAACTCCCAAAGCCTCTTTTTTTTAAAAGAGCCAACTAAAAGGCTCAACTAGCCTAGCACTGGACTAAAGAGAAGAACTCCTAAATGAACAGTAAATTGGGATAAATAGTAAAATTAGATCTTAAAATCAAGAATCATTCTAACTTTGATGGGCAGATCCAAATCCTGTGAAACTTTGCGTGCACCTTCCGATGGATGTCAGAAACTTACTCCAACCTTCAAGCGCAATGATTGATGTCAAAGTTCTGACCTTTCCATTTGAAGGAAGGTTGTGCCAAAATTGGGACAAACTCACAACCTATACCCTAAGCTTGCCGATGGGGATTTTATGATCAAGAAGATCTTAGACGATCTCCCACATGTTACAGCAAGCAAGAATCCCAAAGGCACACCCTTCAAACGAGTAAGAAAAGATCTACTGGTTTCTTGAGAGGAATCTTAGAGATCTTGTTCAAAGCTTGCCTAGATGATTAGGACATAATCTGCAGAAGATTCATCGATCAATCATTCATCCTTGGCAACACAAAATCAAGAGAAAAGGAAACCAAAAATAGATTAAGGACTCAAAAAGATGGGACACCATAACATGAGCAAAGGTAAGTTCTAGTTGCTCTTGTTGGGTTTGAACATACTCTAGATGTGTTCCTCAACCACTTATGTGTCCTATATCCAGTAGAAACAGAGCAAGCAGAAGGAGATGAAGCACAACTCAAGTAGCAAGAAAGAACCAATCAAAAATGCAAGAACAGAAATAGACTTCAGAACATAGATTAACTTTGATCTTGCATTACTTAGAGAGGGATGGTTACAAAGCCACACCTCCAGGTGGGCAAAGCTCAACAAAGCATAAACAAACCAAAAAACCCTTCTCTAAGACTAACCTTGGTTGAAACCAGGGTGTGGAGACATCCCTCCACCCCTTCATTTATAGCACACTCGGAGAAATTCCCACCCTTAGATGACTTTCTTAGCACTCAAGAAACCTCATCAAGGGTTGGGATTGACTCCCTCTCTCATATATGGGCTAACCTGCAACCCAACACCTTAACGGGATTTGACCATACTAACTTAACCGCTACTCCACCCGTGAACATTTGATTCAATGATCCTCCATCGCTTGAGTAGGGCTCTAGTTAGCATCACATCCATCCACTTGATACATCACCCTTGCTTCGTCACCTTCTATGTGGCTCCAATGACTTGCCGCCAAGCCACTCACTCGTCCGGACTCCCCCGAACCATCCTCGCTTGCAAGCAGGCCCAAATCACTTGGCACGCCACATGTCCTTATCACTTCACCATGACGGCTTCGGCTTCCTTGACCATTCTAGACCTCAACTCCTTCCTTAGCCAACCCCCGGTCCACCTTCCCATTGCCCGCCATGTCCATCACCAATGCTTCACGCTCCGGCTCCTTGTCTTCCCGGCTCACAACCAATTCCCAGCCTCAATCATCTTTCAGAGCCCCTTGACCGTTTTGGACCACAGCTCTCCTAGCCTAGTCCCGGTTTCCTTCACCTCTCCATGACCTAGCACCAAAGTCCTGCAACCAATACAGACAAGCAAACCATCACATAGTATTGCTCACAATAACATGCATCAGAAACCAGACAAAGATCAGTAATCAGCCAAACATCAAAAGATCACACATGAGATCAATTAGACCATGACCACCTTGGTCCAGGACCACTCTTCATGTCATGACCTCCCTAGGCCATGACCTCTCAAAGACAAAGATCACTCTTAGCTGTGACCACTTTATTCCATGACCACCCTTGTCCATGATCTCCCAAAGCCAAATATCACTCTTGACAGTGACCACTCAAAGTCACTCTTGGCTGTGATCACTGAAAGTCACTCTTACAGAGGTTATGGCCACTCCCTTAGTGGTCGAGACTACTCTTATATCAGTCCTTAGATGTCAACACCACTCTATTAGAGGTCACGACCACTTCCCTAGAGGTCCTTAGAGGTCATGACCACTCCCACAGTGGTCTAGACCACTCCATCAGAGGTCACGACCACTTCTCTAGTGGTCCTTAGAGGTCTAGACCAGTCCCACAATGGTCTAGACCACTCTATCAGAGGTTACGACCACTCAAGATCACTCACATGGAGGTCATGACCACTTCTATAGAGGTCACGATCACTCCTATAGAGGTCATAACCACAAGACCACTCACTGAGAGGTCACGACCACCCTAGTGGTCCTAAAGGTCACGACCACTCTAGTGTACGACATCTCTAGGGAACAACCACTCTAGAGGTCACAAAGGCTACGAACACTCTAGGAATGACCACTCTAGGGAATGACCACTCTAGAGATTACAAAGACCACGACCACTTTAGGAGGACCGCTCTAGACAAGGTCATGACCACTCAGAATAAGGTCATGACTACTCAGGACAAAGCCAAGACCTCTCAAACTAAATTGCCCATGACAAAGCAAGCTCATATCAAACTCAAACCTGAGCACTACAGGCTCAAACATAGTCAATTACTCATCACAAATATGGATAGACCACTACATGGTCTCTCATTTTTCTAAAGAAAAATCCAGTTTATGATGTCATGCGGATGTCATCAGCTGATTTTATTTCTAGCCAAATTATTTTTGAGAAAAAACCTTCAAAAATATTGACATGTGTGCCCCACATGTCAGGTTGCTGATGTCATCATGAAACCGGGACAGGAGTCGGCACACGGCCACATTGGCGGTGGCACTCTGTGTCTTATGGTCATCGGCGACGGCGGTGGGTGGTCTCATCCACAGGATCTCAGTGAGGCGAAGCACGTGACATGGTTGGAGTAGCCGCTGATGGTGAACTCTAGCAGCAGTAGCGAGCTCCAAAGCGCTCTGGTCCTCCGACCAGATCAAAGCTAGCACCAGCTAGAACAAACCAAGGCAAACTCGTTAGAACCCACCTAGAGGCTTGAAGTCCACCAGAGACGGTGAATCAGTGATGAGATGGTCACAGCAATGCACGAATGAATCTTCAAAATCCGGCTTATCCACAACATCTTGATCTGATTGGCTTCGTGGTTTGGCTCAAGATGACCTAATGCACACCGGGTGCACCTTTTTATAGCCTCGGCATTCATGCTCCACACGGGACGAACTCTGTGTCCATGGTGGATGCGGCCAGGCGTGGGACTTCGGCTCGGACTCAGCAGGGGTGACCTAACATGCGAGCTCCACATGTCAGCGGCTCAGCCCGAATGGTAGGCTAGGTAGACCAAGGTGGGATGGCGTGGTGCAAAAATGGGTTGACGTGGAATGGGCTGTGGTGCGAAGCAAAAGTGCTGAGGCCAAGGATTGATCCCAAAGCAAAAACCATATTTTTACACCCTGTTTCCATTGAAAATAATTATAGAAATTCAAATGGCTTCAAACAGTTAGCAAAAGTACTTGCAAAAATCCAAAAACAATTTCATAAACTATTTGAAGCATTTGGAACTTAAATAAAATATTTTTTGCAATTGATCACTTAAACTTTGTCCAAATTTAAATACCAAATAAAATCCAAAAAATCTCAAAAATGATAAATTGTATAAAAATAAATTAAAAGCAAAAATTAGGATGTTACATCACACTCAAGTTCTTTCATCTCCCTTAAGATATTTCACTCAAGCTCTCTTTGTTCTCTGCTTTCTATGTCTATCCTCTCTCTTTCAAACCCTAGCTCCTTCTTATATAGTGGAGGCTCATATGAAACACTAAAGCTAGCCCCTTAATAGATACTACTTTATAAGGCATTGGCAAAACTCACAAACCCAATAACGTAATGGGTTTTTCAAATCAACATACTCACGCACATATTCCAAACCATCATTTTCAACCTTGGCTCTATTAGCCCTAATCCACCATGCTTTGCACTCCATGCAGTATCCTTGACCTAATCCACTTAGGCCACTACTGTAGTTTCACACACCACCACTTTTCTAGTATGGACAATTTACCAAAATGCCCCTCATCTGACTTTTTCTCATTCCTTCACCTTCAAGCATCGCGGGTGCTTCATCATCTTTCATATGGCTCTAATGACTTGTCTTCAACCCTCTCACACATCTGGATCCACCAAACTATGCTCGCTTGCAAACATGCCAAGTCACTTTGACGCACCACATGCCCCGTCATCCACCGTGACTGCATCCAGCTCCCCTAACGGTTCTAGACTTCAGCTCTGCCCTGAGGTTAGCTTCGGTCCACCTTGCCGTTGCCTATCATGTTCACCATCCCCCAAACCTCAGTCATCTTTTGACGGCACCTTGATTGTTCTAGACCTTTGCTTCTCTAGTTTAGTCCTAATCCCTTAATCGCTCTGGACCTAAGCCCTCCTAGCTTAGTCCCAGTTTTGTCCTCCTCACCATGACATAGCTCTGGAGTCCTACAATCAACACCAACAAGCAAACTGTCATGTAGCACTGCATGATACACAAAATCATCAATTGACACAAATGATGAGTCAAGAACACATACCTCAAAAGCTTGACCCCCGAAAGCATCACCAAACCATATAACTATCACATGTCTCACAATGCACCATATGTACCTCTTTACATCAAAAGTCTTTGCTCAAACTTTGTCATCCTTGGTTAGTGTCCATCTTGTACCTTGCTTGAGTCCAACCATCTCACCCAGCATCCACGACCATTTTAGACTTTGGCTCTCCTAACCAAGTATCGATCCTCCTCCCATTGACCATAGTTGACTCAAAGCCACATATACAACAATAGATCAAGAAACTTTTTTCGATCACAAGTCCTTCATAACTTGACCCATGTTAGTTCAAATATGCAATATACAATCCATATGCACCAAACCCAATCTCCTAGGATCAATCCTCAAATTAAGCTTAAAGCAATACATCCTAGGAACAAGAAATCGGTCTAACTATGGACAGAATGCCAGTTAGACGGCCGGTGGTCCGATTGGAACCAAAGGCCAGTCAAACCCTCTTGGAATCCTCAGCTCAAACCACAACTGGTCTGATTGCCATGGTGTGGCCAGTCTGACTACTTGGCCTCGACACTAAACATCATCTCTGAAAAATTATGACCGCCTACCATAGATAGGTTACACCGCACCACTGGTCAAACCGCATTACACATGCCAGTCAAACCAAGATCACTCAATCCTCAAAATGCTGCTCACTAGAAAAATCAAACCTACAACAAAAGCCCGGTTGAAACAACCACCGCCGGTCTGACCGCACCTAGTGTGCCGGTCAGACCGCATGTGACTTGACAACACTACCATATTAGCAAACTCTCCAAAAACTAAACTCAAACTTCGACAACACTTACACAATAAAGTCAAATACCCGTCACACACTATGTGATGACCTCCACATGATCTCACAACACTACTATTGTTCTTCAAGATGCATCATGCATGGCCCCTAATTTTAGCTACTGAAATCTTTCTAGAAAAAAATATAGTACACAAGGGTTGCATGCCTGGACTTTTGTAGCTCGGATGTTGAAACAAGGGACTGAGAGAGGAGCTCTATGGACTGGTTGAAAAGAGATGGAGTACTATTGAAATGCCGCCTTCTTTTTTTTCGCGAGGAAAAATGGTCTTCTTCTTCTTCTTTTGCGAGCACTACGCCAAAACCTGCAATAGGTGACGGTCTATTTGTGGCGGTTTTTTTCGAACCGCCACAAAGATAATTATCAGTGGCGGTTCAATTTCATAAATGGCGGGAAAAATATCAGTGGCGGTTCTATCCTCGAACCGCCACTGATAATGAATTATCAGTGGCGGTTCGAGGTAGAACCGCCATCGATAACAAATACATTATCAATGGCGGTTGGAGGCTAGAACCGCCATCGATAAATTATCGTTATGGCGGTGCTATCCTCCAACCGCCATCGATTTATTGATTATCCGTGGCGGTTCTATCCTCGAACCGCCATCGATAATGATTATCGATGGCGGTTCGAGGATAGAACCGCCACGGATATGTTATTAGTGGCGGTTCTAGTTAAAAACCGCCATCGATAATATTGCCTATAAATAGGTGGTCGATGAGCAAGACTGGTCTTCTTCCTCCGAGAGCAAACCAAAACTTCTAAATTTGATTTCGTTTTCTCCAATTCTTGTGCTTGTACTTCCTCTAGTTGTTCCTTGGTGAGTTATTTTTCTCCTCTCTTGATTTGTGTTAATCTTGTTGCAATTTAATTTTTAAACCAAGTTTAATTAGGGTTTATATGTAGATGAGATGAAAAGTTTAGATTTTGTTTATTTTTATTTAGGTACCATTTTGTAGTTGATGAATTTATTTCTAGCTAGGTTCATTAGATGATGTTGTGTTCCTTTTATAGATGATGAATTATGATTAAGCATATATTTAATATTAATTGCATTTTAAGTTAATTTGATACATGATGAATTTATTATCTAGCTCCTTTAGATGATAAGTAATTAGATTGGTTTTTTAATTACTATTAATTGGGTTCTATTAGTGTACGGACATGTACATCTTGCATATATATGAATTTATTATCTAGCTCCTTTAGATGATAAGTTATTAGATTAGTTTTTTAATTACTATTAATTTGGTTCCATTAGTGTACGAACATATACATCTTGCATATAATAAATTTATTTAATTAAGATTATTGGGTATTAATATAAATGAAATTTTAGTTAATTTGGTAGGTGGGTGCTCATCATTTTTAGATGATGAATTTATTATCTAGCTTCTTTACGGGAAAAGTATTGATTAGTTTTTAATTACTATTAATTTGGTTCCATTAGTGTGGACATATATTAAATTTATTTAATTAAGATTATTGGATATTGATATACATGAAATTTAAGCTAATTTGGTAGGTGGATGCTCATCATTTTTAGATGATGAATTTATTATCTAGCTCATTTAGATGATAAGTAATTAGATTAGTTTTTAATCAATTTTTATATGTTAATTAATTTTAGATGGACCGGAGATGGATGTACAATGCGAACTGTTATAGTAGAGATTACATCGACGGGTATCTGCTTTTCTAAGAGCATTGAGGAGAACAAATTGCATAAGAAGACTGAGTACATACATTGTCCATGCATTGATTGCAAGAATGAGAAAATGTTTTCGGACAAAGAGCACATCCACTTGCACTTGATTCAAGAGGTTTTGTACTTGGCTATACACGTTGGACAAGTCACGGTGAAGAGGAAAACATACATGAAGGTGATAACGTATTGGATGATGGAGAAGGCATTATGGCGGTGACATCGATTATGGATCTGATGAGGATAGGTTGGACATTGATGACGATAATAATCTTGCTCAGATGTTGCGCGATGCAGAAGGGAACTACACTAGTCAGAGAGAGTTTAATCAATTCAAGGGTTTGTTGTACGACTCGGACACACCTTTGTTCCGGGTTGCAAGGAGGAATACACAAAGTTGCACACCGTGCTTTCACTTCTAAAATTGAAGGCAAGCAATGGTTGGTCCGATAAAAGTTTCACGGCGCTATTACATCTCTTAGCGGACATGCTTCCGGATGGAAACGTATTGCCGATAACCACTTATTTAGCTAAGAAGGTTGTATGTCCATTGGGATTGGAAGTAGAAAGAATACATGCATGTCCAAACGATTGTATACTCTATCGCAAAGAGTATCTGAGACATGCATGTATGTCCGTGTGCAAATCATCGCGATACAAGCGTAAAGACCATGACAATGAGGGCACCGTGGTGAAGAAAGGAGCTCCCGCTAAAGTGGTGTGGTATTTACGGTAATACCTCGGTTGAAGCGCTTATTTGAAACAAAAGCATGCCCAATCGATGCGATGGCACTCGTAAGAGCGTAAAAGGATGGAAAGTCGAGACACCTGCCGATTACGCCGGTGGAGAACCATCGATAGGCTCTTTAGGATGGACTTCGGAATGAACCGAGGAATGTAAGGTTTGGGTTGAGTACGGATGGAATGAATCCTTTCGGTAACATGAGTAGTATTCATAGCACTTGGCTCGTGACTCTCAGATCTACAACCTTCCTCCTTGGTTGTGTATGAAACGAAAGTACATTATGATGTCATTTGCTTATCCAAGGGCCGAGACAACTGGCAATGATATTGATGTATACCTACAACCATTGGTGGAAGATCTTGTGATCTTGTGGAACGAAGGTGTACAGGTATGGGATGAGTACAAGCGAGAGTACTTCACCCTCACGCGCATTGTTGTTTTGCACCATCAATGATTTCCCCGCCCTTGGTAACCTATCCGGTCAGATTGTAAAGGGGCCAAAGCATGCCCCCATTGCATGGATGAAACCGCAAGTGTGTGGCTCAATAACTCAAGGAAAGCGTGTACATGCATCACCGCAGTTCCTTGCAGAATCACCCCTACCGCAATATGAAGAAACAATTCGACGGGACAAAAGAGGATGGTATAGCTCCAAGGCCTCCTCGTGGGGAAGAGGTATATGATATGGTTAAGGATATTAATGTTGTACTTGGAAAGGAGAGAGTAATAATAAATCGAGGTCTCGATCGAGAAGATCACATGGAAGAAGAGATCGATATTTTGGAACTTGCCCTATTGGAAGGACTTAGAAGTTCGACACTGCATAGACGTCATGCATGTAGAGAAAATGTATGTGATGACTTGATTGGTATTTTGTGAATATTCCTAGCAAAACTAAGGACTGATCAAGGCACGAAGGGACTCGGAAGATATGAAAATCGAGTGAGCTACATCCTCGAGACAACGGAAAGGCCGACTTTACCTTCCCCCACTTGCTACACTCTATCCAAGAAAGAGAGAACAGACCTCTGCAAATGCTTGCATGGTGTGAAAGTTCCATCCGGCTACTCGCAAGCATCAAGAAACGGTGTCCATGAAAGATTTGAAGTTAATCGGCATGAAGTCTCATGATTGTCATGTGATGATGACACAAATGCTTCCTATTGCAATTAGAGGTATTTTGCACGAAAAGGTCCGAGAAGCAATCATGAGGTTGTGTTTCTTCTTCAACACGATTTCACGAAGGTCATCGATCCCATCGGACTTTTCGAACTACGAATGATGTGGTGAAGACACTATGCCGCTAGAGATGTATTTCCCTCCATCATTTTTCGATATAATGGTTCATCTCATTGTTCACCTTGTGAATGAGATAAATGTATGTGGCCCCGTATTCTCGCATCGGATGTACCCGTTCGAAAGGTACATGGGTATCTGAAGAAGTATGTACGCAATCGATCTCACGGAGGGTTGCATTGTGGAAGGTTATGCAACCGAGGAGGTTATCGAGTTTTGCGTGGATTACATGGAGGGGTGGAACCGGTAGGAGTGCTGTATCTCGCCATGAGGGTAGGCTATTTGGAAAAGGGACGATTGGAAGGAAATCAACAAATTCTTACGATCATGGATTGTTCGAAAAAGCTCATTTCACGATCTTGCCTTGATCGGTTGAGGTGTCCTCGCACATGGACATGCACAAGGATAAGCTACGAGAGGAAAATCGTGGACGATCGAGGCTTGGGTAACAAAAGAGCATAACCGTTTGTTCAATCATTGGTTCAAAGAGCATATGACTGGAAAGAAACGAGTGTTATGTTGAGGTGGTTGGCAAAGGGCCATCGGTACAATCTTGACATGGCAAGGATAAGACATAAATGGATATACCTTTTACACGAGATCTCGGGATAGCAAAAGCACTTACCAAAATAGTGGTGTCGCATAGATGCCTATGACAACACAGAAAGAAGAAGACTAGCTTCTATGGGTTCATAGAAGAGATTTGGGAGCTCGACTATTGTATTTTTAAGATCCCGATGTTTGGTGTCGTTGGGTACAACTCCCAAAGGGTGTCAAGGTGGACAAATACGGCTTCACTACTTTGGACATCGAACATGTCGGATCAGAGAGCGAACCATTCGTACTTGCAAGCAAGTAGCACAAGTCTTCTATGTAATCGACCGACGGATAAGAAGCGGCATGTAGTTCTTCAGGGAAAAGAAGGATCGTCGGAGTTGAGAATGTCGTGGATGAGGATGAGTACAACCGGTTTGACGAGTTGCCTCCTTTCGTAGATGGCAACATCGGGCTCGAGGAAGAAACCACTCAAGAAACTACCTATCATCGCGACGATCATGAAGAAGGGCAAATTGTGAAAGAAAATAATTAGCTATATACGAGTAATGGCAATGTGATGTAAACAATATGCATTTGTATGGAGTAATGGAAATATGGTGTTATGCATTTGTGTGGAGTAATGGAAATGTGGGTCATTAATATATTACTATATTAGGATTATATAGGGTAATTACTATATTCGATTACACAAGTTTTAATGGTTTCTCCTCCGGTATGAATTAAAACCAAATATATTGTACATAGTACATAAGGCATTTATGATATTAGAACATATTTAGAAATAATATTCTATTCCTGGTATACATCCTAGAAGATATGAAAATAAACAGTAGAGATTATATAGGGTATATTACTATATTAGAAATATATATGGTCATTACTCGTTTTTGATTCATAGGACCACTTGGAAGTAGTCCGCAAAAAGTTGTTCACGCGGACCACTTGAAGTAGTCCGCGCAAAAGCTTATGTTAGATAACTTTATCGGTGGCGGTTCTTAAGCGTAACCGCCACGAATCGATTATCGATGGCGGTTCGTATAAAGAACCGCCACGGATTATATATGATCGATGGCGGTTCTTGTGAAGAACCGCCAGAGATAAGTGAACTGTGGCGGTTCGTATAAAGAACCGCCACAGATAATATATATCGATGGCGGTTCTTGTGAAGAACCGCCACAGATAAAATATCGATGGCGGTTCGTATAAAGAACCGCCACGATAATTATATATCATGGCGGTTCTTTTGAAGAACCGCCACGATAGATATATCGATGGCGGTTCTTGTTAAGAACCGCCACGATAAGGCCCCACATATAAAAGTCGATCTGATCATTCTTCTTCTCACCGTTGCCTAACCCTAAACTCCTGCCGCTTCACTCTTCGCCTCGAGCCGACGCCGCCACGGTCATCGCCCCGACGCCGTCGACGCGCGCGCCGCGCGCCGACGCCGTCCGACGCCCGTGTTCGCTCCCGACGCCTCGACACCGACGCCGCGCGCCGCGCCTCCACCGACCGCGCGCCGACGCGCTTCGACGCCCAGCGCGCGCCCTCGAACGACGCCCCCGACCCTGCACGACGCCGCGCATTCCTAGGTATGTTCTACCTTCATTCTACACACATGAGTTCCTTCAAAAAAGAGAGAGTAAGGCTGTTCTTCTTGTTGTTTGGGTGTCGCATGCATAGGTGACCTCAACGTGTGTGTGCATGTTGTGGTGGGATTTGTGTAGGAAAGAGAGGAAGAATGTAAAGGTTGGGTCAAAATCAAATCACCAGGTGAAAAGTTAAGAGAATCTGGGAATAACTAGTTCTTGGCTTTGAGTTGGTGTTGGTGGTGAGGAGATTTGTACTATCGCATTGAATGCACGAGCTGAAGTTGTTTTGGTTTGAATTCTCATGCCAAGTACAGTTCTTCTGCAGCCCTCACCAACAGCTTCAGATTACTAATGAACTACTAATGATCTACCACTGCATGTTCCTCCTCTCTAAAAAAAGTGATGTTTCAGGCATTAGGCACGGTTTCTAAAATGTATCTTTGACCACAAAATTTGCATTACAATATATTTATAAAATCTAGTGATGTTGTAATATTGCTAATGTTTGTTTTTTAGACAAATCTGTTCATGTAATGTTCATATGAGTATTCTAGATGGTCCATAAGACACTGAACTTTGAACGAAAGTCCATATAGCACTTCAAACTATGAAATCGGACATTTGACTCTATCAAACTTTATAATCTGGTTCAAATAACATCTTGATCTGGTTTCACAAGATGGTATTGTTTATGTGGCGCAATGAGTTGCTAGCTGAAAAGTTTCACATTGACAAATTCATGAGTTGTCCAGCCCATGACAATGCGTTGGCAACCACATTCTCCTTACCCTTCTTGTAGACAATTCGGTACTTCAGGCCCATCAATTGAATGCCCATACTTTACCTCTTTCAGTTCGCACATCCAAGGCTGATATGGAGGAGCAATCCACCCCGAGCCCGAGCCCTAGCCCTACGGGTTCCTCAACCTCCACCCAACCACGGTGTTGCCGCCGATGCCGACATACTGTGGCAAGACCTCGTGGCGAGGAAGAAATAAGAAGCCGAAGGCGGTATACCATCTCGGAGGTCTCAGAAGCTGGGGCCCCTAGTGCACCGCCAAAGTTCGTAGCAAAGTACAGAACAACCTGCGGGTATATCGCAAGGGAGAGAGTGCCAATCACCTTTTTGGATTGGCACAAAGTGCCTGATACCATCAAAACGGATCTATGGATGAAATGAAACAAACCTTGAATTTCAAGAAGATGAACACCGCGCGTCGGGATGCGTTGATGACCATGGATGCGGCATGGAGGAACTTCAAGGCCGGTGAATACTACTTATGTAAAGAAAACCGATCGGCCATCGGGACTACCCAAACTTAGAACCATATTGGGATGATTTCGTGTCGATGAAGCAAAGTGAAGCGACAAAGAAGTCCGGCGAGGACCACATAAACATCGGAAGAAGGAACATCCATCCACACGGACTTGGTGCGGTGGGTACGTGGTAAAATCCTCAATGGGAGAGGCAGAAGCGTAATCACTACACCGATTGGTACAAGTCAATTGGCGGACTACGGACGAGTCAAGCACTACGTGCTAGCGAGGGCAAGTGTCACGTCGGTGGGGCTTATCCTTCGAAATAGCGGACGAAGCAATGTCACAAAGGGTCCGGGAGTCAGACGTCGAGTCTTCCCAAGGAACATTCCAACCGGATAGGAGAACGGCGAACTAACACGTGCCGGGAAACAAGGAGCATCCGGACGAACAAGAGGTGTCGGGTTAAGGTTCCGTGGAAGACAGATTCCCGAGCACCTTCACACTTACAAGAGCCGAAGAGAGCTAGAGAAGCGTTTGCGAAATAGAAATGATGAAGGAAAAGATGCTTGAGAATTACAAGGCACAATTGAACAACAAGTACAACGACAAGTACAACAAGCCATGAGCGACCACAAGCCGAGAACATTATTACGACCAGCCCTCCGAATCGTCGCGGCGATTCGCAAGATCCGCCCCAATTGTAGAACAGACATGGGTCATTATCACGTGGGCGACATACATGACCCCACACCGTGCACTCACTTTGCCCGTCATGAACATATTCATTCAGCCGTGATATGCATAGCGTACCCATGCCAAGAAGGAGGTGTATTGCACAACTCTGCGATAGCGCCGGGATATGCAAAGGTTCAGGTGGACACGGTTAATCCCCAGTTCGCCAACCTCGGGCTAGAAATGCCCCCGAACGACGAGGTTACAACTCTAGGAAGTGCCGTCCACACATTCATCCAGTGGCGCAAACGTGACATCACCTTGGACCATCATGAAGTGCCTGTTCCTCCTGAGGTGAACTCGCCACCCTCCCGAGGTGAACTCGCGACCTCTCTGCAGTGAACTGCGGCGCCTCCTCTGATGAACCTGCGGCCTCTCCTACAATAAACCTCGCCTGATCGTCACCAACACATCAGCGTATGAAAGTTAGTGCGACAACTTCAGTTGACCGACTTAAAAACCCTCCTCTGAAGGCATGGCAGAATAGACAAGCCATATCAGCGAGGTCAGGCGAAGCCAGAACGGAGTATGATGTTGTGTGCGAGAAAAGTAAGGGTAAAGCGGTCTCCAAAGGACAAGCTGCTGAAGAAAGACTGAAATACGAATTGGGGAAGCCGTTTGTCACCCCTTCGAAGCTTCATAGTCTAACAGTGCAGCTAAGGCGATTACATGAATGGTATATGGAGCGATCGAACCACCATGTACTCCCGAAGGTGATCACTGCCATTTTCAGAGAGGAACATTTCCACCATGAGGGGACTGGCTGCTTCATGATAGAATTCAGCGAGTTGCACAACATGTACTATCAAGATGCCCTCGACGTGTCTCTTATGAGATCTTTGGTCCTTTGTAAGTGTCCAATATAAAAATCATTGTCTACATTCATGTAATACCGATAAATGTGATGTCTAAATCATTTGTTATGTAGATACGAGTTGATCGAACTAAAAAGAACCAAAGGGCCAGTGGCGTTCCTCGATCCGGGAACGGTTTGCGGTAGGAAATCAAAAGAGTACCAAAGGAGGTCGAGGACTACGATATAACGCTCTCATCAAACTCCAAGACAAGGAGTTCATACTTTTACCATACAATTTCAAGTAAGTGGCTCACTAGCTAGTTCAATTACTTGTTGATCTCGTTCTTTGCTCAGGTTAGGACTAATGACTACGGCATCATACATGTGTACGTAGTTTCCACTGGATTCTCGTAGTAATTCATCCGGATAAAAGCAAGATGTCGATCTTGGACCCGGGACAAAGATCCAAAAGACTACAAAGATATGACAAGTCTAGTGAATAGGGCCTTCAAAGCATATTGTAAAAAGTGCTCAAGACACCGTCCTTTCCATAAATCACTGACAATCCGTACTAAATTTCCGGTACGCACAAAAACAATTTGTCTATATCGCACCTCGTAGTCAATAACTCCTTCAATGTCGTATAAGTTTATTCAATTTTTGCGATTGCACAAGCAAGCCGCCAGAACAAATTTATGTGGGTACTTGTATTGCCAATACATGCGCGAAATCTTAGGCTCTACAATAGTAAACAATGATGTAGAGGTTTGTCACGCTAACATCACACATTGATTTGCACATCTCATTCTCTATATAAGCTCTTAAGACAAACTTTTTCTATCTATAGCGTTTGAAGTTGCCTATGGGAGGACTGGTTCCAAATGAAATCCAAGGCATTCAGGACAGCTCGCCTACTTCATTATGAAGGAAGTACTCAACAAGAACGGCGAGTTTCATGACCAGATAATAACGATGAAGTCTTCCATACTCATCTACCACCTCCGAGGCCCCTACCAACAAGTGAAGACTCGTAGGCTTATAGTTCACAAAACTAGTTAATTTTTTAAATGCGGTGGTGTAAATTGATGTTTCATTGAATGTCAAGTTTAGTATTGGATGGCATGGCTTGCATATGTTCTAATTTTTGTCATTTCATTTAAGAAGTTGTGATTGATCTGCGCTTGTGTTGTTGCCCTTCTCCCGTGTGTGTGTGTGTTGATGGGTGGTGTGTGTGCGTGCGTGCGTGCGCTCTAGACGAGGAGCTCTCCCTCTATTGCTTTTCTCTGTGCCCTTTCATGATGGCTAGTAGAGCTTTTTATAGACGTGGGTGATGGATGAATACGGAAAGAGCTCAGCCCCAAAACTGCACCATTCTGAGTTTATTTGATTGCTTGATTTAGTTGCCGAAGTTTCCTTTTGCATCTTTACCTTCCATTCATAAGATATTTGATTACATGGTCCTTATATTTTTAGATGGTGTGTTTTACTCTAATGTATGATAGTAAATGCCATTAAAAATAGCTAAATGGAGATTATAGAAGGAAAAATAGTAAAAGTAGGATCAAAATTGTAGAATGATATGTATTTAGGAATAAAAATTGAAAAATAGAATGTCACATATTCAAAAATAGAGGAGTATAAACTAGCTAATGCATGTACAATATCTCGGAGGATGCCACGGCATTCACATGGAATAAGACGGCAATGGATCGGCTAGATTTGTGATACAACAAAAGTGATCTATTTAGCTTTCCATAGTATGATATATAATGACTTCATTTACATACTCGAGAAATATTGATGCAAAGATGGTCGAATGGAGGAGAAGGGAGCAGGTCCAGCGGGAGGCATGCCCTACACCATCACCATGATCGAGCACCTCATGCATGAGACACTTTAATTGTACATTGTAATTGTGTATATTGTAATTGTGATATGCAAAATCTGTGATTGTAATTGTGATTGATGTATTATATGTAATTGTGATTGATGTATTATATTGTAGTTGTGTATATGCAAAATCTGTGATTGTTGTACATTATAATTGTGCATATGCAAAATTGCAATTGTGATTGATGTATTATATTGTAGTTGTGTATATGCGAAATCTGTGATTGTTGTACATTGTAACTGTGTGTATGCAAAATCTGTGATTGATGTATTATATGTTTCAGAGGGCATGGCTAGCGGCACACGAGGCTAGCCCAAAATGCGCTTTTTATTTTTTGGTCGGGCACTATCTGTGGCGGTTGGTGGATAGAACCGCCACGGATAATATAGATCTGTGGCGGTTGATGTATAGAACCGCCACGATAATATAGTTATCTGTGGCGGTTGGTGGGAAGAACCGCCACGAGATAATATTTTTATCTGTGGCGGTTGTAGGAAAGAACCGCCACGAGATAGTGTAGTTATCTGTGGCGGTTGGTGGATAGAACCGTCACAGATAGTATTGTTATCTGTGGCGGTTGGTGGATAGAACCGCCACAGATAGTATTGTTATCTGTGGCGGTTAGTATGTAGAACCGTCACAGATAACACTTATCTGTGACGGTTAGAAAACCGCCACTGATAATCCTCGATTATCAGTGGCACTATATCTGTGGCGGTTCAATAACCGCCACTGATGGCGGTTATGAACCGCCACTGATGACGTTTTTTGGTGTAGTGGAGGAAAAATGGCCTTCTTCTCTTTTGCTGAATGAGGCTGAAGATAATTAATCTGAACCAGGAACTCACGAAGTAATGCTTATCATGGCTAACAATGGTTGTTAAACTAGCTAGCCTCCCTATGTATATATCCACATCCACCAAATGACCTCTATAATCACTACCTGGCCTCCAATAAAGCTTTGCACGGAATTTTGTAGGTATAGCCAGCATTGCTCCAGTGAAATATGTTGCAATAGGCTAGTCGGTCTAGTACTGTTGTAACGATGATGATGTTGCAAAAGATGCCAAATAAAAATACACATGTTAGCATGTTACTCCTTCGGTTCCGAAATATAATATCATAGTAGCATTCAAATTTTGTTCTAAATAAATATTATTCTACAATCTCAAGGTGAATTTGTATCTTTTTTCCATGTCCCCTTTAGCTTTTCTAATACTATTTACTATCATGTACTACAGTAAGACATATCATCTAAATAACAATAAGTGATCTAATGAAGATAGGCAATACAGTCTTTTGTACAAGTACTTTCATGAAAGTGCAATATCTTAAAATGACATCTATTAAAAAATGAGGCAGTGCTGGTTTTCCAAAAAAAAAAGATTTGCATTGACAGTAAGTGCTAGCTGAGCCAATATTGGCCTAAGCAACAAGGTACGTAATTAATTACGCGGTCCAAGTCTACCTGCGGGCAACGTACGCCAACGCCGGCGACCAGGCGGGCCACGTCATCATGTTCGTGTGCGCGCGCGAAAATTGGAGGCCGGTTTACTTTTCTCGGCCACATGGGCCATCTGTGGCCTGCGCCCCAAGCAATCGATCCGATCAGCCTGCAGCATCAAGCAGCAAACCGAAGCATTCACATGTGTGCGTGGCAATGTGCAAGTAGAATCTCTGCACACATCCTATTTCCCTTTAAAAACATGACCATTCACATCTCTCGATCGATCGCTATCTCACACGTACTATTCCTCAGGAATATTAAGACATTTTTCAGTATGGCGGTAGTTTTTATGAAAAGTGGCTTTTGGTTGGGATATATGGCTGATGGGTTGCACAGCTGAACGGTTAGGCTGAAGAGGTTTGGTGTTTGGCAGTCTGACTTTTAGATGTGATGGGTATGTGTCAAGAATAAGGGTGAGAGAGGTGGGATTTAGGATTTTATACTTGGTAGAAGAGGGTAATTTTCTTCAATTTTAGTGGCAAAGTCAGAATCACAATCCATCAAAACCGTAGAAAGCTACTCCAGACCAACTTTCGGTTTTTCGCTTCTCTTAGTACAAATGAACTGCTGTCTTTTAATTTCTGACTACGAAGAAGTCACCCATTTGAAACAGGTTAGGGTTTCCAATAGGAAAAAAGTCGAAGATAAAGACGTTTCTAATAGGGTCTAATATAGTTATGAACTTCAGCTGCTAGGCTCGATCGTACGTGCCTGCAGAACCCTACACTCATTGTATAGTCCGTATATTAAAAACTTCGAAGGTTTCCTGGCCTCGACCATGCTGTTCTTGTCATACATGACATCGACAAAAAGAAGAGAGATTTCTCCTGCTTCAACGGCACACAGCTTTCACGAATCACGCGGCCCAGGCCGGCGTACATATGGACACAATTAGAACCATCGCATATTCGCATCGTTTTCAAACGAGAAACGTAAACATTGATACATGCATACTTGCGCATATGAATGACAAGAACAATTCAACCATACATATTCCCTCGGCAGGTCAATAATCAAAAAATATATACGTACGTAACGCGGCTGACCTCCTGTTAATCGAAGGGACAAACAAAAGTAAAATAGAACACAAAGTCCAATGAGATCGATCGACGAGACAGTTAGACAAATGGTGATCAGAAGTGGAAGCTCGATCGAATTGTTAAAGTTTTTCCTTTTCTAGACACCACTGTCCATTGGCGTCAGGTTAATTTTTGGGCTTATCAGGGAGCAAGGCGGCATTGGTGAGGCCAGCGGCTGGAGCAGATGCAGATTCCAGATCAAGTATTCTATTTCTCGAACCATTCTGATTTACTCCTACGAAACTAAGACAGAAAATATCGAAAAAGTCAGTCATTCACAAGTTGACCTGATATCATCTAGGGCTACTGCATATGCTCATCGTCGGGAGAAAGGGTATCATGAATGCAAAGAGTATTAAGAACTTTTATTTTGGTTTGTAGTTTTTGTGAAATCATGTGCTGAAAAATTAGCTGAGTAATGAAATTGGCATTGTAATGTGGTTGTGCTCATGGTATGTGTGGTGTTTTGGCATGTGCTGTTTCAGATGTTTACTTGATATGCTTGTGATAGCATGATAATAGTCTGGCTTCATGCAATGCGCTCGTGTGAGTGGTTGCATAGACTGATGTTGAGTCAAGTCGTGGACTTGTGCTCGGAATTGTTTCTTGTTTATTCATGTGCAGGTGTTGCTTGAGGGCAAACGTGGTCGATGACGGATGGAACTAGGTTCATGGAGGCGAGGTTGGGACTAGATTCAGAGTGGAATCGAGGTCTTGGTGGTCAAGGATGTCATGCGGAACGTTCGGGCTAGAGAACATGCACATGGAGGCTGGTTAGTCACGTATTTACAGTATGTGGGCTGTACATGCGTGCAAGAGTTGCTTTTGGCCATGTTGGGCCAGGTTGAGATGTATACAAACTCTTTTCATGTTGGAAGTGGAGTTGTATTCAATCTCTTTATGTTTGCTCAGTATAAATAGGGGGAGGTGTCTCCTGTTTATTTTGAGCGCTGAGGTTTTAGGGTTTGTACTCTTTTGTTTGGAGTGCTGTAACTAGACTAGACAAAAAGAAATAAAGATCGATTTCTTTACGGCTGAAAAGTTCCCCTGCGGCTGATATTTCCTCATGCTTAGAAGTACAGGCGGCGACACCCGAGCGAAGGAAAAATTGGCGATCTGATGTCAGTAGCAGCTCTGATAAATGGTGTGCTACAGTATTTCGTTTCTACAATAAATCGCGGATTACTGTTCATGCGCGCTTTGATTCAGTGATCGTCTTCTGGTTTGTTTGCACAGTTCTTGTTTTTATAGATTGATTCATTGTCTCTCTTGTTTCAACAAGTTTAATATTGATTTGATCCATACAAAACCTTCCTATAGTATCAACTTAGAGTTCTTGAAAGTTTCGTTTGTTAATCTTTTGTAGATTGTGATTAATCAAGAAATTAGGGTTTAGTCGGTTTCTCGTCATAATCTGCCACAACATGCTTGCGAGGTTAATAACTTTTGATCTGTAGGTCCGATCGAGTTGATTCTTGTTGGGTTAGATTCATAATTGAATCTGGTTTCTTCAGCTAAAATTTCACACTAATCTAATGGTGGGATCTTCGGTTAATCTCATTGTTTGATCTTGGTCCGTCGTTAGTTTGATTTTGGTCCGTCGCTGTTAGATCGTTTTTGTTTCAGTCGTCTGGCAAAGAATATAAATCTAGATTCATATGTCTGATTGAGTTAATTCTTTTTGTATTAGCTTCGGAATTGAATCTAGTTTCTACAGTTAAAATTTCATATCAATCTAACGGTTAGATCTTCATAAATCTTAGTTTTAGTGAACATATATCAGTCTGTCTCGTTTGGTCCGGCGTGAATTGATTTGGTTTTGCTACAGTAAAAATTTGGTCCGTAGTGCATGTGAGAATTTGGTCTGGCACGAAGTTTGGTCCGGCGTACAAGTAAAAGTTTGGTCCGGCGCAATAAGGTTTATGTTGAATACAAATTAAGCGATTTGAGTTTGTTTGGGGTGTTTCAAAAATCATAAAAATTTTATTTTAGCTTCCGCGCAATCATTCACCCCCTCTGATTGCTATATTAGTATATTTCGATCCTACAAGTGGTATCAGAGCAAGGTTTTTCTAATTATTCTTAACCGGTGATTAGAATTCATATCAATGGATCGTTATTCGACAAAACCTTGTATTTTCGATGGTGTTGATTTTCAGTTTTGGAAGGCCAAGATGGAGGCGTACATCCAAGCGCAGGGCTTCACAATTTGGGAGAAGGTTTACAAGCCGTACGAAGTTCCTGAGAACGACAACGTCAACGACGTCAATCGCGCACATGTTGAAGCAAACAGCAAGGCGCGCAACTTGATCATCCAGGGCTTGGGGCGCAGCGACTTCGATCGAGTGGTACATTTTTGATCCGCATATGAGGTATGGAAATCTCTTTGTGACTATCACGAGGGATCAAACAATGTCAAAGAGGTTCGCCAAGATATTTACAAAAAAGAATATATGCGTTTCGAGATGAAACCTGGTGAGTCTGTAGATGACTTTTTTGCACGCTATAATAAAATTCTTAGCAATCTACGTGCTATTGGGGTTAGCTATGACGATGCTGCTAATGCTAGACAAATGCTTAGTGGTTTGGACATGTCAGTGTGGGAGATGAAGGTAACATCTATACAAGAATCTACTATCATGAGCACACTCACATTAGATGTTCTTTATTCTAAGTTGAAGACTCATGAATTAGATGTTCTTGCTAGGAAAGGTAATTCTAAATCAATTGCTTTGATCTCTAACCCTAACATGTCAAATGCTAATTCTTCTTCTAGCTTTGCTTTGTCCTCCTTGTCGTCTTTAACAGATGAACAAATTGAAGAATTTCCTGAAGAGGATTTGGCACTACTCTCTTCTCGCTTTAATAAAGCTTTGCAGAATGTCAGAATGAGAGAGAGAGTAGGTGGTAGTCCTCCTAGGTGCTACGAGTGTGGCGATCTCAACCACATTCGTCCGAATTGTCCAAAAATTTCAGGTAAAAATTCAAAAGAAGGAAAGGATAGGAGGAACGACAAGAAGAAAGCTTCTCCAAGCAATAGCAATAAGAAAAGAAGCTTTCTGAACTGCAAAGTTGTCCACCGAGTTCTTTTCGCTCTTGAACAAGTCAATTTGAGCGATGTGGACTTGGGAAGTAGCGAAGAAGACACAACAACGCCAACCAAGCGTGAACTTACTGGTTTGTGTCTTATGGCAAGAAGTGATGAAAGTCTTACTGAAGATGACCATGACAGCGACTTCAATGAGGTAGAGCCTTCTTATGATGAATTAGCCATAGCTGTTGCTCGTCTTGGTAAATTGCTTGATAAACGCGACAAGAAAATCAAGAAACATGATTTTATTTTTGAATCATTGAATGCTGAAATTGCTAGACTTAAATCCTTGATTCCTGATGATGATGCTTGCAAATCATGTGACTTAATTTACAATGAGCTCACTTTGCTTAGGAAAGAACATGCTTCCTTGATTGAGCAAAATAAGAAAAATGAGAAACATGTTAGACATGCTAACTGTTTCACTGATGATTTGCATGATTCAACTTCTTGTTCTAAATGTTCAATTCTTGAATTGAAATTGAAACATGCAAATGCTAGAGTTTCTCAAATGATTAATGATATGCTCACTCATGAGGTTCTTTCATGCTCAAATTGTCGCAAGCAAAAGGCTAAAGTGGACGTTCCATGCAATAATTGTTTAACTCTTGCTAAGAAGGTTGATTACTTGCAAAATTCTTTAGAACGTTTCACTAATGGCAAGAAAAAATTGAACATGATTTTGGACCAATCTAAGGTTAGCTCAAACAAGAAAGGTTTAGGTTTTGATCCTTATGCTTCATATGAAACTAAACCTCCCACTGTTGTTCAAGCTCTTTGCAATGACAAAATTGAGATTATTAATGAGCCTAAGAAAATTGTTTTTAAGTCTGCCGGAGTTTTATCTTCTACTATGATGAATGCAAATGTTGCTTCTACTTCTAAAGCTAGACATCGTGTTAAGTACATTTGCACTCATTGTGGTAGAGATGGACATTTAGTAGATTTTTCCTTTAGACTAGCTAAACAACAAAAGAAAGAAAGGGCTAAGGCTAGGTCTAATTTCAGACAGACACGCTTTACTTCTCATTATATGCCTAAGGTGATGCAAACACCTTTTGTTGTTAGAAACACGGGAAAGTGCAAATCTGATTTTGTGCATATGAATACTCGTGTTGTGCCTACTGTTGTGCGTCGTGTGTCTCAGTACTGGATTCCTAAACATCTCATTTCTAACTTGATCTTGAGGCCTCGACATTTTCTGCTTCTATGTAGGCTTCTCGCGCGAGGAAGGAGAACATATAGCTAGTGGATTCCGGATGCTCACGCCACATGTCCGGTGATGAAAATTGGTTCTCCTCCCTCACTCGTGCATCTCGTGCTGAAAGTGTAACTTTTGGAGATGCTTCTTCAAGCTCAGTTGTGGCAAAAGGTACAGTGCAGGTAAATGACAAGTTTATGTTTAAAGATGTGGCTCTTGTTGAAAACCTGAAATATAACTTGCTATCTATATCTCAAATGATTGATGAAGATCTTGAGGTATGCTTTAAGAAAAATGAATGCAAAGTGTTAGATGCTTCAGGAGAACTTGTTTTCCAGATTTCTCGATTTGGAAGAGTGTTTAAAGCTGATTTTGATGTATCACCTTCTTCTAAGCATAGGTGTCTAGTTGCCAATGTTTCTAAAGATTTATTCTTTTGGCATCGTAGACTTGGTCACGTTGGTTTTGATCATCTAACACGTGTTAGTGGTTTAGACCTCATTCGTGGTTTGCCTAAGCTTAAGGGTGATAGCGATATAGTATGCTCTTCTTGTAGACATGGTAAAATGATTGCAGGTTCACATCCACCTCTTACTATGGTGATGACAAACGCGCCCGGACAACTACTACATCTTGAGACGGTTGGACCTTCTCGAGTTCAGTCTTATGGAGGTAAATGGTACGTTCTTGTGATTGTTGATGATTATTCAAGATACTCTTGGGTCTATTTTATGGCATGTAAAGATGAGGCTTTTAGTCATTGTAGAAGTCTTGTTCTTAGATTATCTATTGATCACCCAGGTCTCTTAGAGCAATTAGAAGTGATAATGGAACTAAATTTAAAAATTCTTCATTCGATCACTTTTGTGCTAAAAAAGGAATTGATCATCAATTTTCATCTCCTAGAGTACCTCAACAAAATGGTGTAGTTGAACGGAAAAATAGAACTTTGGTGGGAATGGCTAGGACCATGCTAGACGAATATCAAACTCCTAGAAAGTTTTGGGCTGAAGCGATATCAACAGCATGTTATGTTTCAAATCGTGTTTACTTAAGATCAAAATTGGGTAAAACTGCTTATGAATTTCGGTTTGGACATAGGTCTAGCGTTTCTCATTTCAGAGTTTTTGGATGCAAATGCTTTGTCTTGAAATATGGAAATCTTGATAAATTTGAGGCTAGATCGTTGGATGGCATTTTTCTTGGATACCCTGCTCATACACGTGGCTACTATGCACTTGTTTTGGAGACTAACAAAATTGTAGAAACTAGTGAAGTTACTTTTGATGAGACTAGTCCAGGCACTAGTCCAAATAATGTAGGTACAGGTGCATATGTTCAGGGGGAGAGTATTTTTGTTCATGAGGACGATGATGATGTTGAGGATGAGGTATTGGTTCCTACTGTACAACCAACTGTAGCACCTTTGGCACCTACCGCTACATCACATACAGCTGAGCATCCTCAAGCTACAACCTCATCTGTACATGCTGAAAATGAAGATGAAGAAGGAGAAGTTTCTAAAATTACAGCTCCCTTGCACATTCAAAGGAGGCATCCACCTGAACAGATGATTGGAGATTTAAATGAGAGAGTCACCCGGTCCAGGTTTATTGCTTCTGATAATCATGCTCATTCTGCTTTTGTAGCTTATTTTGAACCCAAAGATATATCTCAATGCATTAACTGACGAATCTTAGATCAATGCCATGCATGAGGAATTAGAGAATTTTGAATGCAATAAAGTCTGGAAACTTGTTTCTCCACCTCCTGATTTTAATATTATTGGAACAAGATGGGTTTTCAAAAATAAACAAAGTGAGGATGGTGTTGTTGTTAGAAACAAAGCTAGATTGGTTGCTCAAGGTTTTTCACAAATTGAAGGTTTAGATTTTGATGAAACCTTTGCTCCTGTTGCTAGAATTGAAGCCATTAGAATTCTTTTAGCATTTGCTGCATCTAAAGGTTTTAGATTGTATCAAATGAATGTGAAAATTGCTTTTCTAAATGGCTATATCAATGAGGAAGTTTATGTTAAACAACCACTTGGTTTTGAAAATCCAAAGTTTCCAGATCATGTTTACAAATTGTCAAAAGCTTTGTATGGTTTAAAACAAGCCCCTAGAGCATGGTATGATAGGCTAAAAACTTTTTTACTTGAAAAGAGGTTTACAATGGGAAAAGTTGAGAAAACTCTCCTTTTACTCAAGCAAGGCAATATCAATTATTTGTTCAGATTTATGTTGATGATATTATCTTTGGTGGTTCCTCTTATGTTTTAGGTTCTGAGTTTTCAGAAATCATGAAGAAGGAATTTGAGATGAGTATGATGGGTGAATTAACTTACTTTTTTGGGACTGCAAATCAAACAAGTAAAGGAAGGTACTTTTGTTCATCAAAGCTAGTACACAAAAGATTTGCTTCGTCGCTTTGGGATGGAAAACTGCAAGCTGATCATGACACCGATGGGAGGTACTTGCACACTTGATCCGGATGAAGATGGTGAGCCGGTTGATCAAAAGGAATATAGAAGCATGATAGGTTCACTTTTGTACCTCACTGCATCAAGGCGGAATATACAATTTGCTGTGTGCTTGTGTGCTCGTTTTCAAGCTTTCCCACGTGCTTCACATCGCCAAGCTGTCAAGCAAATTTTCAGGTATCTTCATGGTACTCAAGAATTTGGCATATGGCTTTCTGCTTCCTCATGTATTAGTTTAAGAGCATTTTCGATCTTGACTTTAGAGGTTGTAGAATTGATAGAAAAGTACATCTGGTACATGTCACTTCTTGGGTAATTTTCTTATTGCATGGTCATCTAGAAAACAATCTTACATTGCACAATCAAGCTGCTTTGAATCTGAATATGTAGGCTGCTGCTAGTTGTTGTTCTCAAATTCTTTGGATAGTAGCTACACTTAAAGATTATGGGGTTAAATTGGATAGTGTTCCTCTTTTATGTGATAACACTAGTGCAATTTGTATTGCTAAAAACCCATGCAACATTCTAGAACCAAACATATTGAGATCGATTTCACTTTCTTAGGGATCATGTAGAAAAGGGAAATATTGTGCTTCATCATGTGGATACTGAACATGAATTGGCGGACATTTTCACAAAACCTTTGTCTTCTTCTCGTTTTGCTTTTATTCGGGGAGAACTTGGGGTCGTTCATCCATTGGGTTTGTTTTGAGGGGGAGTTTTTGAAAACTTTGTAATACTTTGTAACATACTTTTATTTTGTGTGGTTCTTAAATGAAAAACAAAAAAAAAGTAGAAAAACAATGAAAAAGTAATGAGCATTATATTTCATACACATATGTCATTTGAAGCCATGTTTATGCTACAAGATATTTGCAACTTCATGTTTATGCATATATGGTGTAGTTTATGTCATGACTATTTAATTGGAATGGCAACTTGAATTAAATCTTGTCATGGTTGGACTTTCTCGACTATCTTGATCCTGCTCAAAAGTGCTAACTATGAAATCTATCAAAATTAAGTGCTAAAGCTCAAATTGTGATTGTTGATAAATGCAAGATCAAGGTTATGTACTATCGCACTTCTTCTTTACGAGACTGCTTATCATTGCACTTTGATATGAACCTGGAAGAGGTTGTGTGTGACCAAAACCATAAAACCTTAAGCTTATGAAATGAGGCTTGGCATGGTTGAAAAGTAAGGCTGATGGTGCATATAATTCCTTGCAATTGTTATTGTTGCAATCAATCAATGAATTAGTTTTTCCAGCATAAATAAAGTGCACAAAAATTCAATGTTTTTAGGTTCTGAGATTGTTGAGGAAGGGAGATCATGCCATGTAATAAATTGTTAATAGTACTTGATTTCTAGTTATGCTTACTCTACATTGTCTATGTGTAGATTTGAGGGTGCAAGTATTTTTGATAGCATGGCTTGGTGATGAATTTGCAACATTTGTGGATGACATAGAATGCTCATTACATAAAAAATTGTTCAATTTAAAAAAAACAAAAAGATTTTATTTTCTCTCTTTTGTATTCTTGATGAATCCATTGTCAAAGGGGGAGAACTTTGCCACTCTAGAGAATTTTGGAGGAGATTTTTTTTGGAGAACTTTATACATGCACTTTACACATGCACATGTTCTTGTATAAGTGGTATTCATTCATTCACTCACACTTTTCTTCTTAAGGGGAGATTTTTTCTTTTTTCACCTAAGGGGAGTTTTTCACTTTGCATATTTGTCAAAGGGGGAGATTTTTTTTCACTTTGTCTTTTGACTTTAAAACTCTTTTATTTCAAAAGCTTTTCTTGTGAGATGAATGCCAATGTTCAATTCTAAGTGGTGTTGCCAATGTTTTCATCAAGGGGGAGATTGTGAAATCATGTGCTGAAAAATTGGCTGAGTAATGAAATTGGCATTGCAATGTGGTTGTGCTCATGGCATGTGTGGTGTTTTGGCATGTGCTGTTTCAGATGTTTACTCGATATGCTTGTGATAGCATGATAATAGTTTGGCTTGATGCAATGCGCTCGTGTGAGTGGTTGCATAGACGGATGTTGAGTCAAGTCATGGACTTGTGCTCGGAATTATTTCTTGTTTATTCATGTGCAGGTGTTGCTTGAGGGCGAACGTGGTCGATGACGGACTGGAACTAGGTTCATGGAGGAACTGAGGTTCGAGACTAGATTTAGAGTGGAATCGAGGTCTTGGTGGTCAAGAATGTCATGCGGAACGTTCGGGCTAGAGAACATTCACATGGAGGCTGGTTAGTCACGTATTTACTGTATGTGGGCTGTACATGCGTGCAAGAGTTGCTTTTGGCCATGTTGGGCCAGGTTGAGATGTATACAAACTCTTTTCATGTTGGAAGTGGAGTTGTATTCAATCTCTTTATGTTTGCTCAGTATAAATAGGGGGAGGTGTCTTCTGTTTATTTTGAGCGCTGAGGTTTTAGGGTTTGTACTCTTTTGTTTGGAGTGCTGTAACTAGACTAGACAAAAAGAAATAAAGATCGATTTCTTTACGGCTGAAAAGTTCCCCTGCGGCTGATATTTCCTCATGCTTAGAAGTACAGGCGGCGACACCCGAGCGAAGGAAAAATTGACGATACAGTGTCCAGCGCAGCTACAGTAAATGGTGTGCTACAGTATTTCGTTTCTACAGTGAATCGCGGATTACTGTTCATGCGCGCTTTGATTCAGTGATCGTCTTCTGGTTTGTTTGCACAGTTCTTGTTTTTATAGATTGATTCATTGTCTCTCTTGTTTCAACAAGTTTAATATTGATTTGATCCATACAAAACCTTCCTAGAGTATCAACTTAGAGTTCTTGAAAGTTTCGTTTGTTAATCTTTTGTAGATCGTGATTAATCACGAAATTAGGGTTTGGTCAGTTTCTCGTCATAATCTGTCACAGCATGCTTGCGAGGTTAATAACTTTTGATCTGTAGGTCCGATCGAGTTGATTCTTGTTGTGTTAGATTCATAATTGAATATGGTTTCTTCAGATAAAATTTCACACTAATCCAACGGTGGGATCTTGGGTTAATCTCATTGTTTGAGTTTGGTCCGTCGCTAGTTTGATTTTGGTCCGTCGCTGTTAGATCGTTTTTGTTTCAGTCGTCTGGCAAAGAATATAACTCTAGATTCATATGTCTGATTGAGTTAGTTATTTTTGTGTTAGCTTCAGAATTGAATCTAGTTTCTACAGTTAAAATTTCATATCAATCTAACGGTTAGATCTTCATAAATCTTAGTTTTAGTGAACATATATCAGTCTGTCCGGCGTGAATTGATTTGGTTTTGCTACAGTAGAAATTTGGTCCGTAGTGCATGTGAGAATTTGGTCTGGCACGAAGTTTTGTCCGGCGTACAAGTAAAAGTTTGGTTCGGCGCAATAAGGTTTATGTTGAATACAAATTAAGCGATCTGAGTTTGTTTGGGGTGTTTCAAAAATCATAAAATTTTTATTTTAGCTTCCGCGCAATCATTCACCCCCTCTGATTGCTATATTAGTATATTTCGATCCTACAGTTTTGTACTACCATTCAAGCAGATGGGTACTTTGTCTGCTGCTGACGTGTCGCTAGAAGAGTAGTACTAGCTTAGATTGATGAGGATGGATGGTGGCAGCAGAGTCCATAAGCAGAAACACATGCAAGGGCAAGGGGAGTGATCCTCAGCCGTCGCACTGTGCAGTAGCGTATATGTTGGCATCTCTGGATCTTCTCCGTCGCAGCGCTAAAGCGCGCTTTCGGTGACTACTGTATGTACTGCTAAGTTGTCGATGCTACAGTAGCATGTTGAATCTAGCTTACAAATTAGTGTCCTTCAGTGGCCAATGGAGAACTTCGTTTGCGATACTATAGCTAGGACCCTTAATCAGGATACAAATTTCGCCCAATTTTGAATTTTGGGCCATCACGGAATCCAAACTACTGGATGGATAAAAAAAATTTGAAATTGATACAGTACTATCGAAAATTTGTTTTTCAGCGAATTTTCGTGTTTTTTCACCTGTTTTCAAACTTTTAGGGCTGGATTTGATCTGATTTGGTCCAATAACCCTTAATAAAGTCATCTTCTATGAAGATTCGTTGAAAACCGAATTTTTGAGACATTTTAAAATTTTGGCAGAAACACTGTTAGATTTTTTATAAAATTGTAAAAGCTTGATAATGATCTGAAAAATTTAAGGTACTATCTTTAGTAGTGTAGGATCATTTGTTATCTTTAAAAAAACAAAAACAGAATGAACATAATTGGGACAGTAACTTTGTCATAATTTTTATAAATTTTCTCGTGTATGATCATGATCTAAAATTTTTATGAGAGGTTAAGAATTGCCTTGGTACCATTCTATAAAATTTTCAAAAAATTTCAACTTTTTTTGTTTAGTCAATCAAATCTATGTAAGCATTGAACTTCATTTGTTTTATTATACTTCAAAAATCAAAAAGAGAAAAACATGAATGGTACTGTGCCTTATAAGAATTTTATAAATTCATTAGACTGTAATCATGATTCAAAATTTTTATGAGATCTTAAGAATTTCCTTATAACCCTTTTGTAAAATTTTCAAAAAATTTAAACCTTTTTTGTTCGCTAAAACAAATCTATGTATTGATCATCAGGCTTTTATCAGGACGTAGCACTGTCAGAATTTTTAAAACTTCTTTAAACATAATCATCATCTAAAATTTTATAGAAGCATTAATGTTACATCTGGACCATTCACAAAAATCTTCAAATTTTTCTAACGTGGTTTGAACTATTTTTCATTTTGTTCAAGTTTGCCGGTAAGCCTTTTAATAGGACAGTAGAACTGGTCGAATTTTTAAAATTTTATGAAGCTTGATCAACATCTGAAAATTTTATGCGAACATTAGTTATGCATCATAACCATGAACAAAAAATTTCAAAATTTTCTAACGTGGTTTGAACCATTTTCATTCGGTTCAAACCTGCTGGTCATCATTTTATCAGGACAGTAGCAATGTTCGAATTTTTAAAAATTCCTCAGACTTGATAATCATCTGAAATTTTTATATAAACATCACTGATGTCTCAAGAACCTCCAGAAATTTTTTTAAAAATTTGACATGGTTTGAACCATTTTTTGTTCTTTTGAAATTTGCCAAAATTTCGTATATTTCGCCCGAAATTCGGTCCAAAATTCCCGGATTTGAATTTTGCTTTTTGAATTTTGTCCGGAATAATGAGATTTCGCCGAAATTTTGGATTTTGGTCGTTGATGAAATTTTATCCAAAACAAAATTTGAATCCCTGCCCTTAATCTCCTTTGTACATCCCGGGGCTAGCTGGCTTATCATTTTGGGAATAGCTGGTTCTGGCTAATCTAGATAAGGATCCGAATCTTACAAGAAAGTGGAGTCCTCTTCCTTTTTGTTTGTTCAATCCTATTCCAATTCCTAGAGCTGTAGGTTTGAGTATAAATTCATAGATAATCTTGAGTTTTGTAAGTAAGCAAAGAGCTGATAAAAGTATTAGTTGTGTTTGTGCTTCTTCAACGTTTTTATTTCGGTCTTGGTGTTCTGTGCCAACAAGTGGTATTAGAGCTTTAGGAGTATGCCAAAGCTGATGCCGAGGCGTGCGCTATCTAATTCTGAACTTCACGCTCGAGATCTACATTGTCTCAATTCCTCAGCAGAGGTGCTGTTGATGGGATGATGGCGAGAAAAGAGAGAATGTCTTGTTGTAGTATCCGTTGCTCACATGGAGCAACTATGTCGCATGGTTGTGTCAACCTACACAAACAAGGCGTGTGGGATGCCGTGACAAGTGGCGATGTTGACAACTGGATGGATAGGATGGCTCTCGCCGCCATCTATTAGAGTGTACCAGAGGATGTACTCTTGATGTTGGCTGAGAAATACTCCGCCAAGGAAGAGTGGGAGACGCTTAGAACGATGCACATGGAAGCTGATCATGTCAAGGAGGCAAAGGTTGAAACCTTGAGGAGTAATTTCAAGGTGATTCGCATGAAGGAAAGTGAGTTAGTGGATGATTTCGCTATGAAGCTGACGACGATCGCCAATGGCATCCGAGCGCTGGGCGAACGAGTGGAGGAGATTACATCATTCGCAAATTCCTTTGGACAGTTTCGGCAAATTTTTTTACAGATTATAACATCAATCAAGCAATTTAGCGACCTTAAGACCATGTCAGTTGAGGAGCTGGTTGGCCATCTCAAAACTTTTGATGAGAGGGTTCGAAGCTACAATGATAAAGAAGAGCAGTAGCACCTGCTACTCTCGCACTCGGAGTGGATGGTTCGCATGAAGAAGAAGGAGGAAGGGGAATCTTCCTTCGTCTCGAGAGGCCGCGGTGGGAACGGCAGCAATAGTCGTGGCCACGGAGGAGGACGTGGTCATGGCCACAGGCGTGGCAAGAGTTGTTACGACAACACCTCACCATCGGGCAAAGCCAACCGAAACACTGAAGGTGGAAAGGATAAAAGCAAGATCAAGTGTTTTAACTGTAATATTTATAGCCATTATGTATTGGAGTTTCGTAAACCTCAGCATAATCATGATCAAGATGAGGAGGCTAATCTCACCCGAGCACAAGACAACGACCCCGCCCTTCTACTTTCTATGCTCACGCAGGAGGCACATAACATGGTGTTGATGAACGAGGAGAAAGTGACACCAAGGCTTCCCATCATTGGTGAGGTGCATCATGTTTCCAATGAATGGTACCTGGATAATGGTGCTAGCAACCACATGACAGGGCAATGGTCTGTGTTCAATGAGCTAGATGAAAGCATCTAAGGACAGGTCCAATTTGGTGGTGGATCCAAAGTGGAGATCAAGAGGAAGGCCTCAATCCTTCTCCAATGTAAAAATGGAGAACATCTTGTACTCTTTGAGGTATACTTCACATCTAGCCTTTGTAATAATATTATAATCCTTGGGCAGCTTGCAGAAGATGGTTGCAAAGTGGTATTATACCATGCACGGTTGTGGCTTTACTAGCGCAGCGGAACACTTCTCATGAACTAAAAAGATCCAAAAATAAGCTGTACAAGATTCAGTTGGAGATAGGAAACCCAGTGTGTCTCATGGCCAGTTTTGAGGATCCTATATGGCAGTGGCATGCGTGGTTAGGGCATGTAAACTTCCATGCCCTAAAGAAGATGGTAGAGAAGGAGATAGTGCTAGAGTTGCCAAAGATTGACCACCCAACGCAATTGTGTGAAGGTTGCTTGGTGGGAAAGCAAACCAGAAACCCATTCCCTTCATAGACGCACCATTGTGTGGAGAAACCACTGGAATTTGTACACATGGATTTATGCAGACCCATAACTCCACATATGGATGCAGGTAATAAATACTTCATACTCTTTGTTGATGATATTAGCAGATACATGTAGACGCATATACTGAAATCTAAGGATGAGGCTTTCGGTGCATTCAAGAAGTTTAGAGTACCCCTTGAGAATTAGAGAGAGCATAAGTTAAAGATCCCTAGATCAAACCATGGCGGAGAGTTTTTTTCACGTGTGTTCGGCACATTATGCGATACTCAAAGGATAGCATGGTACTTCACAGCATCGTACTCACCACAACAGAATGGTGTTGTGCAACGCCAAAATCGTACCGTATTATCCATGACAAGCAGCTTGCTCAAAATTAAGCATGTACCTACAATAATGTGGGGGGGGGGAGGCGGTACAACATGCGGTGTAGCTCCTTAACTGCGTGTCAACCAAAGCTCTATACGGGGTTACACATATGAAGTCTGGACTAGAAGGAAGCCACGAGTTGAGCACTTGCGAGTATTCAGGTGCATCACACACACCAAGGTGGTAAAGCTACACTCAAGAAGCTTGATGACCGCATCACTATCATAGTATATCTCAACGTAGAGCCTGGTAGCAAAGCTCATCGTCTTTATGATCATTGAAGAAAGATATTCTATATCAGTTGTGATGTGGTGTTCAAGGAAGAAAAGGAATGGTTATGGAACGATGACATCACTAACAATACAACTAACATTCCTTTGGAAAAGTTTACTAGTCTTTGACCATACAGGTATTGTCGAGACGAATCAATATAAGTGCAGCATGAGGCCATCCCACATGAACCAGTAGCATTAGAGTCGCCAAGTGCAACATTGGTTGATTCGCCACGTGTGGCAATACCAAACGCTATCCCTGACATGGAGGAGCTAGAGAGCATGGGTATAGTAACACATGTGGATACTCCAACAGCCACAAGAGGTGGAACAGACGTGGGGTCTATCTCACCTGCATCAGTAGAAGATGATAGTGGGCCTCACAGATATCAAAATCTCGACAACATCTACATAGGACCGAGGAGAACGAGGGCATGGATGAGCTAGTTTGATGCCATTGAGAAGAACAAGACTTGGAATCTCACCGAGTTACCACCAGGACATAAACCAATTGGGCTTGAATGAGTGTACAAGCTGAAGGACTCGGTAGGCAACATCGTGAGGTACAAGGCAACACGGGATCGACTTTGACTAGGTGTTCACTCCTGTGACACCACTTGAGACAGTGAAACTTCTACTTGCCCTTTAAGCACAAAGTGGATGGGAAGTCCACCACCTAGACGTCAAGTCAACATTCTTGAACATTCTTGAACGGTGATATATAGAAAGAGGTGTACATTACTTAGCCAGAAGAATTCATCAAAGAGGGTGAGAGGCACAAGGTTTATTAACTCTTAAAGGCACTTTACGGGTTGTGTCAAGCCTCAAGGGCGTGGAACATCCGGCTGAACAAGAGTCTCACGAGCCTAGGGTTCATGAAGTTTGCACAAGAACAAGCCATCTACACAAGGTACAATAAAGAAGATACACTTATTATTGGTATATATGTAGGTGATCTAATTATCATCAGCATAAATATATGTGAAATCAAGCAATTCAAGCAGCAGGTGAAGAGGTAGTTTGAGCCGAGCGATCATGAACTACTTACATACTACCTCAAGATTGAGGAGAGTAGAAGGAAGGCTCCATCACCCTCAAGTAGTCGGCATATGCAAAGAAAATCTTGTTGCAAGTTGGGACGAGTGAGTGCAGTCAGACAAGATATCCCATGGAGCCGAAACTTAAGCTTGGAAAGAATAAAGACGAAATCCAAATTGATGTGACCAAGTATAGGAGCATTATTGGAAATCTAAGGTACTTGACTCATATCTGGCCAGGCATCAAGTATTCAGTTGGGATGGTGAGTGTCGGAGACTGGTTACCTCGCACAAGCAATGACCGCTGGGCCCGGGCTCACTCGACCAAGGCCCGAGCTCACCTGACCAATGACTGGGCTCACCCGACCAAAGACCCAGCTTGCTATTAAGGTCGGGCCTGGAGGACTCGGTCAAATTGCAGGAACCGGTGGTTATTGAGTCAAGGAGGGGCCTTAAAAGGTTGAGTTAAGGCGATCGTGAGCAACGGTTCCTAGCGCCATTATTGCCATACTTCATTGCGCATCATGTCCGAAACTAGCGCCACTCCCCCGAGAATCTCGCCTGGCCATTTTATGTAATGGGCTAAGCAGTAGATGTATAAAAATCTTCCCCTGCGCGGGAAGAAAAGGGGGACATAGTCAAAACAAAGACAACACAGAGACATACGGACACGACATACAAAACTATTGCTCGACCTCGGTTCGAGCACCTCTTGTATTCAACCACAGAACATTATCGTCTAACTTTCGCCCCTGGGCAAGACTGGAGTAAAGTTGTTACCCGAACTGGGGGGCTCGAACCAGCATAACTCCTCGCGTCAACTGCTCTCTTGTCCTCACCTTTAGCGACGACCAGAGTTCCTCCCCTCGGGCGAGCACGATCTTGGGTTCCACTCCTACATCATTACCCTCCTTCTTCTTGCGATCAGGCAATTCTGATCATCGATAGCTGGCGCCCGCCGTGGGGCCCGAGAGTTTCGATTGTTCAAAAGATCTCCGTCGCTTCAACGTCACCAATGCTTTTGCCTACAAACGTCAACATGTCGCATTTGGTGAGCTCGGACTCAAATGCGGTTCCCGAGCACAGGAGCTCCACCTATATGTTCTCACCCTCACCACCGCCGCATGGACGCCTTGTCTTCATGGCTGACAGCCATGGGGTGAGCGAGGGAGCGGAGGATCGTGACCCGGACACCCCAGAGGAGGCGCATCGGTTGGCTCGGGCAGCTATCGGCCAGGCTATCACCACTCTCCGACAGGAGGAGCACGGGGAGATCCGCACTTCGTCTGGGCAGCTTAACCCTACCCGCCTAGGCGCCTTCACCAACTGGGAGCACTGCGAGCTATTGCCTGGGTTATGGCCGATCCTACCCAGATGAGTTCAGCTCTCTTCGGTCGGGCTCTCGTCGAAGAGCACGACAAGGCGGCCGATGAGGTCGAGACTTCGCAGCGAGGACGAACCCGGCGTCCTGGGTCTCGCTCTCTGGTGAGCGACGGCAACCCCTCATGCAGGCATCGACGCTCTCGCCGGTCACCTTCGTACAGACGAGCTCGAAGTCCGTCTCGGTCACCTCCATATCGCTAAGCTCGGAGCACATCCCGTGAACGTGCACGACATCGGCAATGAAGCAACAATGTCTTTTCGAGCAGCCGCTCATCCGGAAGACTTTCTTCGGATGTCCCGCCCAGGCGTCAAAATGTCCACTACTACCTGCGCTATGATGTCGAGGACGCCCGTGCCAACCGTCTGTCGGCCGGCTGCACCAAACAACTCCGAGTCTGATTACAGCGGCGGTGTGTCTCGGCTCGATGGCGATGGCTGCCATGCTCGGCGTGGCGCTTTGCCGGCCTACAGTTGCCTAGCGTATTCCGCCGACCTTCCTCGGGTATGCTGGCCGGCCTGATTTAAGCCCACAATTATGGAGCGGTTCGACGGGACCAAGAACCCCAACGCGTTCCTCTCGATCTACTCAACCGCGATTTTAGCGGCTGGAGGGGATGAGGCCGTGATGACCAATTACCTCCCAACCATCCTGGACGGCGCTGCACGAACTTGGCTTTTCAACCAGGCACCTGGCTCTTTCCGATCATGGCGCCAGGTTTAGAATGCTCTTCAGTCAAACTTTCAGAGCTGCTATGAACGCCCTAGACGGGAGAAGGACCTAGATCGTATCATCCAAGGCAAGAATAAGGCGACTCCACGAATTTCCGCACCGAACTGGTTACCTTCAAAGTGGTCGACGGAGATCTCCCCTACAACGCCATCCTTGGGTGACCGGCGTTGATCAAGTTCATGGCGACGAACCACTACGGCCACCGCTGCATGAAGCTCCCAGGGCCTAACGGTGTCATAACCGTTCGCAGCGACCTCAAGGTGGCACACGGTTGCAAGGAAAAAGATTTGGTGCTCACCGACATGCTGCCCCAGTGGGTTCCCGAAGTAACCTTGAAGAGCGCCCGCCAGAAGGCGATGATTCAGCCCAGTGGTCCAACGAAGGCTGTGCAGCTTGAAGAGGGCAGCTCAAGCAAGTGCGTTCACATCGCGGCCAAGCTCGACTCGAAATATGAACTCGAGCTCATCACCTTCCTCCGTGCCAATAAGAACATATTTGCTTAGGAGCCGGCGGATATGCCAGGAGTTCTAAGGGAGGTGATCGAGCATAAATTACAAGTAAAGCCTGATTGCCAGTCTGTATGCCAAAAGCTACGCTGTTTCTCTCCTGAGAAAATGGCGATAATAAGGGAGCACCTCGACAAGCTCCTGAAGGCTAGCTTCATTCGCGAGATTGATTACTCCGAGTGGCTGGCCAACCTGGTGATTGTGCATAAAAAAGGCGGAAAATGGAGGATGTGCGTCGATCACACGGGTTTGAATTCGGCATGTCCGAAGGGTAACTTCCCTCTTTCGCGCATAGACCAGATCGTTGACTCCACCGCCAACGCCAAGATACTGAGCTTCCTTGACACCTACTCCGGCTACCATCAGATCAAGCTCGCAGTTGATGATGAGGAAAAAACGGCCTTCATAACGCCGTTCGGGACATTCTGCTACACGGCCATGTCGTTCGGTCTCCGTAACACTGGCGCAACATTCTAGCGACTGATGTTCAAGACCTTCGACCTTCAGATCGACCGAAACCTCAAGGTTTATGTCGACGACATCATCGTCAAGAGTTCCTCCGGGGACGACCACATCAACGACCTTGCAGAGACCTTCACCAACTTGAACAAGCATGGGATCAAGCTCAACCCCAAGAAGTGCATGTTCGGCGTGACCTCCGGCAAGGTGCTCGGCTATAGGTAGGGGGCTCGGGAGTGGACCCGAACCCAGAGAAGATCGAGGCAATCAAGAAGATGGCTTCCCCGACCTTGACAAGGCAGGTCCAATGCCTCACCGGACGCATGGCCACCCTCAGCTAGTTCATCTCGAGGCTTGGTGAATGCGGATTACCTTTCTTCAAGACATTGTGCAAGCACGGGGGCTTCGAATGGACACCTGAAGCTCAGCGGTCCTTTGATGAGCTGAAGGCATATCTCTCGAGCCTACCTCTGCTCACGACCCCGCGGCAGGGCGAAACGCTGTTGCTTTACCTTTCGGTTGCAACCCAGTCTGTCAGCACTGTCCTGGTGGCTGAACGAGACGGTCGGCAGCAGCCAATCTACTACGTCAGTGAAGTGCTTCATGGACCGAAGGAGCTCTACCCCCAAGTTCAGAAGCTGCTCTACGCTCTCTATATGACCTCACATAAGCTCCGGCATTACTTCCAAGCGCACACAGTGGTTGTCCCGAGTGGGTTTCCGCTCGGTGAGATCCTGGGGAACCCAGAGGCTGGAGGTCGTATCGCCAAGTGGGCCATGGAGTTGGCAGAATTCGACATTCAGTTCGTGGCATGCACTGCCATCAAGTCGCAAGCACTCGTTGATTTCGTGGTCGAGCAGACATTGCAACCGACCCCCGAACCTGAGGTCAAAGAAGAGGAGCCATGGATTATGTACTTCGACGGTTCCAGGTCGTTTGAACGCTCGGGGTCTAGTATTCTCATCATCACCACCTAGGGAGACAGACTGAGGTATGTGATTCGCTTCGGCTTTTCGCAACTAACAACGTGGCAGAGTATGAGGCCCTCTTGGCCAGCCTCCGAGCCTATAAATCACTGGGTGTACACTGGCTGGTCGTGAAGGGCGACTCCCAGCTCGTCATCAACCAGTGCAACAAAGATTACCACTGCTCGGAGCCCTCGATGGCCAAGTATCTCGCCGAGGTGCGCAAGATGGAGGGGTGGTTCTGGAACATGGAAATCAGGCACGTGCCTGGAAGGACAATTCCAGTGCCAACCTCTTGTCCAAACTCGGGTCATATGGAGATAAGGTTCCGACGGATGTCATCCTCGAAACTCTGTCTACACCCTCAATTGCCGACCAAGAAGACTTGGTCGCCCTCCTTGAGAGTGTTCCCTCGTGGATGGACTCGATTGTTTCCTCGACCATGGCAAGCTCCCGGCTGACTCAGCCGAGAGCAGCAGAGTCAGGCGCCGGGCAAGCTCGTACAAGCTCATCGACGGACAACTCTACGTCGAGGCACCTTGGGCATTTTGACGAAATGTGTCACCCTGGAGGAAGGTAAACACCTGCTCAATGATATCCACTCGGGCCTCTACGGTTCGCATTCCTCTTTCAGGACTATGGTTGGGAAAGCATTTCTCATGGGATTCTATTGGCCAGCGGCGCTCCAGGATGCTCGAAACATCGTCCGCACCTGTCGAGCCTGCCAGTTCCATGCTCAGAAGATGCATCAGCCGGTTTACGCCCTCCAGACCATCCCACTCGTGTGGCCATTCTCGACTTAGGGCCTTGACATCCTCGGCCCTTTCCCTCAAGCTGTCAGGGCGAAGAAGTTCCTGTTCGTCGCCATCGATACCTTCACCATGTGGATCGAGGCCGAACCAGTCTCGGCCATCACTGCCCGAGCCACAGTAAGGTTTTTTTCACTCGTTTGTGGTAACAAGGTAAGGGGTCCCATGCAGGATCATCACCGACAACGGAACGCAGTTTACCAGCGAGATATCCAAGAATACTGCGAAGAAATGGGCACCAGAGTCCGCTATGCCTTGGTGGCTCTCCCACAGAGCAACAGAGCGGTCGAGCGTGCCAACGGACAGATCGTCCAGGGCGTTAAGAGGTGAGTCTTCGATGAGCTCTAATAGCATGGCCGGGCCTGGGTGGATGAGCTTCCCACCGACCTTTGGTTCGTTTGCACCACGACCAGCCGAGCAACAGGGGCAACCCCTTTCTAGCTCGTGTTCGGTGCTAAGGCCGTCCTACCCTCTGAGGTCACGCTGGGCTCCGCTAGGGTCAGCTTGGTCGACCAATTCGACTTCGAGCAAGAGCAGTCTCTCGACCTTGGCCTAACAAAAGAAGTAAGGAGCCGTGCACTGCTACGATCGACGCACTACCTGCAAGCACTTCGCAAGTGTGCATCTTGATCGATTCAAACTAGGGAGCTCTGAGTTGGGGATCTTGCCTTAAGACAAATTCAGGGCTCGACCAACATCAACAAGTTATCCCCAAAGTGGGAGGGCCCCTACAGAGTCGTTTCAGCAGATCGCACGGGAGCTTATCGGCTGGTGATGCCCAATGGCAGAGAGCTCACGAACTCGTAGAACATTGACCAGCTCTGAAAATTTTATGTGTATGGTCGCAACGTAAAAACTTACCCCAAAAATAATCCAAACAAGCCTGCGAGGAAAACACATAAAAGGAGCCGATCAAAACAGGCACTTGTTCTGTCTGGCCGGTAGCACCGCACCTGGGGCCGGTAGCACCGGGCACTGGTAGCACTGCACAAGGGGACGGTAGCATCGGGCTCAAGAACAGCTCAAGAACAGCATGACCACAAAACAAATTTCAATCAATCTTTTGATTGGCTGTACAAAAACTCACGAAACTTGGTAGATAAGGTCCTCGGGATGTCAGGAACTTATTTCAACCTTCAATCACAAGGATTGACGTCAAAGTTCCGATCTTTTTGCTCGGAAAGGAAGAACTCACCAAGCTTTGAGGAAATCAAAAGAACTTGATTCAAGACTTGCTCATGGGGTTTTGATAATCAAGAAGATCCTGGATAGACTCCCACATGTCACAGCAAGCAAAAGAACAAATCAAAACACAAGAGAACGCGAGATACAAAATCACACATTCAAGAACGCAAAACTCAACTTCTTGCAAGAAGAACGCACAGATTGCCTAGATGATTGAAAATATAAAATCAAGAGAAGAATCATTCATGAAACATCAACCTCAGCAAAGATTCGAAAGCATGTAGAAGGAGAGGAGGCAAATCCAAATTGCATAAATGTAAATTGCAAGGAAGTAAATGCGTAAATGAAATTGAGCATATGGAGAAACATTTTCATTTCTGGAAGGAGAGATTTACAAAGCCTTACAAACAATTGGGCAAAGCTCATAGGAGCACAAAACCCTCAAAACCTTCCCAAGAGGGGAGGGCATCCCTACCCCTCTATTTATACTACTCTTGGGTCACCTACCACCCTTGGATGAGTCTCTAAACCCTAGAGCACCCCACCAAGGGCTAGGATTGACTCACTCACATAGCCATGGAAGGGCTAACCCAAAACCCACACACATAATGGGTTTTTTGGCACGGTTTTCAAAGCACACTAACTAGACCCGCTAGCCTATCAGCTAGATCCCCGACCGTCTTGACCTCCGACGCTCCTCGCCTAGTCCCGGTCATCCTCCGCCTCACCATGATCAAGCGTCGTCGTCGTACAACCATCAAAAACAAGGAAACTCCTCACATAGCATTGCCCACAAAGATATGCAAGAAATTCATCAAAGTCTACACTTTGAAATTCATCTTTATTCGTTCAGACCGGTGCTACCGCTCTGAGGCCGGTAGCATCGCCCATAGTGGACCGATGCTATCGCACTCAGGCCGGTAGCACTGCTATGCGCAAACACCACAAAACACCCTCTTCTAGAGTTTTCACACTGCTCTAAGGGCTGATGCTACCCTCGCCGGGCTACCATTGCCGATAGCACTGCACAGCCAAAAACCCGAAAAATGCCCTCTCTGTATTTTCCATACCGCTCAAAGGTCCGGTGCTACCACTCGACCGGTAACACCGCGCTACATTGGCCGGTAGCACCGGGAAAACAGAGAAGACTTCAAATTGCTTCCATTTGAAAATCCAATTCAAATCAAACTTAAACCCAAGCAAACCAAGCTCAAATTTAGTCAAATACTCATCACAAACCTGGGTAGACCTCCACATGGTCCTTCAATCTCCCCCTTGATGAGTATATTGACAAACACTACAAAAGGCATAAGTTTTGAGTTTGAAGAAGATAGAAGAAAGCAATTTTAGTTGTAAAATAAAACTTGGTTCAAACAAGAGAATTTAGATCGAACCAAGTTGACAAGAGAATTTTGGAATTTTGTAAGAAAGAGTAAGTTTTCCACAAAAACTAAAAATATCCAAAATTTCAAATCCATTTTTTATTTGATTTGCCTTTTCTTTGTTTTTCTCCCCCTTTTGGCAATATAGGCATCAACATGACATTTTCTCCCCCTTTTTTCTAGCATGAAAGTATGAAATGCATCTAAAGAGCTTTGCAGAGTATCCAATTGATTTTTTTGACAAGATATGACAACAAGGTCGTCAATTTCATATTATGACTAAACTAAGAAATATCCAAGTGCAAATACCACATTTTTCTCATAAGCCTAGTTTGGAAAATGTCATTTTTAGCAAGATTTGACAAGGGCAACACTTAGCAAAAGTTTCAAAGCTAGAAGCAAAAACCACTCTAAGGATCAAAAGGAAAACCTAGAGTTCAACCTACTCAACACTTTGGGAACTCTAGAAGTGCATACAAAGTCCTTCGGGCTCATTTATCACTTAATGCAAATTTTGCTTTATCATCTTACAAGAAATAGCGTGGTGCAAATATTTGACATTATTTGTATTCTTTACCCACTTATGTTTTTGTTTTTATTTATTTGCATTTTTTTCAAGCAATTGACTCAAGCTATATGTGACCATCTCAAGATGAACTCTTAAGAGGATGGTCGAGGTCATACATGATGCATCCAAGTTCATCCCAAGTGCAATTAGAAGCTGTCTTGTGAATACAAGGTGTGGAGTCTTATGCGCACAAGCAGAGTCAATTTTGCTAAATTTTCATTTTTAGCACAATAATTCATGAGCAATTGAAGGACTCTAGCATAAATCAAACTAGTTTCACCCAAGTTGCTATAGGGACTCTAGAAATTTCCAAATTTTCACAAATCATGGCAAATATTCCTAGAGAAGAAACTTTAGCAAGTAAAAGCAACAAGTTTCATCAAGTTTTTGTTTGAAGTTTTAATTTTCAAATTTTACCAAACTTAGCAAAAGCAAATGAACTTGAACATATCTAAGCTAGTGATTTTCTTCATATGAAGAGCACGGTGTAGCATGAAGAAAAATCAATTGCATAATAAACAAAGCTCATAAAACTAAAAATGCAGTCTATATGCAATGCATGAACAGATTCCCAAACTCCCTCTCAACAAATGAATCAATTTTAAGCTCAAATCTGGTTGAAGTTGAGTTATTAGCTAAATTAGGCATAAGGAAAAACCAAATGAACTCAATAACAACTAGAAGGACAGAATGAGGAGAAGAAATCGAGAAACTGCAAACTGGATAGCTATTGAGCATAGAAAAGATAGAAGAGACTTACTACGGCTCAGACTCACTCTTATCTTCCCCAATGACTGACATAAGAAAGCTGATTCTAGATCTCAAACTAAGTATACATAGACCTTGTCTACCCAGGAGGCCCAACACCTGCTAGACTTATAAGACTGTGAGAGAACTCAACCTAGAGAGAAGAGAGAACAGCTAATCATGCATGATAGCAACCTAAAGCATAAGATGAGATGTTCATGCAAAGCATGCCAGAAGTCTAAGTGTAGTGAACTCAATTCAGGAAAAATAAGCCCATAAACACCTAGAAGAAGCAAAAGAAAAGAAAAGAAAAGCTGGAAGAGAACATATTATACATAATTTACAAGCCAGCTCCCCCTCACGATAGGCTGTAAGGGCTCATGACTCCAAGCTCACTCCTCAAGGCAACAAATCTAGAGCTATCCAAAGGCTTGGTGAAGATATCAGCTAACTGGAGGTCACTCTCTACAAACCGAAGCACTATATCCCTCTTCTCCACATGGTCTCTAAGCAAGTGATATATAATATCAATATGCTTAGTCCGGGAATGCTACACTGGGTTCTTAGCAGAAGTGTTGTCACAGAAAAGTGGAACACTTGCTATCTCTAACCCAAAGTCCCGCAAGGTCGATCTCATCTAGAGAACTTGGCTACAACAACCGGTTGCAGCAACATACTCGATCTCAGCGGTGGACTGTGCAACTCCAGACTGCTTTCTAGACGACCAAGAAATAAGAGAAGTGACAATGAATTGTCAAGAGCCAGAAGTGCTCTTCTTATCTATCCTACAGCCAGCAAAGTCGGCATCGGAAAAGGCTTTAAGGGACAGATAAGAAGAGGAAGAGTACCAAATACCATAATCAGTTGTAGCACGAAGGTACCTGAAGATCCGCTTCACCGCCTGACGGTGAGAGGCGTGAGGAGAAGCCTGAAATCGAGCGCACAGACACACATCAAAATGTATGTCTGGCCTCGAAGCAGTGAGGTACAAGAGGGAGCCGATAATGCTTCGAAACTCCTTTTGATCAGCAGGTTCACCATCCTCATCCGGCTCGAGGACAGTAGTGGTGGCCATAGGAGTCATCACCGGCTTCTCGTCAGACATATCAAAATGCCTCAGGAGGTCCCAGGTGTACTTGCCTTGATGCAAGAAAGTTCCTTCCCAAGTCTGCTTGATTTAGAAGCCAAGAAAGTAGCTCAACTCGCCCATCATACTCATCTCAAACTCTGTGCTCATCACCTCAAAAAACTAAGACACAAGAGAATGAGATGAGCCACCAAAAATGATATCATCCACATAAATCTGGACGAGAAGAAAATGCGACTCATGGTGTCTGATGAACAGAGTCTTTTCTACTATGCCTATCTTGAAGTCATGGCTGAGAAGATAAGACTTGAGCCTCTCATACCATGCTTTAGGGGCTTGCTTGAGTCCATACAAAGCTTTGGAAAGCTTGTATACATGACTTGGAAACTTGGGGTTCTCAAATCCTGGAGGTTGTTTGACATAAACCTCTTCCTTAATATAGCTATTGAGGAATACACTTTTGACATCCATTTGATAGAGCTTAAAGCCCCGAGATACAGAGAATGCAAGCAGGATCCTAATAGCCTCTAGTCTAGCTACAGGGGCAAAAGTCTCCTCAAAGTTAAGACCCTTAATGTGAGAAAAGCCCTGTACAACTAGCTTAGCCTTGTTGCGAATGACAACCCCACCTCACTCTGCTTGTTTTTGAACACCCACTTGGTCCCAATGACATTATGACCAGATGGACATTCTACAAACTGCCAAACTTTGTTCCTCTCAAAATTTTCAAGTTCCTCGTGCATAGCATTAATCTAAGATTAATCAGATAATGCATGAGTCACATCCTTCCGCTCAAATGAGGCAACAAAAGCAAAGTGAAGGCAGAAACTGGACAAGCCTAATTTTGAGAGAGTGACCCGCTCAAACAGATCGCCGATGATTTGATCAGGTGGATGGGAACGCTGAATATGACGAGGAGATCCAGAAGCAGAAGTGGCCTCTACCTCATGCACAGAAGAGGTAGTAGTAGAGCCACTAGCTTTATGAGAGTCAGAAGGTAAAGGCTGGCCTTCCTGAGGTACAGAAATGGAAATAGGAGGCACCTCAGGTGTAGAGGGGACTGGATCAGGTGGAACACCATCATCTCCATCATCCTCATACTCTACAAATATGGTCTCGAAGGTGGAAGAAGAGCCTGAAATGTCAGGTCTAGCTCCTGGGCTAGCCTAATCAAAAGTCACCTCACAGATCTCTATGATCCTATACGCATCGCAACTCCAGACCCTATAGCTATGAGAAGAAGTCGAGTAACCCAGAAAGATACCATCAGAAGAGTGAGACTCAAACTTATCCAGGTTACCAGACTTCAAAATGAAACACTTGCAACCAAACACACGAAAATGAGAAACACTAAGCTTTCACCCATACCTCAACTCGTAAGAAGTGTGGTGCAAATGTGCTCTCAAGAATACGCGATTTGAAACATGGCAAGCAGTAGTTATAGCCTTAACCCAAAACTTCCTAAGAGTACTGTACTCGTCTAGCATCATCCTAGCATCTCTACCAGGGTCCTGTTCTTCCTTTTCACTATGCCATTTTGTTGAGAGACGTAGGGAGAGGAGAACTGATGCTCTAAACTAGACTCCAAACAGAAACTCTCAAAATAGGAGTTCTTGAACTCCGTGCCATTGTCGTTGCGTATAGCTCGTAAGGCACCAGGGAGCTCTAAAGACAACCTATAAACCAAACCCCTAAAATGGGTAAAAGTCTTATCCTTCGGGGCTATGAAAAACACCCAAGAGTATCTCGAAAAATCATCAACAATGACAAGAACATACCACTTACCACCCACTGACTACACTCTAGCTGGACCAAGAGTGTCCATATGTAAAAGCTATCCTGGTACATCAGTCATCACAAAAGTGACTGGAAGATGAGAAGCAGCAACCATCTTGCCATGTCGGTAGGGAGAGCAAACTAAGTCTTTGACCATTTTGAGTTTAGGCAAACCACGAATGAGGTCGTGGCTGCTAACTCGGGTCAAATGATCAAATCCAATATCATCAAGTCTTCTATGCCAGAAGGAGAGATCACAGAACTCTGAAGCAATCAAACACCGAAGGGAGTCTCCAAAAGAAACTGAAAAATCAGCACGGAAGACTCTCTCAAATCTAGAAATCCCGCAAACTAACCCTCTTGATAAATCGAGGACTTTACGGGCATTACTCTTAAAACTCACCTCGAAAGAGTCATCGATAAGCTGAGAAACAGAAAGCAAGTTATACTGCAGCTTACTCACTAAGGCAACATCTCTAAGAATGAAATTGTCAATAATGCAGATGGTACTTTTGGCAATGACTCTACCTGAAGAAGCATCCCCAAAAGTGATTAACTCGTCACCGGGGGCTCGGACTAGGGAAGAGAACCAACGAGAATCTCCGGTCATATGACGAGAACAACCAGAGTTGACAGTCCAAACATCTCCCTTCTCAATCTGATGAACCTGATCAAGACACAAGAGAGAGAGATGACTCAGTACTTAGAAAGAGTGAAGACCTGGGAACCCAATACTGAATCACATGACGCTTTAGAGTACCAGCCACAGAAGAAGACTGGACTCGAGTGTCTCTCTGACGTTCAACCCTAACAAGATCAGTAGCAACTCTAGTAGATGATCTAGGAGCTGGAATTGGGTTGGCCCGCCGTGGTGCAAAGGCCAGACCACCCTAGTGAGGCTGCCTAAAACACCTACCATAAAACACCTCCGTCGCTGATATCTACCTCGATGAGAAGAACGAGGAATATCAAGAGGACGGTAGAAAGACTGACCACGAGCAGCTCTAGGACTAAAACTCAACTGAACAACATGAAAACTAAGTCCTAGACGCTGCCTAAAAACAGACGACTCTCTAACCTGTCTAGAAGTAGTGCGTGCCTTAGGAGCACTCAAGGTCTAGGGATAACCATGAATATCTCTAAGAGCAACAACACGCTCACGCCGAGTGATCTTGGCGTGCCTGAAGCAGAAATCTACTAGGTGACCATCCTTCTTACAGAAGGTGCATGTGTACTTCACCTTACTAGAGGCAGAAGCAACAGGAGTAACACCCTTCTGATCAGAAGTCCCGTGGACAATCCCAGCAGACCTAAACACAGTGGTACTCACTCTGGGAGCTACCATAATTTCACCACTCTTGGAGCCGCACACAATGGTGGGAGGATGCTCCCGAGCGTGCTCCAAGGGGTCAAATCCTAGACCCTGATTATATTTGCTAATCTTGGATTGGTATAGAATGAGATTGAGCTTCTTCTTGCCTCCTACAAACTTCTCGAGAGTGATAATGAGATACTCACACTTCCGGAAGAAAGAGGCACATGAAGAACAGGGAAGAAAGGAAGAAGAAGAACCAAAAAGAGAAGCTCTCTCAGCACATGCATTTTTTCCCCTCAGCATGGCTGCCTCAATCTTGAGGGCCTCACAAAAAAAGCAAGACACATATCTAATGCTACGGGCTTGGTCTTATAATTTCTTCCTAAGTTCGACATGGATTTTATCCAAATCCTCAATCTCAGCACATCGCAAGCAACTTTCTTGTGACTTAGCTAGTAAGTCCTTAGCAAGATTAGCACACTTGACAATTTAGAGATTCATTGTCAAGTTTTAGTTGCCTACAACCCTCACATGAGTTGACTTGGTCCTTAGAAGCATGCATTTCAAGTTCATCGTTTCTAGAAGAAAGCTTCCTAAGGTGATCGCTCGTGGCATCAATTTCAGCAAGCAATCTAGGGCAATTAGCACACGAAGGAGTAGAGTGAGCATGAAGAAAACTAGCATCTATAGACATGGCATCAATATATTCGTTGCTAAATTCTTCAATCTAAGACTACCTAGTTCAGACAACACACTATCATGCATAGTCCTTAGGTTCTCCAACTCGACAAGAAGAGCATCACACAAAGAATAGTCATCAGTGACTCGAGAGGGAGAAGATCTAAGAGAAGCTAACTCCTGAGTCAAGGTACCTACTTCCTTCTCTAGCTCCATACACCTAGCTCTAGCTCTAGCATGAAATTTCCCTATTTTGCAGAAAGCTTCATTGAGCTGGTCATAGGAGGGTACCTCGTCCGAGTCGCTGTAGAGCTCGAAGTCGCTGATGCTGTTGGCGTTTGCCATGAAGCACATGCCGGAGAAGTCATCACTGCCTTTCTTTTCTTGCAGTTCATCCTCGCCCTCGTCGCTCCATGTCTCCGTGTCGGATAGGTTGATGTCGTCAAGCGCGGCGAGGACACGGTAGGAGAGCTTCTTGTTCTTGGAGAAGTTACGATACTTCTTCTCACGGCCAACTCACGAACTGGAGGCTTCTTGTTGCGGTTCTTATCGATGTAGTCGTTTTTTACCGAACCGCGGGTGTCGTTCTTGGCCTTCTCTAGTTTGGGGCAATTTGCCCGAATGTGGTTGGGGCCACCACACTCGAAGCATGTGATCATGCCACCTCTCTTCCTCTCTCTCACCCTCTTGTATGCATGAGAGAATTTGTGAGCCAAAAGAGTAAGCTTATTTTCTGGAATTTTTTCCAGTTGGTCATCACTTAGCTCACAAAGGGCCGAGAGGGAGAAAATAGCAAAAAGATCAAAGGAAGATCCAATGGGATCAGTGACCAAGGCCATCGACTGAGACTTCGTCTTGCGAGAGATGACATCGATCTCATGAGTCTTGAGACGAGAGTAAAGCCCATCAAGAGTCAAAGTTGACAAGTCGGTAGTGTCCTTGATTGTGGTCACTTTCATCTCCCAAACTCGAAGATCGAGTGCGGTCCAGAAATGTCGAGCATTATTCGAGTCAAGGTATATGCAACCGACTGCTCGGAGGTCGCTCAAAATCTTCGTAAAACGACCAAAGCACTAGTCAATACTCTCACCAGCGTGTTGTTCAAACTTGTTGTACTCACACTTAAATTAGTCCTTTCTCACCGTCTTGATTTGGGTAGTGCCCTCATGATAAGCATCGAGGGTCACCCAAATCTGATGAGCAGAACAAAGGCGAGAAATCCTATCATACTCATTGTGACTAAGACCCTGTATGAGAATGTTCCTTGCCTTAGCGATTGCCTCAATGTCAGCCATATTGCCGGCTGTGACGTTTTCATCAACAGGAACCTCATACGGGAGTTTCACCTTCTGCCATATTAGGAAGCCCTGGGCAGTGATGTATGACTCCATTTGCGACTTCCAAAATGGAAAATCAACTCCAGAGAAAATAGGAGGCTTGATGGAATACTTATCCATCGCCATGGCTCTTGAGACCGGTCAAGATCTATGGAAGAGCAAAACCGACTCTGATACCAATTGAAAGACCGAGATGGCGATCAGAGGGGGGTGAATGGTCGCAACTTAAAAACTTACCCCAAAAATAATCCAAACAAGCCTGCGAGGAAAACACATAAAAGGAGCCCATCAAAACAAGCACTTGTTCTGTCTGGCCGGTAGCACCGCACCTGGGGCCGGTAGCACTGGGCACCGGTAGCACCGCACAAGGGGGCGGTAGCACTGGGCTTAAGAATAGCCTGAAAAATCAGCACGACCACAAAACAAATTTCAATGAATCTTTTGATCGACTAGACAAAAACTAACGAAACTTGGTAGGTAAGGTCCTCGGGATGTCAGGAACTTATTTCAACCTTCAATCACAAGGATTGACATCAAAGTTCCAACCTTTTTGCCCAGAAAGGAAGAATGCACCAAGTTTTGATTAAATCGAAAGAACTTGATTCAAGACTTGCTCGTGGGGTTTTGATGACCAAGAAAATCCTGGATAGACACCCACATGTAACACAAGAGAACGCGAGATACAAAATCAAAAATTCAAGAACGCAAAACTCAACTTCTTGCAAGAAGAACACACGGATTGCCTTGATGATTGAAAATATAAAATCAAGAGAAGAATCATTCATCAAACATCAACCTCAGCAAAGATTCGAAAGCATGTAGAAGGAGAGGAGGCAAATTGCATAAATATAAATTTCAAGGAAGTAAATGCGGAATTTAAATTGCGTAATTTAAATGCGTAAATGAATTTGAGCATATGGAGAAATATTTTCATTTCTGGATGGAGAGGTTTACAAAGCCTCACAAACAAGTGGGCAAAACTCAAAGGAGCACAAAACCCTCAAAACCTTCTCAAGAGGGGAGGGCACCCCTACCCCTCTATTTATACTACTCTTGGGCCACCTACCACCCTTGGATGAGTCTCTAAACCCTAGAGGACTCCAACAAGGGCTAGGATTGACCCACTTACACAGCCATGTAAGGGCTAATCGAAAACCCACGCACATAACGGGTTTTCTTGCACGGTTTTCAAAGTACGCTAACTAGACCCAATAACCTATCTACTAGACCAAGATCCAATGGCCCTCATTGATCCATGCAGCGTCTAGCTAGCATCTCATCCGTTCTTTGTCTTCGCAGCTTGCCACTACTATGTCTCCGATCATCTTCCGGCGATCCTCGACCGTCTGGACCTCCGACGCTCCTCGCCTAGTCCCAGTTATCTTCTGCCTCACCATGATCTAGCATCGTCGTCCTACAACCATCAAAAACAAGGAAACTCCACACATAGTATTGCCCACAAAGATATGCAAGAAATTCATCAAAGTCCACACTTTAAAATTCATCTTTGTTCATTCAGGCCGGTAGCACCGCCCATAGTGGACCGGTGCTACCGCACTCAGGCCGGTAGCACCGCTCTGCACAAACACCAGAAAACACCCTCTTCTTGAATTTTCACACCGCTCTAAGGGCCGGTGCTACCGCTCGCCCAGTAGCACCGAGCTACCATGGCCGGTAGCACCGCCCGACCAAAAACCCGAAAAACTCCCTCTCTGTATTTTCCATACCGCTCAGAGGTCCGGTGCTACCACTCGACCAGTAGCACCGCGCTGCCGTGGCCTGTAGCACCGGGAAAACAGAGAAGACTTCAAATTGCTTCCATCTGAAAATCTAATTCAAATCAAACTCAAACCAAAGCAAATCAAGTTCAAATTTAGTCAAATACTCATCACAAACCTGGGTAGATATCCACATGGTCCTTCAGCTGGCGCCACAAATGACAACATACGGTGGCGGGAGAGGGGCTGGTGGCTAGGATTTAGAGAAGAGAGGAGAAGATCGGAAATATATATGGTTTGTAAGAGAAATAATATTCTTTGGATCTAGTCTTGAAAAACCAAAATTCAAGTGCTCCTTAAAAAATACTCGCATACCCTTAGACAGCTCCTATGTATTTTATCAACATTGCAATAGCAGATCTCTACAAAGTCCATCGTCTCTTTGTATATCGAGGTGGCACCTTTACCTACCACATACTGACATAATTAGTTGTAGCTAAAAATCTCGAAGCTTGTTTGGTTTACACGTCATGATTTTTAATTTGAGAGCTGCTTTACTTGTCACCTAGTGTCTGATCGATTACCCCACTCAACCGGTACATTTTTTGGCTGATCTTATCTATAGAAGAAGACGCCGATCGATTACAAATTCCACAGGCCAATGTGCGCACGTGAACCACTGAGGCGAAGCCATATCAAACATATATCAGGGCAGTACTGTTCTGAACGCAGGTTCAACACACGATGGATGTTTCATGTGGTGTGTGTATGTATATACATATATGTATATATGTATATATACATATATACATATACATATAAGAAGCCTCTTTTCTACTCCCGGAAATAGTTACTTCCTATGTTGTATCTCACAACGTAGGGAGTATCTCGCAAAATAAAAGGTATGTACATGTAGTATACAAGTATATAAGACTATCTAGGTGGTATGTACATTTTTTTTATATACTCCTTTTTATATGCGTATATGAAGATATTTGCAAAATATACTAAAAACTATAGACTCCCTTATAATTTTTTCATGTGGTTCGTATTCGAGTATATGAGTGTATCAAAGTAATAAAGGAGTATTTTAAGTTCATTTAGATGGTATATCAGATGTGGGAGTAACTATTACCAGGAGTAAAAGGTATTTTTTCTATATATAGGCAACATATCCAGTGAAAACCACCTTTACCGTGGAAACTTCATGTAACCCACGTGTACAAGTTTTGAAAACTTTTCAAAAAAATTATCATACGTAGGGGAGGCGCACTTCTACAATCCTGCAAAATTTGAAGACCAAACTCAATCTCATTCGAAAGATATGAAAAATACAAACAACGAAATAAATAGTACTAAACGGTGAAAAATCACTATTTAGGCTGAATTTGTTTTTTATCTTTCAAATGCAATTGAGTTTGTTCTTCAAATTTTGCAGAATTGTAGAAGCCCACCTCCCCTACGTATGGCATTTTTTTGAGGATTTTTCAAAACTTGTATACGTGGGTTTCACGGAGTTTTCACAGTAAAGTTGGTTTTCACTGGATATGTTGCCATATATGTATATGTATGTATATATGTACACGGTGGTGCTATTCTACGTGTGCGCACTGATGAGGATATCACTACTACAGATACAATCACACCTGGTTATACCAACTCCAACACATCATCCATGGGCAAAGAAGAGGGAGATATCAAATCCATCACGTTTTGGAATACAATTCGGTCTCCAGATACCAGCCTAAAGTAAATCGAGCATAACTTATGCATACGGTATCCAATTGGATAGTTCTTGTACTTGATTAAAAGCTTACTTCGAGATCTTTCCAACAGATTTGACCCCACCCAAAAATTCCTTCGGAGTACTCCGTAATCAACAAAATAATTCGGGTCAACTTTCCAGTCCGAGTCAAACTTGGGCCTTAGGCCTTGTAAGAGTCCTATTCAACCTCCCTTTTGTGCTGGCCGAATCCCCTTTCTTTTTTACCTATATATAGCTAGAGAGTCCTCCAAAATTAATTAGGTTTTGTTTAGTTGTAATTTTCCTTGGTTAAACTATTTGGTATTCTCTTGTTCAATGAGATCAACAGCTATACCGTGCTTCGGAACCCCACATCAATACTTTAATTATATTTGCAATTTCATATTGCTTTTGCTTTGTTCTTGCTTGTTCTTTGATTACTTGTAGGAATTGATCTTCGTGATCAGGTCAACCGGGTTTTGGTACGGTTGATAACAATTCGGAATTTGGTTCAGCTATTGCTTAGCGTCGGTCGTGTTTTGGTCGTAGCCTGGATCGTGTGGTTTGTCTCCACTAATTGATAGTTATCCATCTCACCGAAAGATTGGGCCTCTATTAAGCCTCATTAGGTGGTATCAGAGTTTTTGTTGATCGGTGAGAATTTCAGTACCTTAGATTAGTTTTTGTCTTCTATCCTGAATTAAAAATTACTCCACAAAAATTCACCTTTAGATTCAATCTGGTATTTTAGTGTGTTTTGTTAAGTTTTGATCCATTAGAGTCCTTGTTCTAGTTGCTGATCATTTTCCTTCACGTAACTTTACTTTCAATCTGTCTAGTACTTTGTTTTGTTCATAACTTTCGCATACGAGCTTATACTCTAGTGTTTCGGCACTTTCTTAAAACCTTGGAATGAGCTCTACAGAAACCTAGTTGGGCACGGACTCTAATTCCATATCCAAATTTGTTTAATCTAGACGTCAAATTTGTTGAAGCAAGTTGTACCTCCAATTCAGATCGGTTCGGTATTTTGATCATAATTCTCATGTCCGAACTCTGATTCAGAATATTTTATACTTTCCTGAATCCTCGAAGAGTCCTCTACAAAAACGTTTTTGGGTGTCCTTTGTGATTCGGAATCTTTCAAACCGAATTTAATTTGGATTCGAAATCGGTCTTGTGAGGCTGAAATTGGGACAATTATGTGGTTTTCGGTTTTTCAGCCATAACTTTCACACCCGAGCTCCAAATTGCATGTTCTTGTACTATATTGAAATTTGAGGATATAAGCTTCAATTCTTTCTATAGTGAACCTTCCAAATTCGGTGGTTTTCAAACTTTAATCTTGGCGACAAATCCGCTCACCTAGAAACACTGAATTATGTTTTCTTGGATCGTTTTGAGATTAAGCTTGTTCCTTTGAGTACAATTGCATCTACAAAGCATAAAATCCCAAAAATATCAGTACACCTACCATTGGGAACCAATTCATCCCTTGTGAATACTTTGATCCTATTTGAGACTAGCTTGTTGATATTGCTGATGGCTACTCTACTTGATACATGGCATAATCTTGAAATATCATATTGTGTTGTGACATTGAGTTAGGGATTCCAAAACCTTATTCATACTAGTGTTGGCCGAAAGTCACCAAAAGAAAGAAAAGAGAAAGAAAGAGCCAAATGGCCAAAAAAAAGAAAAAAAAGAAAAGCAAACAGAATAGTGGCTGGCAGCACTACATTGAGCAAAACCCTAATTTGTGTTCATTATTTTCAGATTGTGCAATTGTTTTAATTAGTGAGCAATCTTGTGCCCTTTTACCTTTTTCGAAGCAATTAGCTAGTATCTCTCTATAACTTATGCAACACGAGTTTTCTTCTAAAATTTTTCTTATTTAGCCCATTCAATTGGTTGCATTAAGTTCTATCATCTTTGCGCATGAGTTACCTTGAAATTTGCTTATATCTTTGAGATTGGCAACTAAGGCTTGTGAATTCTAGTTTAGATCATTACTTATCATTACAATAACTAGAATCATCAAATTGCAAAGAAAATATATATTGCCTATCCAAGCTCCACCTTCTACAAGCCAAATAGGTATCGCTCTCCTTGCAATCGCTTTGCCAAGCTTGAGTGTTTTTATCACGAACCAGCCGCCGGTTACCACCTGTTTGCTTGGTAAGAATTGGTAAGAACTTGGTAAAAGCTTGAGTGTGTGAGATTTTGAATCACCATAGTACTTGATAGGAACATATATTTGTGATTTGTTTCTTGTCTTCACTAATAATGGCAGGTTCTCAACGTCGTAGTGCTTGGGCCAACAACATCTAGGGATGAAAATGGGTTAGATATCTCCTGCCCGATCCGGGACCAGATTCGGGACCGGATTTTACTATCCGGTCGGATCCGGGACCGGATCCGGATATTTGAATCTGGATTCGGGATCGGATCTGGAGCATCCAATATCCGGTAAATACGGGACGGGATCTGGATATTCGGATTCTTTCTATTCGGATATCCGGATTTTTCCTATTCGGATATCGGATCGGATATTCGGATTTCCTATTCGGATATCAGCAAGGCCCAGCCCATTTTCATCATTTTTTTCCATATCAGCCCATTTATATTAACAATTAGTTGGTTCTATTGATCCTCAAATAGCATATTCTTTCTATGATGTTTGTTGAATTTAATTGATATATAATTTGTTACTATAGTCATGTACTCGTATGTTTTTAATTCAATATATATTACTCTATATATGCGTACATTATCCGTATATCTTTATCCGTTTCTGACCCGAATCCATCATATATCTGTCCCGTATCCGTATCCCGAATAACCCGAATCCGTATCCGTATCCGGTTAGCCCGTATCTGGTTCCGAATCCGGGAAAAAAATATGGGTTAGGATACGGGAAGAGCAATATCCGCCCGTATCCGACCCGTTTTCACCCCTAACAACATCCTAGGAGAAGAGGTAGTTCACACTCCGAGATATGAAGAACGTACGAGTATAGCTTCATCACCATGGGAGGTACGACGGCATAGCACACGTACCAAAAATAAGTTCACCGTACCCATTTTCAGTGGTAAATATGATCCTAAAAGCTATCTTACTTGGGAATTAGCTGTAGTTCAATCATTTGATAAATATGGAATTCTTAAGCATGATAAGGTTAGGGTTGTTACTAGTGGATTTACTGATTATGCTGCTCTTTGGTGGAATGATTATATGCGTAAAAATCAAGACATCCATAGCACATGGATTAAATTAAAGAAAATTATGAGAGCTAGATTTGTTCCTCCATATGTTGCTTACCAATTACGGAATGAATTGCAATGTCTAAAACAAGGTAGTAAAACTGTGGACGAGTACTACGAAGAATTTCTACATAGATCTTTGCGTTGTGGGTTAGAAGAGAACGAAAAGACTCGTAAGAACAACTTTTACTGTGGACTAGATTTTGAAATTCAGATCATGATATGTTGTAAAGAATACAATTCTATGTCATGCTTGCTTAATGTTTCACGTAAAGCTGATAGAAAAATACGGATAAGACAATCAACCACAGTCCAAGTTCCTACAGAGTTAAATGCTACTCCTGTTGCATGCACTGCACCAAACCTTAATGAGTGCAAACACCTCGAGCATGCGAATGAAACACCAAAAAATTCAAGTGATATAGAGGAAAGCACATATGAGGATGATTCTACTAACATAATCCAATCTACTTTTGTTACTTATGTTATTGCTGTTCCAAGTGATATGCAGGTTACTTCTGAAGAAAGGGAGTTACAAGTTGAAAAAACCTGCATTATCAAGTGAAAGTTTTGAAGTACCTACTTCATCTGAGGAGGACGCTAATGATCATGGTACAAATCTGATTTTATAGCAAGAAAGGGAGCAAATTTGTGAGTATATTCCTGCAGTATTTAATTCTAGTGAGTTGACACCTTGTGCTACAATTGTAGAACCTTATGATGAATTGCATGTTTATAATTTTGATCATGTGGTATTGATGACGCATAAGGAAGTAATAATTAGAATATCCCTTGCCACTGTTTTGTGCTATATCATGTTGAATGAGCCTGTTAGGTTGATTTGTGCTATGGATAAGATTTCTGAAATTTCATCTCTTAAGTCTTTATCTAGCACCTGTGCCTACTGTTTTAAATTCAATTTATTTGGGGATTATGGCATAGATGGCAAGTTTCTTGTCTATAGAATATGCGTATCTTGTGATAAACTTGCTGAATTGAAACTTGCTATTTTGGGCAATCCTAGTTGTATGCAACAGCTTCTTTCATGTAAGGCACCATCAAATTTTCCTGATATGTGTGATACACACAGTTTGCTTCCTCATTGTTCGAATGTTAGTACATTGACTTGTATTCCAAATCAGCATATCATAGTTGATGAGTGGAAGCCCATTAAAATTGTGTCACCATTGTTGGAATGGTTTGATATTGCTTGTTTCCAATCTGATCACATGAGTGAGCTATGCTTGTTAGCTAAACTTGTAGAAGTTTTGCCCATATATGTTATTGAACGAGGCTTACAACACAAGATTATTCTTTATTCAAGGACAGGGATAGATATTTGCTTTACTTATATTTACAAATTAAGTTGCAAACTGAATCATGTTAACATTTATGTTACATGCTTCATTTATAATCACAAATTGAGTTGGAAAATTGTGAGGAAAGGTGTTTTGCTTAAATCTGATTTCCTCATTTGTTGTTATGCAAATAGTACTACGCGAAACCAAAAGAACAATGAAATTTCGGATATATACATATATGTTACGTACACATTGTTCTTTTTGTTGCTTGTCTCTTTTCTAGCTTGTCAAAAACCAAGGATGGTTTTCCTTCAAGGATGGGAGGAAGCATCCAAGAGTGCTAGCTTTCACCATGCCTTTATATGCTGGAAAGAAGTGTTTTTCCTCATCCTCTGCAGACATGCTAATTTGATGATACCCTAAGTAGGCATCTAGAAAACTTAGCAGCTGACAGCCCGCAGTAGAATCCACTATTTGGTCGATGCGGGGGAGAGGGAAAGGATCTTTAGGACAAGCCTTGTTGAAGTCGGTGTAGTTGACGCACATCCTCCACTTGCCGTTGGGTTTCTTGACGACGACAGGGCTCGCCAGCCACGTCGGGTGATGGACCTCTCGGATGAAGCTAGCCTTTAGGAGTTTACCGACCTCCTCTTGTATGGCCTGCTTCCTATCTTCCGCAAATCTATGCTACTTCTGCACCACAGGCCTGGCGCTAGGTTTCATAGCTAATCGATGCTTGATCACCTCCTTAGGGACCCCGGGCATGTCAGACGGTTGCCATGCAAACACGTCGCGGTTTGCCCGAAGAAAGGCAACGAGTTCGAGTTCCTATTTGAGATCAAGGTCAGCGCCTACCTTGATTGTTTTGACAGGCTCTGACAAGTTTAGGGGCAGTCTTACGTTTTTGCTGATTTCTTATCCTTCTTGTCGTCGTCGACTGAGTCTTTGGCGGCACTGTTGGACATAGAGGCCTTATCGTTGTTCTTGGACCTTTGGCGCTTTGCCCCCTAGTCGTGGATACTGGTTGCCGATTCGTAGAGATGCTCGGCCATCTCTAGGCTCTTCCTGTTGCACCAGACCGCAGCGCGCTGGTCCCCCATGATTGCGAGGACTCCCTTTGGCCTTGAAATCTTGACGGTCTGACACGCGTAGTGCACCACAACCATGAACTTTGCTAGCATTGGGCGGCCTAGGATTACGTTGTAGGCCGTCTCAAAATCCGCCACATCGAAGAGGATCTTCTCGGTGCAGAAATTATTTGGTGTGCCGAACGTGACTAGCGGCTCGATCCGGCCAAGGGGCATTGAAGATGATCACGGAGTTATGCCATGAAATGGCTCTGCTCCGGCCCTGGTCTCTATTCGGGGGACCCCCATGTTCTTCAGCGTTTTTGCAAAGATGAGGTTTAACGAACTCCCTCCATCGATCAAGGTTCGAGTGACCTTAATGTTAACGATGGTGGGCTCGACCACTACTGGTTATCGACCCGAATGTGGGACCACGACTGGGTGATCCGACTGGTCAAAGATGATCGGTACTTTCGACCACTCAAGGAATCTGGAGAGAGCTGGTTTGGCCAGGTTGACCTCTCGCTCGACTGCCTTGTACTGCCTTTTGGACTCATACGTAGCAGATCCCCCGAAGATGTGTGCCAGCTTGTGATCAGCCCCGTGGTATTCAGGCTCATTGTCCTGGGGCTTCTCTTTGGCCTGCTAGACCCCGCGTTCGACGAGGGCGGCCTTGAATTTCTCCTGGACCTTCTTGCTGATCACCTGGCACTTGTCGAAGTCGTGTTTGTCCGTGTCATGGACTAGGTAGTATTTTCCTCCTCCACGGCTTCGACCTTTGTTGTCACTAGTATTACGCACCTTGCCTCTTTCAACTGCGGCTATGGTAGAATCATCCTTGCTCTTCTCCCCATGGTTCTTATTCCTCTTCGCCCCCTGCTTGGACGACTCAGGCCTGTCGTCACCAGACTTGGGGTTGTCGCGGTGGTCTCGAGCCTCGGCACGTATGGCATATTTATCCACCAACTCGAAGAGCTCTTTGGTGGTTCGGATCTTTCGAGTGGCCAGCTTTTCTTTCAACTCCCTATCCTTGACACCGCCCTCAAAGGTGACTATAATAGCCTTGTCTAAGATGTCAGGGATCGAATTACGCCTGTCGCTGAAGCTTCTGATGAAGCCACGAAATGACTCGTCCGATTTTTGGATCACCCGTCAAGTCGCTGCATGTTCCAGGGCATTCATATGTGCCTCAGAAGTTGGCGATGAACTGGGCCCGCAACTCCGCCCATTAGGATACTGACTAAGGTGGGAGGTTGAGCAACCAGGACCTCACCGCACCATCTAGGGTGGTGAGCAGGTAATTGGCCATCACCTTCTCATTCCCTAGCAGCCCTCATGACTGTATTTTCAGATTTTATTCAAAACTTGAAATGGCTATAACTTTTGCATTTTAACTCGGATTTGGGTGATTCAAATTTCTGAAAATACATAAAATTATTATCTCTTTAATGGTGAATTTTATTTGAATTTTTGAGGTCGTTTAGTCCTTTGTATTAGTTATTTATTACATATATTGTTTGTACGTTTAGACGCAAATTTGCCGGAAGGTTTTGAGGAAGAGTTCGTCGCTTAAGATCAAACTTCGGAACACGACCAGCAACTCTTTGAAGGCAAGTGATGCTTTGATCATTTTGATCCCAGATTTTTAAAATGTAATTTATGCTTCGAAATTATGCATGCTTATTTATTAAAAATGAATTTAAATTAATTTGGGATAATGTAGTTAATCAACCCATTTTGTTATGCCACCTTGAAATTAATGATTGTATGCCTAAATAATTGTCACCCTAAGTTTGATTGTATTAGTTGGATGTTAATCTTTGTGCCAACACGGAGGCTAGACCGTGAATAGATGCTTAGCCTAGCAACGAATCATGAGCGATCTTTCGGAAAAATGCTACCTTATTGACTAATGGAATATTGAATGTATTTTGAAAGTGGTGTGATGATGTCACATGATGAAATTGAAGTTTGGAGACTGTGGTTCCATACCGATGTTGAGTTATTCTTTGGTATGTGTTGCACAATAATCAATGGGTGGGAAATGATTTAGGCTGGGGCAAGTGGCAAGAGGTGTGTGCAGTGGGCTGTGTGGCAATGGGTTGTTGAGTGATGTGAGTCTGTGTGCCACATTGGGTGTGTGCCCTTGTTTGAGTGTTGAAAGTCTTGCCTTGGTCAGTTAAGGACTTCACCTTGCAAGCCTTTGATCTGAGTCACCCGTACAACCACATGTCTGGTATGGGACAGACCTAGTTGATTAGGGTTCTGATATCTTTCCTCTGATACCTCGGGGTGGTAGTACACGGGGTGTATCATGCGGGGCGACGTGCTACGGCTTGGTGCCCATCCAGCGGTGATTGACTGTCCTATACTTGGCTCTGTGTGAGGAAGTGATAGTGAGGGTAATCTGGGAGAGGTTCTTTGGTTAAGGTAGAAGTTCCTGAAAAGCTTTGTTGCGGACAATCACCTATGTGGTGAGCGGCTGTATCTTGTGGGTAAAGTGTACAACCTCTACAGAGTGTCAAAACTATTCGAATAGCCGTGCTCGCGGTAATGAGCATTGCTCGGGGATTACAGTCAAGGGGTAGATCTTCATAAATAAAAATGTGGAAAGGGTGGCTGTGTGCCAATGCTAAAAATGAACTGTTAAGGCTGTGTGCCGAGAATCTTCAAAGAAAAACTTTTTGAAGATATTAGTACTATCATAACTGTTTTACTGCTTTAATCTAAATAAAATACTGGTTTAAAATGCTGTTTGATGCAAAAGAACCAATTAAGCCAATCCTTTGGAATAAGCTTTGCATATATTATTAGCGCTGCATTACGTGCATTACTTGTTGAGTACCTTGTGTACTCACCCCTCCTTGCTTATCAACACCAACATCAGTGGAGGAGTCTACACCCTCCTGGGAGGAGTACATTGAGGATCCGAGGAATTAAGGGGCAAGCCCAGTCGGTTGCCTGTGGCAAGATGAAGGCTTCCACGACATTTATTTTGGTTCCGCTGCTATTTCATTTACTCTGAATAATGTAAGCCCTGCGTGGCTGATTTTATGTAAGGAGACCATAAGGTCGTACAACTCAGTTTATATAAGTGTTGCACTACTTATTTTTTTATATATCGCTCTGAATGTCTGTGATGTGCAATCCTGTAAAGACTGTGTGTGCTAGCGTGATCCTGGACTAGCACAGAATACACAGAGGGTCCGGATTTGCAGATTCGGGTCCCGACAGAGGTGGTATCAGAGCAGACTGACTGTAGGTCTTGTCCCTAAACTAGATTTGTTGTACCTAGGAGGATAAAACTATTTTCTAAGACTTAATCAACTTGAGCAAGAATATCAATGAAATATCGACTTATCTTTTCTTCCTTGCTTCATACCTATGCTGAAATCTTATTATTATTTTCTGGTTATTTTAAATGAGGTCTGTTTTGACAGATGAGGATGATCCACACCTATGGAGAGCGCACTAGAGGATACGCCGCTGAGTTATGGCATATGATGCAGCTGCTCGAAGGATTTGACAGACCGCTTTATCGGGGGACCACGGTGGTACGGGCAGGACTTGACATTGCCTGGGATGTCAAGATCACTGTGTACGCCTGGGAGAGGATGAGGGCGAGCCGTCTATTTACATCACGACCAGGAGGACTTCTTTTGAGGCCGGGATCCAGGAGATGGCACGTCTTACGATGCGACAGATTGCCCGCACCTACTCCGCAGAATTGGAGGGCACCGTCTTTCATCACCACCTGCGCCGAGATAATCGCTTTGATAGGGTGGAGCTCTTGGAGGAGGACGCCACGATCACTCACCTGGCGAGGTATGTTATCACCCAGGAGGACGCCTTGGATGAGACAGTCCAGGAGCTGCAGAGGACCCGCGACGAGGTCACGGAGGCAAGGACTCAACTGCGGGAGGGCTTAGCTCACTCTATGCAGAAGATCCAGGAGTTGGAGATGGCTCTGTATGGACCCGAGCCCGAGCGATCCCCGAGCCGCACGATCAGATCGGAGGAACCAGAGCAGAGGCACGGTCGAGAGCAGCGCCGCCAAGACAGGAGCAGTAGCCGGGACCAGCAGAGTCGATGGGGTCATTTGCACCAGCTGCAGTAGGTCATCAGGACTAGTTCGCCCCGATGCCAGAGCACCCACCGGTGTGTGCTCAGGGGAAGCCGCAGCCGAGTTGGCTCGATGAGTGATCGAGTCTAGTCGAGGGTAGTGTCGAGACTCGAGTGTTGAGTCGCGTCCTTTGCTTCAGAGTCACCACTAGGTTTGAGTCGTTGTGGAGTCCTACGTTGCTTACCTGTTGTTGGTTGTGAGTGTCTCGTATGTGTTGCATTGCCCTTAGGCACTTGTGAGCAACCATACTACCTTATATTATATCAATAAAGTTGCTAAATAATTTAAGTTACACCTGTCTCCTCACATAAGTTCTTTTACTTGTCTATGCTTTCTTCTTTTCTTAACCTTGGAAGTTTGCAACAGATGGTGAGGACTCGCGGAAACAATGGAGCCAGCGGGAGTGGAGTGAATCAGGCTGACAACCAGAATGAGGAGCCAATCCCTCAACCGCCGCAGGTCGATATGCAGAATCTGGGAGCCTTTCTGGCTGCCCAAACTCAACTTATGAACACGATGGTACAGACCATGCAGCAAATATCCAATCAGGCTGCTGCGAATGTTCAAACAGGGGTAACTATGGACCACACCCCTACTCAAGGTTATCAGAGTTTATGCGAACTCGTCCACCCACCTTCTCCGACAACGCCAATCCGAGGGAAGCGGACGATTGGCTAAGGACAATTGAAAGGAAGCTGCACATTACCCAGTGTGTGGGACATGAGAGGGTGCTCTATGCCTCTCATCAACTCGAAGGAACTGCCGCAGAGTGGTGGGAAAACTTCTGCGCAGCTCATGAAGACCCACAGAGTATTACGTGGGAGGAGTTCACCTCGCTTCCGCCAATACCATATACCCGAGGGTATCATGGATCTTAAGAAAGAGGAATTTCGGAGCCTCAAGCATGGTGGCCAATCAGTGGCCGATTACCTGAATAAGTTTACCCAGTTGGCACGCTACGCACGTAAGACGTAGCTACGAGATAAGGCCGCATAATCCCGCTTTATGAAGGGATTAAACGCGGGATTGCAGGTGGGACTGATTACCCACACATTCCCTGACTTTCAAGAGCTAGTTAACAAGGCTCTTATTTTGGAGGACAAGCACCGAGAGTTGGATGACAACAGAAAGCGCAGAATGGCGCAACAAGGAGGTCGTCAGGGCCAACAGAGGCAGAAGACGGCACCCCAACAGTTCATTCGGTACCAGCCTGCAGGCAAAGGATGAGGAACCACTACGGCAAATCGCCCGATGGGTCGAATGCGGACTCGGCGAACCGTGGTACAGACTGGAGGAACCTCGCAGGCAGCAGGAAGATGTTGTTATCTCTGCAACGAGTTGGGGCACTTCGCCAACAACTGCCCGAAGAAAGGAGGTGCCACGATCCGCTTTAACACGGGAACACACCCGCAAGGACTCCCGCGCCAATTGTGAACCGCGGGGCATCAACAGTAGCAACTCCATCTCAAGCAACCGCATGAGGCCGAGTTAATCACATCACTGCGGATGAAGTCCAGAACGCTACAGACGTTGTACTGGGTAAGTTCCTAGTAAACTCAGTACCAGCTACTATTTTATTTGATTCCGGAGCATCACATTCATTTGTTTCTCAAGATTTTGCCATTCGCAATAATTTGGATATTGTGGAACTTAAGTGTGTACTTATAGTCCAATCCCCTAGATCAGAACTCCGATCCAATATAGGATGTTCTCGGGTGAGGCTAATAATTAATGGAATAGAGTTCCTAGCGAACTTAATTATATTGAATACCCAAACCCTGGATGTTATCCTGGGGATGGATTGGTTAACCAAACACAAGGCCGTGCTGGACTGCGGAAAAAGAGTTATATCAATTGAGAGCCCAGAAGGGAGAAGGGTTGAGTTTAAAGCAAAAGTAGTACGAGATGGACAATCAATGGTCAACAGCGTGAAGACTGTCAGCTTGGAGGAAGTTTCCATAGTTAATGAATATCCGAATGTTTTCCCGGAAGATTTACCTAGAATGCCGCTAGATAGAGATATCGAGTTCATGATAGAACTTGTTCCAGGGACAGTTCCAATAGCTAAGAGACCTTACAGGATGTCCACAGAGGAATTGGTGGAAATGAAGAAGCAAATTGAAGAGCTGCTGGAAAAAGGATTCATAAGACCTAGTTCATCGCCATGGGGAACACCTGTCTTGTTCGTCAAGAAGAAGGACGGGAGTTTTAGGATGTGTATAGACTATCGTGCACTCAATGATGTGATGATAAAGAATAAGTATTCGCTACCCAGGATCGACGATCTTTTTGATCAGTTGAGAGGAGCAGGAGTCTTCTCCAAAATTGATCTCCGATCAGGATATCATCAATTGAAGATCCGATCAGGAGATATTCCGAAGACTGCATTTTGTCAAGATATGGACATTACGAGTTTACAGTGATGTCTTTTGGTTTGACAAATGCACCAGCATATTTCATGAACTTAATGAATAAGGTTTTCATGGAATACTTGGATAAGTTCGTCGTCGTGTTTATTGATGATATTCTTGTCTATTCCAAGACAAGAGAAGAGCACGCCGAACATTTAAGGTTAGTTCTTGAAAAGTTGAGAGAACAACCGTTGTTTGCAAAATTTAGTAAATGTGACTTCTGGAAGAATAAGGTTGAATTTATTGGACACATAATGACAGCAGAAGGAGTTGCATAGATCCAAAGAAAGTGGAGACGGTTTTGCAATGGGAGCAGCCAAAGACGGTAACCCAAATCCGTAGTTTCCTTGGAATGGTGGGATATTACCATCGTTTTATCGAAGGATTCTCCACGATTGCGAGACCTCTTACGCAATTGTTGAAAAAGGAAAAGAAATTCTTATGGACACCTGAGTGTGAGAAGAGTTTTCAGGAGTTGAAGAAAAGATTAACATCGGCACCTGTATTAGTTTTACCTGACGTTCATCAAGGCTTCGACATCTATTGTGATGCATCGCGTCAGGGATTGGGATGCGTGTTGATGCAAAACAGTAAGGTAATTGCCTATGCATCGAGGCAATTGAGGCCACATGAGGAGAACTATCCGACTCATGATTTAGAATTAGCTGCTGTAGTGCATGCCCTAAAAATATGGCGTCACTATCTCATTGGAAACAGATGTGAAGTGTATACCGATCATAAAAGTCTTAAGTATATCTTCACGCAAGCTGACCTGAATATGAAGCAAAAAAGATGGCTTGAGTTAATCAAAGATTATAATGTTGGAATTCATTACTGTGGAATATAGGTTCCAGGGGGTCCTCAGGACAGGCCCAAGATGAAGGCCCAGAGGATACTCTCCACGTCAGGCTTCATAACTGTACGGAAAAGAATATATCCTAAAGCAAAGTTGAATTTATGTTTAGATATGATAGATACAGTTGTAATCCGAGTCGTTAGAAGGATAGAATAAAGATGTAAACTCTGTCCTATAATCGACTAGAATCTTGTAACCGATCGGAATCTCTTAACCGATTGGGACTCTGTAAGCCACCTCACCCCCACTATATAAGGGAGAGGGCGGGCAACAACATGGGCATCAAGCCACATAGCATAAAACATCTCGTATCGCCCAAAGCACATAGCGCTTTGAGCAATCTTAGGTCCAAGAAACCTGCATAATCCCAGCGCACAGGATTAGGGTATTATCTCCTCCGCGAGAGCCTGAACCTGTCTAAATCCCTTGTCTTGTATGACCTTCGAGTTTGAGATCGGGCGCCTACCCCATAAATTCATTGCCGACTACAAAAGTCGACAGTTGGTGCGCCAGGTAGGGGCAGCGCTTCAATCTGTTCCGACAGACTCGATGGCATCAACCGGCGGATTTATCGCCACCTTCATCTCCGGCCAAGCTTTCCATTTTGGAAGCCTGGATTTCGTCGCCAATATGCATGGAGAGCTTGTCAACCTGGATAAAAACAAAAACCAATCTGGCAGAATCAAGGGCGAACCATCTCAGGTACATTACTCTGACTTACCTGGAAAACCAGTCGGCTCCATTAAGAGCGGCTGCGATTCTCGCAGCATTTTCTCAATTGAAAGACAGAAGACCGATCTCCATCAAGAAGAACGTGATGTCACGGAAGAAGATCGCCGACGTAAGGGTAAGGAGGTCCAAACACGGACTCTCCGATCTTTGGGTCGCAATGTCCGGGAGGACATCCTGCAATCTAAGTTGAGAGATCAGTTCGTCTTCCGCACACCGATGCAAAACGTCGTCGCTTCAAAGACGCTCCTCGACGCGCTGGACCCAATGATTGCATCAGGCAGTCCGGCGGCCCCGATTGTGGCTCACATCAAGGCCATGGTGACAGTGGCAACTATCCAGCAAAATCAGGAGAAGCCGGTTGGAGAGGCGCACTCGCGCTCATACGCGGCCACTCGTGTCGCCAGCGATCGGATCGCAACGGTCGGAGCGAACGCGATCGGCGCCATGCACCGCCTACTGGAGATGCTCGACAGATCCTTGACCGCGACCTTCGCCAGGACATCACGACCAGGCGACGAGAACGAAACGAGGAAGAAAGACACGGACGCCGCGACGACTACGAGCATTTCGGCATCAGCTACGATCGGCGGAACGACCGAATGTATGGTGACCGTGACAATCGCAGAGTTCATCATCGCCGGGGTGGGAGTGACGACGAACGCCGAGTCAATGACTCGCCGCGCCGAACCTAACCCTATATTTTAACGGTCATCACCAAGCTAGAAGATCGCCACGCCGGAGCCCCCCCTACAAGATGAAAGATCCGTCGATGGGATCCGAGCGTTCACTCCCCGGCTGCGCCAAGTGGTTTGGTCCGAGGGGTTCAACCCCAAAGGCATTGTAAAGTTCGACGGGGAACGAGACCCAGAAGCTTGGTTGCGAGTCATACTGGCGATCAAGGCCCGGGGAAATCAGACCGTCATGGTGAACTATTTGCCGGTCAATCTCAGCCCCTCGACACAAGCATGGCTCACGGGCCTCCCTGCCAACTCGGTAGACTCCTGGAGTGACCTGTGCGAGCAATTCATCGCCAACTTTGAGGGAACCTATGAGAGGCCCGGTACCCCGTGGGACCTGTATCAACTGCACCAGAAGAAGGATGAAACGCTGAGAGACTTCATCCGGCGCTCAGAAGAAGAACACCGTCAGAGACGTGTCAGAGGTGGTGGTTGTGGTGGCCTTCCAGAAAGGGGTAAGCGATCCTGATCTTATTAAAAAAATGTCCAGGAAGCCCCTGACTTCCGTAAAAGAAATGTTTGTGTTAGCCGACCGCTATGCCACGGCTTCAGATGCTCTGGCCGAGCGACAAGAAGATCATCCCCCACAAAAGAGCAAGGGCGATAAGCCCGAGTCCTCTAAACACAAGGATAGGAAGCGCAAGGAGGAGTGAGTCGTGATGAGCCGAGCATAGCAGCCCCGAGCCACTCGGAGAGAGGCACCCGACTACAGCACCGTCATGGAAGCGATCTATCCTTTCCACCCCAAGGGAAAACATGCGGCCAAGGACTGTTTCACTCTGAAGCGTTTTGCGCGCGAAAGTCAACGGCAACCAGCCCAAGCCAAGGGCGAAGTTGCTCCAGCAAAGAAGAAAGAACTCCCGGATGAAGAAGATTTCCAGGAGTCCGAGCAGGAACTGAACTACATCTACGGGGGCTCAACTGGATACGAGTCCAAGCGGAAGGAAAAACTTAACGCTCGGGAGATCAACGCAGTAGAACCAGCGACTCCTCAATATCTAAAATGGTTTGAGGTCCCGATCACCTTTGACCGTAGAGATCACCCCAGCCGGGTCCCACATCCGGGTAAGTTTCCTCTCGTACTTGACCGGCCAGCGCGGCGTGAAGCTCAAGAGGGTTACGATCGGCGGCGGAAGTGGGCTCAATGTCCTGCTCGCGGGACATTCGGACGACATGAGCATCCCGTTCGCTCGAGGCCAAGCACGGCCTTTCCACGGAGTAATCCCGGGCGCCTCGTTCCCCCTCGGACAGATTTCATTACCGTTACGTTCGGAACCAAGGATAATTTCGGACCGAATTCATCAATTTTGAGGTAGCCAATTTGAGGCGGCGTATCATGCCATCTTAGGAAGGCCTGGTCTAGGCGATTCACGGCCATACCTCATTACACCTACTCGGTGTTGAAGATCTAGGGACCCAAAGGAGTCATCGCGCCGTGGCGACGACAAGCAATCATGGCAATGCGACCGAGAATCATGAACTTGCCGAATTGCGGAAGCGGTACCGAGGCAAAAAACATCAGTGAGGATCGCCACGCTACAAGGCGAAGGAGAATACCGTCAAAAAGCAAAGCCACCTCGGGAATTAAGCTGGCGAGGAACCAAAAGGATCATTCTTGACCCGTCTGACACGTCTAAAACAACCGTGATCGGGACAGGGCTCGAGGACAAATAGGAAAGCGCGCTCGTCACCTTCCTCCAAACTAACAAGGACATTTTTGCCTGGAAACCATCAGATATGCCAGGTGTACCAAGGGAGGTGATCGAGCACTCTCTCCATGTTGATGAGAAGTCAAAACCCGTCAAACAAAGGCTTCGGCGGTTCGCTCCGGATCGTCGGGACGCCATAAAACAGGAAGTCACGAAACTCCTAGCTGCAGGTTTTATCAAAGAAGTGTATCATCCTGATTGGTTAGCGAATCCTGTATTAGTTCAAAAGAAGAATAAAACTTGGCGCATGTGCGTTGATTATACTGATCTCATCAAGGCGTGCCCGAAGGACCCCTTTGGGCTGCCCCGAATCGATCAGGTGGTTGACTCGACTGTGGGTTGTGAAATTTTGAGTTTTCTTGACGTATATTCGGGCTATCACTAGATTCGCCTAAAGGAGGAAGATCATATCAAGACCTCGTTCATCACACCTTTCGGAGCTTACTGTTACACCGCGATGGCATTCGAGCTAAAAAACGCTGGCGCGACTTATCAGCATGCGATACAGCGGTGTTTTCACGCCCAGCTCGGGCGCAACGTGGAGGCGTATGTGGATGACGTTGTCGTAAAAACTCGGGAAAGGAAAGATCTTATCATCGACTTAGCCGAGACTTTCGAAAGTTTAAGAGCTTTCAACATGAAGCTAAATCCTAAGAAGTGTGTCTTCGGAGTATCTTCGGGAAAACTGCTCGGATTCATCGTGTCACAACGAGGCATTGAAACCAACCTGGTATACTTCGTCAGTGAAGTCCTAAGTGAATCCAAGGTACGGTATACTTCGTCAGTGAAGTCCTAAGTGAATCCAAGGTACGATATCCACAAGTGCAGAAGCTACTATATGCCGTACTCCTTACATCTCGCAAGCTTAAACACTACTTCCAAGAGCATGTCATTTCGGTAGTCACCTCCTTCCCGATCGGAGACATACTTCATAACCAGGAGGCCACTGGGAGAATTGCCAAATGGGCAGTTGAACTCGGGGCTTTTGACATTCAATTCAAGCCCCGCACGGCCATCAAATCCCAAGCACTCGCTGACTTTACGGCCGAGTGGACAGAATTGCAGCACCCGGCGATTACTAAAGATCTCGAGTATTGGACGATGTACTTTGACGGTTCCCTCATGCTCAGCGGCGCGGGGGCTGGTATAGTGCTCATACCACCAAGTGGAGAAAGATTGAGGTATGTCCTCCAAAAAATTTTTCCTGCATCCAACAACGTCGCCGAGTATGAGGCACTCATTCACGGACTTCATATCGCCATATCTCTCGGCATTCGACGACTAGCGGTTCATGGAGATTCAATGCTCGTGGTCAATCAAGTGCAGAAGGAATGGTCTTGCATCGAGGACAACATGGCAGCATATTGCCAAGAAGTGCGCAAGCTAGAAAGCAACTTCGATGGACTCGAGCTCGTTCACGTGCTTCGACGGGACAACAAAGCAGCTGACGAATTGGCGAAGATGGGATCCTGCCGGTCCAAGGTACCCGTGGGAATATTTGTAGAAGAAATTCATAAACCCACGATTAGCGCTCGGCCAAAAGCAGACAATCCAGTAGAAAAAGGGGAAGAGGCAGAGGTCTTGATTATTACCCCAGATTGGACATCTCCATACCTGGACTACCTGACAAAAGACAAGCTACCCGAGGATCGCGTCCAAGCCGAGCGGATCATGCGCCGAAGCAAGAGCTATGTAGTCGTTGGAAAGGAGCTTTATCGTAAAAGCTCCTCTGGCATATTGCGACGATGCATATCGGAACAAAAAGGGAAAGACCTGCTCAAAGAAATCCACTCGGGAATTTATGGGAACCATGCGGCGTCATCGACCCTGGTCGGAAAAGCCTATCGCCAAGGGTTCTTTTGGCCGACTGCCGTCATAGATGCGGAGGACATCGTCCGGACATGCGAAGGATGTCAATTTTTCGCACGTCAAATGAACAAGCCAGCGCAGGAATTACAGATTATCCCGATCACATGGCCATTTGCGGTATGGGGGCTCGACATGGTGGGACCTTTGAAAAAGGCTCAAGGAGGCCATACTCATCTCTTCGTTGCCATTGATAAATTCACCAAATGGATTGAGGCCAAACCAGTCGCCACCATTACGGCGGCAAAGGCCAGAGAATTCTTTCACGAGATCGTGGTTAGATTTGGCGTGCCCAACCGAATCATCACGGATAATGGCACTCAGTTCGGAGGCGAAGTATTTCAAGATTGGTGTGAGGAACTGGGTATAAAAATTTCCTTCGCGTCAGTCGCGCACCCCCGAAGTAACGGACAAGTTGAGCGAGCTAATGGCATGGTGCTCCAAGGCATAAAAGCAAGAATTTTCGATCGACTCCAACCATATGCTACTCGGTGGGTCAAAGAACCGCCAAGACTGCAGGGGCTCTGAACCACCCAGCAGAGCAACCGGGCAGTCACCTTTCTTTGTGGTATAAGGCACAGAAGCGGTCTTACCAACCGAGTTAGAATTCGGATCCCCGCGGTTGGAGTTATGAAGAGATCGCTTGAAGACGGTGGCTAGAAGACCTCGACAGACTGGAAGAAGCCAGGGATATCGCAACAATTCGTTTAGCGAAATACCTCCAAGGCTTACGACGTTATCATGGGCGCAATGTAAAGAGCCGCGCGTTCTCCAAAGGAGATCTAGTCCTAAGGAGGAATCAAAAAAGCGAACATAAACTCTCCCCAAGTTGGGAGGGCCCTTACATCATCAATGAAATAATTCGTCCCAGAGCTTATAAACTTAAGCGAGAAGATGGATCGACAATCAGCAGTACTTGGAATATAGAACAGCTACGTCGCTTTTTCACTTAAGTTTTTGTACTTCTTTTTTCCTTTGTGAATAAAAGTTCGATTGAAGAAGTTGTTTTCATATAACCTCTTTTATAATCATAAATTCGAGTGCTTCGCTCTTATGTTAAGACTCAGGGACAAGATCCATGAATCATGTCCCAGAGCCTGGGGGCTGGAGTTAGATGAACAAAGGTCACCGGTCAAACCACTCGAAGATGTATACTTTCATGAAGGAGAAACAGGGAATACTTTTTTAAAGGTCAAGAGTCTCCACAATCGACAAAGAAGTATCCCTGACTTCCTCCCAGAGCTCGGCAGCCCGATCTTCGTCAACATCGCGAGCGTAGCCTTCCTAAGGGCCTCAAGATCCACTCGGGATAGAGGACTTGGTGATCGCCAGTCAGCTAGCACCGTTGGCATTTATTTCCTTGAAGAGAGTTCTTGAGGGCCCAGGGCTTCCTTTAGTGGACGACGACTTCACCCCGCCGAGTGGCCTCGCCATCCGGATGAAGCGAACTCAGCAGGGGCTAGAAGCGTCCTGGAGCTCAGCGCGGGAAGCTTCGAGAGCTTTAACTCTCTCGCCGAAGATGGTGTACTGCGCCAGAGTTTTGACCTTATAATCTGCGAGGCAAAGCATTAGAGAGGATAGTAAAGGATCAAGAAAAGACTAGTTGACAGCTACACCTTCAAAATACTTCTCCGGCAACAGGGAATCCTCCGCGGCTTTAAGTTTTCCTTCGAGCTTCGCGAAGGACGAGTCCCGAGCTGGAGCAAACACAAGAGATCGGCAAGATAGTCGACTAAGCAAAAAACATGAAACAACCCAAGAGATAGCTACCTCGGAGGGAGCCGGTGATATCCAGATTCTCCTGGCGCAGAGCGTTTTGTTCCGTCCGTGATGTCTGGAGCTCGGACCGAAGGGATCGTAGCTCGGCCGCATACTCGGCTTTGATGCGTTCTAGGTCGGCCAGATACTCCTGGCGCGTCCGGATTTCAGGGAGCATCCTTTGAATGTACTCGGACTTTCGCTCGAAGCGCTCCCCTATTTTCTATAATCATCACAGAAAAAGGTAAACGCGTGGCGTATGGGCGGAGCAGGGACACACAGATGGTCTTGGAGGAATGCTCACCTGGGCGGCATGCGCACAAGCCTTGGCATGGATGAAAAAATCGTCCCTCTCTTTTTGCTCCTCCTCCGGGTCATCCAAAAGTTTCAAACCCTCGTCATCGGCAAAGACTGTATCTGTTATTAGCTGGGGGTGAGCAGGGGCTGGTGGGACTCGATGAATCTCTTCAACCCCAGGGGACGAGCAGGAGGCCGGCTTAGGAGCAACGGGATCTGTTACAGGGGCATGGCAAGCAGCAGATGGCACCGGAGGACTAGGAGTCACTTCGGCACCCTCAGAAGTAGTTTCCCCTGTCGAAGTATGAATTCTAGCGGGTCCAACCTCAGCAGGGCCCCCCGGGCAGAGACCCGATGAGCGTATCAAGCGAAGGGTTCCTGTGAAGAAGAATCGTCAGCAAGACCGAAGAATAAAGAAGGAGTCAACAGAGTAACGGACCTGTCGGACTTCCCCATTTTCATCGGGGACTTCTTACGAATAGCTGGCCCACCCCCGGAAGAAACACTCGGACCACCGCCGACTGGTGCCCGGGCTTCTCTTGAAAACCCGAGTCCTTCGGTTCGGGGCGCGTCGGAGCCACTGGTTCACCAGCGAGAGGAGCAGAAGGCGCCGGAGCTCGCGCGGATGGATCTTTGATTCTAGGACCGCCGACCGGGCATCGGGGGGCCACGAGGTCATCGGACAATATTTTCGTCCCCTTTTTCGCAGCAGGGCTCCCTGCTAGAGACCGCGCCCGGCGCTTCAGAGAACAGCCTGGGCGAGGAAGCATTTCCGGAAGGGGAGGAACACTGAAGAACACGATGCGATCCTGAAGATGAAAGTCAAGAGTTAGCAAAACTTCAGAGAACAAGGAAACGTAAAATTCCCAATAAAATTCGCCTACCGCAGGAGGGGGGCGTGAGATGTTGAAGGATTTGGGCACTTGATGATAATATGTCGACGCGGGATAAAGAGTTCTCCACGGTGCATAACTTCTCCCTTGGCAAGTCGTCGGGCCGTCCCGGTCGGGTCATCTTTTCCCTATGTTTAATCCTAGATGAACTCGCTCCTTGTAATGGACCCGGTGAGCGATGAAGTGGAGGGCCAAACCCACTCTGTAAGCCCGCTATCCTTCAGCTTTCCGATCAATGCCAAGAGTTCAGACACTTGATCCATGTCGGAAGAATCAAGGTAGAACCCAGAAATAGACATTTTGGGATGGCGCCCAGTGAACGAAGGCAAAGATGACTCGAGGTTGTACAATAAAACCATTCCCTATGCCGACCCTTGTTGGAGGTCTTGACAGAATGGCAAAGTAATCCTTCTTACGCCCTTCCCACTGAATCCAAGACCCGATAACCTTAGGGTCATTTTTGGAGGGATAGGGCTTCAGGAGATAAAGGTAACGAAAGAGGTCGAAATGGGGGCTAATGCCCAGAAAAGCTTCACAAAGGTGGACAAAGAGGGAAATTTGAAGGATAGAATTGGGGTTTAGATTCACCAATTCGATTTCATAAAAGAAAAGAAGGCCGCGAAGGAAAGAATTGATCGAAAGACCAAGGCCGCGGTGGAAAAAGGATTCGAAGACCACCACCTCCTCGGAGCGAGGAGTCGGGACGGATTCACCGGCGGCCGGGCGTGCAGAGATCAGGGCCAAATCTGGCAAGATCCCGTCATCTACCATGGATATCAGCTTCTCTTCGGTTGTTGTCGAGGTCATCCAATCTTGTGGTGAAGGCGGAAAAGGAGTAGAGGAAGACATTCTTGCAGAAAGATTGACAGCGACTCGAGAAGGCAAGAACAACGAAGGTTAACCTAGGTGGCGGAGAGTTCAGGGAGGCAAGAAGGTGAAAGGAGAAAAAGCTCGGCGGAAAGATGAACTGTCGGGCGTCGTACGACCTAGTTTTTAAAGAGATAACAATAAGGTCTCTGCCGAATCGGCGGGAAAAGGCTGCAAAATGTCTCACCCTTTCAGATTCCTCATAAATGATTTGCAGGCCTGTCGCCTCGACTTACGGGGTTTTGACATGATTTGACCGGCTTGGATCCCACTTACCGTATTGAGCGGGATGTGGAAAGTTTCCAACTTGAATAAAACTTATCTTCTTGCAGACGCCCACATTGGGCCTTGGTGGTTACCGCATGACGGAATCATGTACCGCAGGATTGAGCCCAAGCGGGCACAGATCCATGGGCGTGCTCCACGAGGGCCGAGAATGCTGTGCGTCGTTTTAAACAAGTCGCACGCCCTTCGGATCTAAATGTGATACGCCCAAGAGAGCTTAAGCGGTCCGACATCGGTCGAAAGGGTATCACTCGCCAAGAGCCGTCAAAGTAATATGCTCCAAGAGAGCCTGCTGAACGACATCATCGGAAAGGGTATCACTCGCCATGAGTCGCCTAAACGTGATACGCCCAAGAGAGCCTAAGCCGCTTCGATGCATCGGTCGGAAAAGATATCACTCGGCCAAGAGCCATATGAAATCATGATACGGTCTAAAGAGAGCCTGGCCGTATTCTTAGGACATGGGTATCCTTTGGCCATGAGCCAAGAAGAACCTCGACATGACACAAACTGAATTACGGACTATGCTTTGCAGCAGCCGGACACAAGACCACTTGGCCAGGCCCACGATACACTCCGAATTGACGCTAAGCTACGTCCGTCGAAAGTCTGAGTTGAACGTCGTCTAACCTTGAGACGGCGATGAAAGCCGCACGACTTGGGACTACGCAGAGTCAGACGAACTTCGTGTTGACCCTAAACTACGTCTCGCAGTGGACAAAACCCAGGACACCGTATAACGGGTCCAATCCACAACCGAAAGGTCAAACGGAGATTCTTTGACAAAAGGTATTTTATTACTTTATATAAAATAACCTAAGTGCTATATGTAGAAATTGTATGCCACAGGAGGATTATGCTTCCTGCGGCGCCCGCCCAAAGATCTCGACGAGGGGTTCCCTAGCCTCGCTGGGGCGGGCACAACCTCGAGGAGAGTGTTAATTGCCTCGTGGTCACGCAGCTTCGCCTCTTCCTCCAACAGCGCTTCGAAGGCTCGATCAAACACCTCCCAACGCTTGACTAGCCTGGGGTCTGCCTTCGCTTGATGATACCACCGTGGCATGATGAAGGTTTAAGCTAAAAGCAAAAAGATGGAAGATAGAAAGCAAGAGACACATTTCCAAGCATTGGAACGCCTTTTTATAGCCAATTCAGACGAAATCGAAGCAAGCGTTGGGATATTAAGCGTCGGAAGCTAAAGAGATTTGGTGTTAATGCGACTTCAAAAGATGAAGAGTTTTTTTTCGACTGAACAAGTTGGCTCAGGAAAACGAGGTGACCTCGAAGAGAGCCAAATGACTGTCAAAACGATGAAAATTAAAGACTTCGGGCGGGAAAGTATCAAATCCACGTTGGTGATGGGATGAGAAGTCCGTGAGGCTGCTCGCAATAAAATCTGCCCGGTAAAAGATTTGCACTTGAGAAAAGCAAAGGATGGAATTTTTGATCGAGTTCTTCATAATTCGCCTGTTGTAAAAGGAAGATTTTTCGATTGGATAAGGAAACGGTCGGGATTTGAGCGAGGAGCCACGAGTGAAGCGATCGGATCATGAAGCACTCGGGGGTCTTTGTGGAATATAGGTTCGGGGTTCCTCGGGACAGCCCAAGATGAAGGCCTGAGGATACTCTCCACGTCAGGCTTCATAACTGTACGGAAAAGAATATATCCTAAAGGAAAGTTGAATTTATGTTTAGATATGATAGATACAGTTGTAATTCGAGTCGTTAGAAGGATAGAATAAAGATGTAAACTCTGTCCTATAACCGACTAGAATCTTGTAACCGATCGGAATCTCTTAACCGATTGGGACTCTGTAAGCCACCTCACCCCCACTATATAAGGGAGAGGGCGGGCAACAACATGGGCATCAAGCCACAGAGCATAAAACATCTCGTATCGCCCAAAGCACATAGCGCTTTGAGCAATCTTAGGTCCAAGAAACCTGCATAATCCCAGCACGCAGGATTAGGGTATTATCTCCTCCGCGAGAGCCTGAACCTGTCTAAATCCCTTGTCTTGTGTGACCTTCGAGTTTGAGATCGGGCGCCTACCCCATAAATTCATTGCCGACTACAAAAGTCGACAATTACCATCCTGGCAAAGCCAACGTGGTGGCGGATGCCTTGAGCAGGAAGAACTAGAATGTAAATATGCTGTTGGAAACAAGTCAGGTAGAATTGTGTAAGGATTTCCAGAAATTAGAACTGGAAATGGTACCAGAAGGATTTTTAGCAACCTTGGAAGGAAAACCTACCCTGGAAGATCAGATCAGGGAAGGGCAGAAAAATGATGACAAAATCAAGAGAATTAAGGACAAGATGGATGCAGGCAAGGCAAAGGATTTCAAACTGGATGAGCAAGGTACTATGTGGTTTAAAGGGCGCATTTGTGTGCCGAACAAAAAGGATTTGAAGCAGTTAATTTTGGAGGAGGCCCATGACTCCAAGTACTCAATTCATCCAGGAAGTGCAAAAATGTATCAAGATTTAAAGGAAAGATTCTGGTGGCCAAGCATGAAACGAGAAGTCGCCGAATATGTTGCATTATGTGACATATGCGAAAGAGTCAAAGCTATGCACCAGAGACCAGCAGGACTATTACAACCCCTAAGGATACCTGAATGGAAATGGGAAGAAATTGGTATGGATTTCATAACCGGGTTGCCCAGAACTCAAGGTGGATATGATTCCATATGGGTCATAGTGGATCGCTTAACTAAAGTTGCACATTTTATACCGGTAAAGACCACTTATTCCGGAGACCGGTTAGCAGAACTTTATATGGCAAGAATTGTCTGTTTGCACGAGTACCGAAGAGGATAGTGTCGGATAGAGGTACCCAATTTACCTCCAGATTTTGGGGTAAGCTACATGAAGCAATGGGGACTTGTTTGAACTTCAGTACAGCATACCATCCACAAACAGATGGACAAACCGAGAGAGTTAACCAGATATTGGAAGATATGCTGAGGGCATGTGCTTTAGCATATTCTACTTCATGGGAAAAGTGCTTGCCTTATGCTGAGTTTAGTTACAATAACAGTTATCAAGCGAGTTTACAGATGTCTCCATTTGAAGCTCTGTATGGTCGATCCTGTCGAACACCATCGAATTGGAATGAGACAGGTGAACGACATGTTTTTGGCCCGGATGTACTAGAAAAAGCGAAAGAGCAAATCGCCATGATCAGAGAAAGACTAAAGATTGCCCAATCAAGGCAGAGAAGCTATGCCGACAACCGTCGCAGGGAATTGAGCTTTGAACCCGAAGATTTTCTGTATCTTAGAGTCACGCCACTCAAAGGAGTCAGAAGATTCCACGCAAAAGGGAAGCTCGCACCCAGATATGTCGGGCCGTTTAAGATCTTGAGCTGCAGAGGTGAAGTTGCATAAGTTGGAGTTACCGCAGTCTTTGGCAGGAGTGCATGATGTATTCCATGTATCACAACTGAAGAAGTGTCTTCGAGTACCGGAAGAGCAAACGTCGTTAGAGGCAATTGAGCTGCAGGAAGACCTGACTTACAAAGAGCATCCGGTGAAGATTTTGGACATATTGGACAGAGAGACAAGGAACAAGTCAACACAGTTCTGCAGAGTTCAGTGGAGCAACCATTTGGAAGGTGAAGCAACGTGGGAACGCGACGAAGACCTAAAGGAGTTTTCTGACCTATTTCTTTAGCTAGCCCTGAATCTCGGGGACGAGATTCTGTTAAGGGGGGAGGTTTGTAACACCCTAAAATTTGCTTTAATTTATATTTTGAAGTATTTATTATTTTTGAGAATTTCTGAGAATTTATTAGAATTTAAATTGGATTTACTTATTTCTGACCTTTCTTGAACTCAATTAAATTCACGCAAAAGTTTATGCAAAGTTTTTCTGGAAATATTTTATGTGAGTTCTAAATGTTCCAAAATATTTACCAGAATTTTTTTGATATTTTTACTATTTTCTTTGGCCAAAACTATTTTCTTGAATTATTTTTATTCAAAAAAGAATTAAAATCCGTGGAATAGTGTTTGGGCCGAAACCTTCGTCCGCCCGAGATCGTGCCGGCCCGGCTCGTGTCGCCGCCCGCGCACACTCGCCAAAACCCTAGCCGCCGCCGCATCTCGCCCGTTGGATCAGCATCGTGCGGTCAAGAAACCACCACGTCACTTCGCTGTTTTCACCCGTTGGATCGCTGTGCGCGGACGCTCGGGATTTCACCACGTCGCTTCTTCCTCGCGAGATCGTCGGAGCAACGGCCGCCCGCATGTCCACCCGTTTCGAGGAAGGTTTCGAGGAAGAGTTCGTCGCTCAAGATCAAACTTCGGAACACGACCAGCAACTCTTTGAAGGCAAGTGATGCTTTGATCATTTTGATCCCAGATTTTTAAAATGTAATTTATGCTTTGAAATTATGCATGCTTATTTATTAAAAATAAATTTAAATTAATTTGGGATAATGTAGTTAATCAACCCATTTTTTTATGCCACCTTGAAATTAATGATTGTATGCCCTAAATCATTGTCACCCTAAGTTTGATTGTATTAGTTGGATGTTAATACTGTGCCAACACGGGAGGCTAGACCGTGAATAGATGCTTAGCCTAGCAACGAATCATGAACGATCTTTCGGAAAAATGCTACCTTATTGACTAATGGAATATTGAATGTATTTTGAAAGTGGTGTGATGATGTCACATGATGAAATTGAAGTGTGGAGACCTGTGTGGTTCCATACCGATGTTGAGTTATTGCTGGCATGTGTTGCACAATAATCAACTGGGTGGGAAATGATTTAGACTGGGGCAAGTGGCAAGAGGCTGTGTGCCAGGTGGGCCTGTGTGGCAATGGGTTGTTGAGTGATGTGAGTCTGTGTGCCACATTGGGCTGTGTGCCACTGTTTGAGTGTTGAAAGTCTTGCCTTGGTCAGTTAAGGACTTCACCTTGCAAGCCTTTGATCTGAGTCACCCGTACAACCACATGTCTGGTATGGGACAGACCTAGTTGATTAGGGTTCTGATATCTTTCCTCTGATACCTCGGGGTGGCAGTACACGGGGGGTGTATCTGTACGGGGGAGCGTACCTGTGCTACGGCTTGGTGCCCATCCAACGGTGATTGACCTGTCCTATACTTCGGCTCTGTGTGAGGGAAGTGATAGTGAGGTATCTGGGAGAGGTTCTTTGGTTAAGGTAGAGGTTCCTGAAAAGCTTTGTTGCGGACAATCACCTGTGTGGTGAGCGGCTGTATCTTGTGGGTAAAGTGTACAACCTCTACAGAGTGTCAAAACTATTCGAATAGCCGTGTTCGCGGTAATGAGCATTGCTTGGGGATTACAGTCAAGGGGTAGATCTTCATAAATAAAAATATGGAAAGGGTGGCTGTGTGCCAATGCTAAAAATGAACTGTTAAGGCTGTGTGCCGAGAATCTTCAAAGAAAAACTTTTTGAAGATATTAGTACTATCATAACTGTTTTACTGCTTTAATCTAAATAAAATACTGGTTTAAAATGCTGTTTGATGCAAAAGAACCAATTAAGCCAATCCTTTGGAATAAGCTTTGCATATATTATTAGCACTGCATTCCGTGCATTACTTGTTGAGTACCTTGTGTACTCACCCCTCCTTGCTTATCAACACCAACATCAGTGGAGGAGTCTACACCCTCCTGGGAGGAGGAGTACATTGAGGATCCGAGCAATTAGGGGGCAAGCCCAGTCGGTTGCCTGTGGCAAGATGAAGGCTTTCACAACATTTATTTTGGTTCCGCTGCTATTTCGTTTACTCTGAATAATGTAAGCCCTACGTGGTTGATTTTATGGAAGGAGACCATAAGGTCGTACAACTCAGTTTATATAAGTGTTGCAATACTTATTTTTTTATATATCGCTCTGAATGTCTGTGATGTGCAGCCCTGTAAAGACTGTGTATGCTAGCGTGATCCAGGACTAGCACAGAATACACAGAGGGTCCGGATTTGCAGATTCGGGTCCCGACAACGCCCTAGCCTCGAGTTGGCAACTCGAGTGTTTTGTGCTTGCACTGCATCGAGCAGCGTCTTCATCTGGTCGAACACTAGAGTCATGGGGTTGCCCAGATCCAGTGGTGGAAGGGATTTCAGCAGCATGTGAGCACACTGGATATTTGCCTCAGGAGTGCTGAAGATGTCGCTGTTGTGGCTCTGATGGGACGATGCTCCAAGAGTCCGACCGGGCCTGTTGTTGTGGTCGAGCTGTCGAGGAATTTGTCCCTGAAGATCTCACACTCGCAGGTGAGGTGTCATTGGATCATCAAGATCAAGTTGCCTTGTCCGATTGGCCACGATCCCGGTTGTGGCCGCGGCTGCTAGATCACACTAATGATTTGTAGTATTGGGAGTAACAACGTTTGTATGATCTTGATGCGTGATCAGGGGGATCTGGCATCCCTAACCCTCTGTGGCACCTGCCCCTGGGTTCCTTTCTCGGGAACTACTGGCAGTAGCACCGTTGTTGGCTCCGATCATGAACACACATCGATCTGTCGTGCTACTACCCTGGCTGTTGTGGCCATCGCTTTCGCTTTCACTGAGGACATTGGGCTCCATCAGGTCGAAGTCGATGAAGCCTACCTCTCGGCATGGATCCCAAGAATGGGACTCGGTGAAGTCGATGTGCACTAGATTTCCGCTCGGTCCCCATTGATAGAGCATGGTTTCGAAGGCAATCTCAGATCGATCCGATCATAGGTGCTTGGTCGATGGCGGTGACCGAGCGAGAATTGTCACACGAGTAGTTGCCGGAAAATCCGAGGTGAGCGTGCACCAAAGTCATATTTGATCTGCAAAAAATAGTTGAAGGCCCCTACCTGGCGCGCCAACTGTCGAAGGTTAGAAATCAACAGTAAACTTATACTTTTGGGTGCCTTCGGGTTAGCAGAGTCAAGCACAAAAAATTGAAGGTACACGATGTAGACAGGTTCGGGCCTCAGCGGAGTAACACCCTACTTCCTGTGTGGATGGTATATATATGGTGGATGGAGTACAAAGTATTGTGTCTAGCCCTAGTTACCAGGAAGATTAAACTTAAGCTAAGGCTAAGCTAGGGTTTGTCGGGACCCGAATATGCAAATCCGGACCCTCTGTGTATTCAGCACTAGTCCAGGATCACGCTAGTGCACACAGTCTCAACATAGATGAAATATCACAATCATACACAGTGGAATAATAAATAAAGACTTCATCTATTAATATAGAACTATTGAACGACCTTAAGGTCAAACTTACACTTGTGAGGCCTTGGTGGCTTCAACTCAAAATAAATAAACAGCAGCAGAATAAAGAACGTCGACGAATCCTATCAATATGCCACAGGCAACTGACAAGGTTCAACTCCTAGATATTCGCCTCCTCGTGAAACTTCTCCTCCTTCGAAGTTGTAGTCTTCTCCTCAACTGATGATTTTGTGTGTTGCAAGGGGGTGAGTACATAAAGCACTCAACAAGTTGTGCACAGAATGCAATTCTATGTAACTATATGCAAGGCTTATTCCAAAGGAAAAAGCTATTATGGCTATTTTGCAATAAGCAGCATTTATGAACAAATACAATAAATAGATTGTAAAGGCGTAAAACAAATAACGATAATAGATAGATTGACATTTCGAAGTAAACCAAGTTTCCAATCCTAAGTCAATTTCCACTTTCCATGGCATCCTGCCATCCCAATAAGTTTTGTTTAATAAAAGTCTAACCCTTGACTGTAATTCCCGAGCATTGCTCAATACCGCGAGCACGACTATTCGAATAGATTTTACACTCTGCAGAGGTTATGCACATTACCCACAAGATACAGCCGCTCACCACACAGGTGATTATCCGCATTAAGCCTTTCAGGAATCTCTACCTTAACCAATGAACCTCTCCGGTATTGCCTTCACTATCACACCCCTCACACAGAGCTGGAGTATAGTACAGGCCAACACCGTTGGATGAGCACCAGGCCGTAGCACAGGTATGCTCCCCCACACAGAAACACCTCTGTGTACTATCACCCCGAGGTATCAGAGGAAAGATATTAGAACCCTAATCAACTAGTTATGTCCCATACCAGACATGTGGTTGCAAGTAAGACTTAGGTCAAAGGCTTGTAAGGTTAAGTCCTTAGGGTGACTAGGGAAAGACTTCCACATACTCTTTGCCAAATCTGGCCCACCTTGGCACACTGCCCCTCACCACTTGTCCCAATCTAAATCATTACGGCCCCAGTTGATTACCAAGCACCACATGCTATCAACAAGTCAACCTCGTTGCGTGACATCCACTCGTCACCACAACGCAATCTCATTGTGTGACCACACATGACACTCAAGTTCATAACATTGTTCCATATTCCATTAGTCAACATTAATCAGTGATGATTCAACACATGTGATGACATGGCATGGCTAAGCAATCTACGACGGTCTAACCAGCCCATGTTGATTATCAATATTAACCAACTATTAATTAACCATCCTAGGGTGACAATTAGATCATGGCATACAATGGCAAGGTAGGGTATACTCAAATAGGTTAAATAGTTAAATCCCAATTTATTTTGAAAATAGATCTACATATGAAATAACATGCACATAAAGTAAAATAAAGTAGCATCTTTGCAAACATGGGTTCAACATGATCAAAGCACAACTTGCCTGGCCCTTGCGATTTTTACTGTTCTTTACTCTTTATCTTTGATTCTTGATCTTCGATCTTCAATCTTTACCTTCTTGATCTTCGGCTCCTTAGAACAACTTCCGGACGATGCATCTAACGATTAAAGAAGAAGCAAATGCAAACCAACTCAAAAGATAAATCAAATAAAATCAAAATTGAGAACGGATAGTATTGGATCACAAAGGCTTAGATGAATTTAGGAACTTGAATGGATTAGATCAGAGATTAGACAAAAAGAACGAGCTTTGGAATACATCAAAAGGAAAAGGCGATAAGCGAGAAAGAAAGAATAATATTCCAAAGAATATTTCTTCAAAAGTTATTATCTTGATTGGATAGACAATGACATATGGGCTCTCGATCTATAAACCAGGTCCATAAAGATACGTTAGTTCGCAATGAACTAAACTGACGTTCAATGTTGACTTTTGTTGACAAACAGATACACAATCAAACAAAAGAAAAATAGACTAATAGATTAGATATGTCACAAGGATATGACATATGGCCAATGGTCTATCGACCAAGTCCACAAATGACTTCTAGGTCTATAGCAGATTAGATTTTCAAGAATAGGACATGGACAAGTGGGGTCAACATTCATGCGATTCGATATGAGATCAGTTATACGTCGATCAAGAGGCTTGACGATGACAAGGCAGCGAGGAAATGAAGACAAGGATAAACTCATAGGTGACAGGGTTAGATTACAATAAGGCAATAGAAAGGATGATGATATTGCACTAGGGCTTTTGTGTGCATGCACGCATGCGATGATAGCGAAGCAACGACAGGACACTCATGCAAAGATAAGATGTCGATTGTCGGTACAATGATATGGTAGCAAGGTTATGATATGGCTCAGGATTGATCTGCAAGTTGCGAGGTTTACATGACATGATGCATCATCAACGACAGATTGGACCCAAGGTTAAGTTAAGGTTTGAGAGTAACGATGCGCGGATAGATCCACTTGGCATATGGATAGGATAGGTAGGGTTGGCTCTGCGATAAAAGACTACCAAGGGTGGCTAACCGAGGTAGCAGTAGGTGAGGTAGTCGCTGCCAAGCTGGACCACCTCTTTGTTGTTCCTCTCCTTAATCTTTTGATGCTAGAGGTCATCGTTATGCTTATGGAGTTCGATGTTCTACCTACAGAGGCACATTAGGAGGGTGCAGATGTCCACATCCTAGAGGTTAAGGTTGTGGCCTCGAGACCCTGTCTGCCCCCGTCTACCCCTCGAGCTGCCTACTCTATCCACCATTGTAATGGCTTGAAGAAGCTCGGCCGAGATGCATGGGTTATAAAGAGGTCGAGAGGGATGAGGGGGCCGGGCTTAGCATAGAAATATGGTAAGGCCGGTGATAGTGTGTTGTCACGTAGGTCTCACATGCTCGGTGACAGCGTGTTGTCACTTCGGTTTAAGAAAGCGCGCGCGGGAGGGGGGGTGTTGTCAAACCGAGCTAACAAAGCAATAGCCAGTGTGCTGTCCCTTTGGTTTGAGAAAGCAGAGGGCAACGTGTTGTCACTTTGGTATGAGAAAGCAGGGGGCAGCGTGATGTCACATCGGTTAGACAAAGTAGGGTGGTAGTGTGATGTCACTTCAGCGTGGTGGAGCAGATGCAAAATGAGAAACGAAAAGATAAACGACATCGGTAACTAGCTTAAAGGAAATGATAAATAATGAAGATGTGTTAACAACACGAGCATGTGAATGTACTCGTCCACACAAAAGTACAGTAATGAAGATAGAACAAACGCTAGCCATGGTTCTTCCACGGTGCAAAACCCGTTTGGTGCCAGGCTTACGACGTTGCTGCACATGTCTAGATCTGTACGTCATCTGGTCGGCTAGACAACGTCACCAGTCAAGATCGAGAAAGCCTACCAAAGACCGAATTATTGCATCATATGGTGGATGTTGTAGGTCTCAAAGAACATGTCGTACACTATGTGATGACGGGTGAGCCAGAAGGCGCTTCACAGGTGCACTTCGACGACAGGCCTCGACATGCTTGCGCAATGACAACCTCTATGATGTATGGCCTCCAAATGACATGACCATCCGTGAGCTGGTCGAACATCGCGACGTACTCGGGTAAGATACGTGTGATGTAACTATGGTGAAAGTTGACTGCAAAAATAGTGAAACGGGCGAACATTAGTACGGAAGATGGCAAACTATTGTACAATTGACTACAAAGGTATAGTACTAACTTATCGGTGACACCACAATGTCCCCATGGTAGGAAGGTCCATGTCATCCTCGCAGGCCTCGTAGAGGACTAACCCATAAGGTGCCAACTCGATCTATGGCTGTTTGATGTAAAATGCTCTAAAGACCACAACTGAAGAAGTAGAGGGCATTCGACGAGAGTGGAGTTGTCCGCCACGTGACAACACCTGTCGCAAAGGGCATGGTACATGCCAGCCAGTATAGCCAAGGACAAAGCTAACTACGGGATCTCCTCTAGGTCCGTGTTTGCTATCGTACTCGTGTACTGGATCATGTGTTTGTCTACGCTGTCCCCATGGGATGAGCGGAACATGACCCAGCCAAATAGCCAAAGCAGGTACGCCTCGAAGTGGTGACACACGACGTAGTCCTCCGCTCCATCCGCCATCCCTCCGACCACAAAACATAATGGTCAGTTCGATAATGGAAATGTCCAAATGAATTAACACTTACGTAGAACTATGTGAGCCACTTATGCGTCGGACAATGCATACTAGAGAACGGTGTGTAACCTACGTCCTCGGGTAATACTCCCTCGAACCTACTGAGTAGCTCAGTATGCCACTTCGAGTCAACGTCCTAAGGCACAACCATGTCCTTAGTGCATGGAAGGCCCATCAGGTAACTGACGTCCTCAAGTGTCGGGGCCAACTCCCCTCATGGCAGGTGAAACATGTGTGTCTTTGATCACCAGTGATCGACAAGAGCTGTCAGTAAGCTTCTGTTGTACAGAAACCTCCGAAAGGTACCATGCTTGTCCTGCGCATCGACGCCTATGGCCTCCACCATCCTGCTAAAGGAAGCAATACTGTCGTTATCAACCTGCATGAAGACATTGTCAGTACGTTCGTGCGATAAGTACGCCACATGTTAATGCAACTATGAAATGAGTGCACTCACTTTAGAATCCATTGCTAGTTGATCCTCCATGCCCTCATCGAGGTGCGCAAGCGGAGGGAGCAAAGCTCGATCGTCGCCTCACCGACCGTTGGGGCCAAGCTGGATAAGCAGCTCTTGTGCATCGGATCTGTCATCGGGTCAAGTAGCTCTTACTGTGGCTGCGCACATGCATCGTCGTCCTTTATGCCTGCAATTCAAGCGTTCACTATTAGTACAACGAAAAAGTGATTTCGTAGATACACATGGAGACATACAAATTGGACATATAAATTCCATACAATAATTTGGCATTCAAATTTCATACAATAATTTGACATACAAATTCTATACAATAATTTGACATACAAATTCCATACAATAATTTGACATACGAAATCCATACAACAATTAATACATAGTGCTTGCACCGACACACATCAAGAATGATATACAAACTACATTACACCAATACAACCTTTCACAGCTTCGGAACCATTAGGCAATACTTGAAAGTGTGCCCCGTCTCCATGCAAACTAAACATTTCTTGACATGACGCCCACATTCCTCTGCGTCCTCCTCCCCGGCATCCTCCTCCTCCTCGACAACCTCCCCTAATCCTTGGCGACCTCCTCCCCAGCATCCTCCCCCTCCTCCTCGACAACCTCCTCCCAGGTGACCTCCTCTCCTGCATCCTCCCCCTCCTCCCCTCAAACTGTGCTCTATTTGATTCGGTGATCCCCTGTGACCTTATTCCGTGAATTGTATGGATGATTGGTAAAATAGTAAACAAAGTATAGAAATTTTTTTGGTGATATACATTGTTGTGTGATTTGACTGTATTAGACAGTTGAAAACATGAAGCAAAAATAGCTAACTTAATAACAACCAATTAGAAAAAAATTATGTTGGATTGATCATACGGTGTTTTTGGCCTTTCTTAAGGACTTTTTCTTATAGCATCTCTCTAAAAATGTTGAGGATTGGGAGGTGTTTACAAACATATTGCTTCCATGTGACCAGTGTAAACTGTGATACTGCGTGATTATTAGCTACAAGTAATAAATTTCCAAATTCATTTTAGTTTTGTTGTTTATCAATTCCCTGAAACAATTGTTTGTCAATTGATGATTAGTTTAGATAATTAGGTTTCCCAACTCATCTAATTTTTTTTCTCATATCATCTCCCTGGAACCATTTTTGTCAATTAATTCATATCGGGGTTACTATTTCCTTTTTTCTGAGAAAAATGCATGGAATTAGATAGTCAATGATATATAGGAATACATTGTGTAAAATGCCGATGCAATATTGCCAAATTGATCACTCTTATGCTTGCCTGCATAGATTACTGCACTTGACATGGTAAAACTTAGTGACCATTATTTGCAATAGTTATTGCTTGTGAATTTATTTTGTGCTAAACATTGAAATTCTCTTTGCCACTACTTGATCAATCCATTATTCTGATATGTGAGAACATAATTTTGTTTTTGATCTAGATTAATTGACAAGATTGAAATCTAATTTTGGTAAAATAGACGACATGGAAAAGCTGTTAGAAATTAAACAAAAACTTGAGGTGGAGATCGAACAACTGAAGGGCAAGTCTGAGTTGACTGAAAAGATTTATGAGATGAAATAAGAACTAAAAGACATAGATGACAAATTGCAAGATATTGAATCCCTTAACACGGCACTCATCATTAAGGTCCATAGGGTTAATGCAGAGCTGGAAGAAGCAAAAGCTGAGATTATAGAGATAATATAAAGATTTCCTGTATTTAATTCGATGTAGTTACTAATATTATACCAAGACACCATTTTCACAACAACACGATCGCTTTTGTAGGGATTAAAAGATATGACTAGAGATCAATTGTTTATTGGTGTCAAACAAATTGGCATAGTATTTGAGTCGTGGAACTTCAGAGAGAACCGAAAAGCCTCTGTTGCGAAAGCTATGGCACATATGATGACAGACATGAAAAAACCCTAAGGTCTTCTTGTCTTGAACTATGAAATGATGTAGTTTCTCAATTTATGCTTGTTGAAACCGTTTGTGGTATCCTATTTTGTTAATATATTGTCACTAACATTATCCGTGATATGTTTTTTCCCCTACCTCTCTTGGTAGAATTTCCATAATTAGTATCTGTTGTTCGAAATTTTCTTCTCTTTAGATATTTCTACAACGATATTTACAAGACAAAACTAGTTATAGATTTTGCAATTGAATATTAAAATATCCTAGATACATTGAGGCAACAGCTTGTCCGATGCTTCTACGATCGAGAAGGAGGTGTTTGCACCAAAATTCGGCAAGATAGTCTAAATCAGGCAAATACAAATTAAAGATGCGGGAGCTAATAGAAGTTTGGAAAGAATCTGAGATGTTTGGTAAAACTAAGATTTTAAGGAAACAACCTCTAAAGATAAGGCCGATACGGATACGGACCTTGAAGCGTGTTGGAGTAGGACACGATCGGCCGAAGGGTATAAAAGAAGAGCCGAAGCAAGCTGCAAGGGCATCATCAACAATACAAACAACCAGCTTTTACTTTTCATCTATTTTCTTGTCGACTAGGAGTAGTTCTTGTAATTTAGCCTTTGTAATCGATCTTGATCAATAAAGTTGCGCATCGCCGATTGTTGATCTTCGTCAATTACGACCCAGGTTCGATTTATTCTGATTTTGTTGCGCATCGCCTTCTTCAGAATCGATCTGCCTTTATCCTCTGATTAGCTTTAATCGGCTAATTAGACTTACCTTGTTACTTTGATCTTGATCGGCTTCAAGCTGATTGAGTATAAGCCGATTGATCTTAACGATCGGCTTGAGTGAATTTTATTGTTTTTACCTTGTCGATTCGAGTCAAATCGGTGCACGCTCTCGAACGGTGTTAAATGCGGTGTCTTTGTTTTGAAACCCTACATCAAGTTTTTGACGCCAACACACTCTTGGCACGCCCGGTGGGACCCGTAATGTCTTCATCAGGGAAGTCGATTCCGCCATCGGATCTCAACTCAGAAGCTATAATCGTCCCAACAATGGACGATTTGTCATGAACAACGCCAAGAAATTGAAGCTCGGAAAGCTGCTCTTGAAGAGATGATGCTAAGTTGCTATCGAGAAAACAAGGCGTGGCGTTACTCAAAAATCCGCCCTACTGAAGCGGTCAGCATACAGGTGATGCGGGCATAACGAGAACAAGTAAGCCGATATCTACTGCTCAAGCCGAATTATCGGCTATGATTAATCAATCATACACCACGCCTTGATAAATCAATCATCGGCTCTAGTGACAACCCTCAAGCCGATGATAGCAAATAGCGTCAAAACTATAGCCGAGAGTTGGCCTCGTCGGAAGTTTGCTAGATCCACTACAAGCTCGCCAAATTATCCGTTTTTGATTATCACAAAACACGCAGAGCACACGGTCGATCCTAAACCATCGGCTATAACCTCACCTCCCACGATGATGCCCACACAACCCACGGTCATATTGCCTAGGGATCCTCGGTCAAGTGGGGTGAGCCATTACACGCTTATACCGACATTTGCTAAGTTAGATTCGTCCATCAACCTACCGCCGTCGGCTCCTTTTCGCTTTTCCCCAATCGGTTTCACAACCGATTGGATCGAGAGATATCCCCAAGAGCCTACCTGCTTAGAAACACGGGTCCACACAGGTAGTGCGTATTCGAACCGTTTATCCGGTGCGGAACCGCTAAATTAGGCATAATCGGCACGATCGGTATAATCGAATCACGACGGCACGGCGTAATTAGCAACCCGAGCTTGCACTCGGGGCGGGATCAGATTATGATCGACATTATCGAGGGCTCTTGTGCGGTGGCGATAATGCCGATTGGACCGATCGATCTGTCATCGTTTTGAGGATCGGTTTGGCATACAACCGAAAGGAAAAGTGATCGGCTATAGAAAGCCGTACCCGATTACATAGATCGTATGCCCTACCCTCATAATTTTAGAGTCCGGACTTCGCCAAATTCTCCGGGATGACTCGATCACAACCTTGGAGCATGTTGGGCGCTTTATCGCACAATGCGGTGAAGCGACCAGTCAAGCGGTTTGAAAATTAGATTATTTCCGTTATCTTTATGCAGGGCAGCATTTACTTGGTTTACTTGTTTGCCTCGAATTCGGTCCATCGTGGAGCGATTTGGAAAGCCGATTCCATGAATATTTCTTTTAGGCGATGCGGAGCTTAGAATTTGGATCCGAGTTGATGCGTCAAAAATTTGGGGAATCGGTATGATTACATCAAAAGGTTTAGAGAAATTAGGAATCGATGTTTTAGTGTCACGTTACGACAACCAATTGGCGATTTAGCATTTCAAGGTTTGATCCGCCACTTAGGGAGAAATTCGGAGGACAAGAATTCACCGACCTTAGCCATTTGTTGCACGTGTATCGGCTCAAGAAAGCCGATTCATCGATCACAAAGTATTTAAAGACAGATTTAAGAACAATAATAGCAATAATAAAGAGAAGGATAAGGCCAAGGTTAATATGGTTGAGTATTGTCCTAGTGATTCGTCGGAGGATGAGGAAGCGATAAACATAGCCGAATGGATAAGAGGGTCTAAGAAATCCTTAGTCATTCTTGGTTTGGCCGACTAGGAACAAGTCGGAGGCCAAATACTCTTTTAGCGTTTCCAAGTGCGATCGCATTTTTGATTTACTTTGCAAGAAAAATAATACGGATTCTTCGGAGGACATGTAATACCATCAACCGAGCGAGATCAAAAACGCGGTATTGCAAGTGGCATCATTCTTATTCACATAACACTAATGGCGCAATATCTTCCGTCAGCAGATCCGATCCGCCATTGAAGATGGTCGGTTGAAGTTCGCCGATGAGCCGACCATGCAAGTGGGCGTCGATCCATTTCCTATTAATGTGGTACAATGCTCGGCTAAAGGAAAAGAGCCGATGCAAAATGAGCGTAAGAAGGATCGACAAGGCGATATACAATCGAGCTCGGACGGCGGCGGACACTAAAGATTACCATCGGCCCGTACAAATAGAAGCCGATCGAGGCGGAAAAATTCAAGGACCATTAAACCTAAGGGAATACCGGATAGGCAAATGGTACAAAGCAAAAAGGTTCCATTAAGGCGGCGGCGAAAGGCGAGTCCTACGTTCTCACAATTAATGGAGAAATATGAAGGATGAATAGCCGACCACGGTACCACACCGCCGGTCGGATAATTTGTACCGCACAGAGAACGTGGAGAGGCACATAGAAGGTGTCCTTTTGGCAATTTCTTTGGGAGAGGAGAGTAGCGTTGCCATCACCGTATACCGCCCGATGGAACATTATCCTCGAGACGGTGGGCCAACACAATCGGCGGACCACGAGCTATCTGGGCGATCGAGAGCAAGCGAGAAGTCACGAGAAGGCGGTCCATGAAAGATTATCTAAACCAAATCAAGAGCAAAGCCAAGCCAAGACACACACAACAGTTCTACTCAAGAAGACTTGGTGATCGAATCTGAAGCGGTGGAACCTAAACCGGTGGTGCCCATCAGGCTGAGCAAATCACAACGACGACGGCTTCAGAGGCTAAGGACACAAGAAATTCGTGGAGCCGATGCGAGAAAGAAAGAGGCGAAGTGTTTAATGAACCGCCCAATGAGATCGTCGGGAAAGAGTGGAGAAGAAAAGATCAAGCGAAGAAGATTTGAATCGGTGATGACTGACTCTCCATGATTAGGGACGATACACCTCCCATAGACATCAACATGGTGTTCACCTTGCCTGTTTGAGTTCAAATTCGGAAGAGAATCGGCCAATGAGGCCGTTGCTCGATTATGCTCCGAGTACGAGCGCCATCTTTGAGAAACCCAAAGGCGATCATCGGCATCGAAACCATTGTACCTAAAAGGATATATAAATGGCAAGCCGATATCAAGAATCTTTGGTAGATGGGCGCCACGGTGAATCTAATGCCTTACGACATGTAAAAGCTGGGTAAGTCGATGAAGACTTAATTAAAACTAACATGGTTACGAATGACTTCACAGGCGACCCTACGAAGCAAAAGGTGTCATAGTCACAGAGCTAGCGTCGGTAGTAAGACTTTGCGACGCGGCGTTCTTTGTAATTGGCGCCAAGGAAACTATAGTGTCTTGCTCGGTCGAGATTGGATTCATGCAATTCTTTGTATCCCATCGACCATGCACCAAGCACTAGTTCAATGGAACGGAGAAGAAGTTGAAATCGTCACAGCCGATACATCGGCGCACATCGCCATGGCTAGCTCCGATGCAAATTGGCAACACGAAGAAGCTGGCTGCATATCGGGCAAGGCACTGGACGATTGCGACTTCATATGCGTGAGCAAATCTGGACTAATGCCGATCAGTGTCAAGCCTGGCACTTTTGATCGGGCAAATGAAGTATTGCGCCGATGGGGACAAGAAAAGCATTGAGGGTGCTACAAAACAAAATGCAAAGCTATCGGCAAACAACAGATAGCTACGAAGTCATAGAAGACTATGAAGAAATCGAAAAGTTAGGTCAAGGATTCACGTCCACCGACTTGCTTGAAGAAGTCGATATAGGTGAAGGTGATAGAAAAAGACCAACTTTTGTCAGTGCAAATTTAGATGTAAAGTACAAGGAAAAATTAATAAAAATACTTAGGAATTATAAAGATTGTTTAGCTTGGGAATATCACGAGATGCTGGATTAAGCCGTCATTTGGTGGAACATCGGCTACCTATTAAATCGGACTATCGACCGTTCAAACAAGATATCGAGCGTTTTAATCCACCTTGTACCAAGTCATAAAAGAAGAGATAGAACGATTGTTAGAAGCAAAGTTTATCGGGCCTTGCCGACATCTGTTGAATGGGTTTCCAACATCGTTCCAATGAATGAAGAAAATGGAAAACTTCGAGTATGTGTCGATTTTAGAGATCTGAACAAGCGGCGCCAAAGGCGAATACCCTATGCCAATAGCCGATATGCTTATCGATCTTGCATCAGAAATAAGATCATAAGCTTTTGGGCGGTAATGCTAGGATATAATCGATACTCATGGCGAAGCCGATATACCCAAGACGACCTTGGATGTCGGTGCAATAGGTTTATTCGAGTGGACTGTAATGACTTTCGGCTTGAAAAACGCCGGTGCAACATATCAGCGGGCAATGAATCTTATTTTCCACGATTTAATCGGCCACACTGTTGAGATTTATATAGATGATGTAGTGGTAAAATCGCAAAAATCTCAACATCGGCGATTTGGAGAGGGTGTTCAAGAACATAAGAGCGCATGGTTTGAAGATGAATCCTTACAAGTGTGCGTTCGGCGTGTCGGCAGGACAGTTTTTGGGCTTTATGGTACATGAAAGAGGAATCGAAGTCAGCCAAACAAGGGTCAAAGCCATAGCCAATACCAAACCGCCAACATGTAAAGCGAATTACAAAAGTTGATCGGCAAAATTAACTATCTTCGTCGGTTCATCTCGAACCTCTCTGGTAGGATTCGTGCTTTTACTCCTTTATGAAGTTAAAAGACAATGAAGAATTTATATGGGAGCCGATCGTGAAAGCATTTGTGAAGTAAAAGGTATTTATCCAACCCTCCGATCTGGTTGCACCTCAAAAAGGTGTTCCTTTCAAATTGTATGTCTCAGCTGAAGAAGATACTATTGGAGCTGTTTTGGCACAAGAAGTACATGGTAAAGAGAGGGTTATCTTTTATTTAAGCCGACGGTTGCTAGATGCCGAAGTCAGGTACCCTTTCATTGAAAAATTATGTTTATCATTGTACTTTTCATGCACAAAGCTAAGGCACTACGTACTAGCATCGGCTTGTAAAGTCATCTGTAAAACCGATGTTATAAAGTATATATTGTCGGCTCCAATTTTGCGAGGTCGACTTGGCAAATGGGCTTACGCCTTGGTCGAGTTCGACTTATCATATGAATCACCAAAGCGGTTAAGGGACAAGTCCTAGCCGATTTTATAACAGGACATGACACGTGGCAAACTTAGTCTTGATCGCGCCATGGCGTATTCTTTGATGGATCGATATGCGAGGAAGGATATGGTATCGGCATTGTACTCACTTCACCTAGAGGCATAGCTTTGAATTTGCATTTGGCTAAATAGCGATGCTCAAACAACGGGCCGTCTGAGCGTTACTCTCAAAGCTTACGATTGTTGGAAAATATTGGAGTGAGCGGTTGAGGCGTATGGTGATTCACTATTGGTAGTACTGACAAATAAAGGAGAATATCAATGTCGAGATGAAGTACTAACGAAATACTTAGAACAATGCTTAGAAATGATAAGCTCTTTTACATCATTTTTATAGGTCATGTTCCTCGAGAATTGAGCAGCGAGCTAATGCTTTGGCCCAACAAGCATCGAGGGTATAGAGATGTTGGCGAAGTCGAAGCTGAACTTGTAGATAAAGCAATAATGTGCACGGATATTCTTGATTGGAGGACGCAAATAAAAGATTATCTAGTTGATCCATCTAAGCCAGCGGAGCGAAGGATACGGCAACAAGCATTGAAATGCGTCATCATGGGCGATACAACTGTATTATCGGACTATGGAAGGCTTGTTGCTAAGATGCCTTGAGGTGAAGAAGCCGAGTGGCGATGGGTGAAGTGCATGAAGGAATTTGTGGTTCTCATCAATCGGCACATAAAATGAAATGGATGCTTAGGCGGACGAGTTATTTTTGGCCAACGATGCTAGAAGATTGCTTCAAATATTACAAAGGATGTCGGACATGTCAAAAGTTTGGCAGCGTACAACTAGCACCGACATCGGCTTTGCATCCAATTATCAAACCTTGGCCATTCGGAGGTTGGGAATAGACATAATCGGCCAAATTTTTCTGCTTCAAGTAAAGGCCATAAATTTATTTTGGCGCAACCGATTATTTTTCAAAATGGGTTGAAGCTATACCACTTAAGAAGGTGACTAGCGTTGAGGCGATTAGCCGTGAATGAACATATCGTCCATCGGTTTGGAATACCACAGACAATCACGACCGATCAAGGGGCGGTATTCATGTCTAACGAGTTTCAAGGTTATGCAACGAGTCTAGGGATCAAATTGTTAAATTCTCGCCGTATTACGCTCGGGCTAATGGACAGGCCGAGTCGTCTAATAAAACACTTATTAAATTAATCAAAAGAAAGATTGATGAAAAGCGAGGAATTGGCACTCGACACTATCGGAGTCATTGTGGGCCTATCGGCTATCTTATCACGGGAAACGAAGCTTTCACCCTACCGGTTGGTGTATGGACAGAAGCCGTTCTACCGTGGAGATCAACATTGAGTCGTCGAATAGCGGACAAAATGGGTTGTCGGCTCAAGATTACAACGATTTAATGATAGACAACTTGGACGAGTTGGCTGGGTTACGTTTGGTTACACTTGATCGGCTTAAGAAGAACAAGATCAGAGTAGCAAAGGCGTACAACAAAAAGGTCTTGCCTAAATCTTTCGATCAAGCCGATTTAGTATGGAAAACTATACTACCTGTTGGTTCCAAAGATAACCGATTTGGGAAATGGTCGCCTACGTGGGAAGGACCATACAAGATTAATCGACTAGTCGGTGGGAACTCGTACTTACTGGAAACACTTGAAGGGCATGTCCTGCCTAAAGCCATTAATGGGAAATATCTAAAGAAATATTATCCTAGCGTTTGGATCGGAGCCTAGCCGACTAAAATCATGTTCAGGGCCAAGATTAACACGATGCTGTTAATCGGCTGAAAGGATTACAGACTAGAGATGTAAGCAAGATAAAATCGGTTAAAAAGCCGATTATAAACATAACAAGTACAGATTACAAGAATATTCAGGACAGATTCAGGACAAGTTTTCCAAAACAGAACAATAAAGTTTTATTGGATGCCAGATCCTGGAAGAGTCGCGCCCAAAGCCGATAAAGCACCAGCTGCCTTTGCAATGATCCCTTGGATTTCGTCCAGAAGACGTTCATCGTCCTTGGCATTCCCGGGCACCATTTTACTTTGGCGATTGCTTGGTTACATTTTCAACACCAACGCAATGCTAAGTTTTCTTCCTTGACTCCGTGCGATGGTCTCCAAGGTTTGTTGGCCTTTTCCGATTTGTTTCTCGAGCTTGACCAATTCTTCCTGGAGAAATTTCTTTGTTTTTTCCAATTTCAAGAGAGCTTCCTTGGTCGATTTGAGATGCTGAGCACCAGTATCAAATTTGCGCTTTTTGGCCTTGGCATCAGCAACCAGTTCCTCCAGGAGTTTCCGATCGGCCTCTTGGGCCTCACGGCGTTTGATCGGTTCTCTGCCTCCTCAACTTCTTTTCTACGTCGTCCAAATGACATACATCCGTAAGAGCTTGCATTGCTTCGGAGGAAGATCGGCTTCAACGGCGACCATGGCATCCCTTATCGGTGATTGTTAACGGGATCTCCGATCGTGGTTGCATCACAAGCTTGAAAAGCTGTCAAGGCGCTCTTTCATGCAGGCGGAGGTAACCACAGCCGATGCCTTTTCTCGATACTTCAAGAATTCTTCGATTTACGCATCATAGTCGTCCGTAGCCATAATCTACGGGTCGTCAAGATCGGCGGTGAAAATCAAGCGATTTGTCGGATCGATGGTTCCGGAAATCGATGGTCAAGCGAGTTGGCTCTGGTGCAAGAGTTGGAGCAGTTGAAATGTTCGGAAAATCGGCAAGGATCTTCTCGACTTGAGCAGATTGCGTTGGCTAAAGAAAAATAAAAGATAAGCCAATGCATTGGAGTATAAGAGTTATTGCACAAAGTGTTGTGACCTACCTTTCCAATAGCCGATACATGAGGCGAACTCTCGCCGCTTTGCTCTTTAGGTTTGGGTCCTTTCTTTGCTAGAGCCTTGGTATATTTTGCCTTCTTCTTTTCTGGAAATTTAAATCGGATAAAGGTTAAATCAAGGAGGAAGAGGAAATGTCAAAGCTAATTTATGCTTACTTGGCTGTTTTTTCTCGATATCCGACAAAGAAGGACTATGCACTCCCAGAGTGCTGGGAGGTGTAACTGTAAGGCCGGTCGATGGATGAGCTCTCTTGCCTTGCTCATTCCCAGTTGGCTAGAAAGCAGTCTTCTTGCCGACATCCTTAGCTGCAAATATATAGGAAGTGTGATTATAAAATGCATTGAATTAAGGCCGATGCATGAGGCAAGATTATTCAAAGCCGATACCTTATCTACTAAGCTTGAGTTAGTATAACCCGACGAGCTAGCTTCATTGCTAGATTCATTTGTTAGATACTAAGGATGTCTCCGCGATTTGGAAAAATTCTTTGACAATAGTCGAAGGGTCTTCTCCATATACAAACATGCTGCGATAGCAAACCACCATGTCGTGAAACCCCTGTGGCGAGCATTGGATGGAAGTGAGGAGAGCTGCGCGATTGGAGTTCGTCGGCTAACTCGAGAACTAGCCTCGCGGATGTGGCATTGCGGACCACGGCTCTTGGTTGAAGCCGATCTAGAAGTGGCGACTTGGTATCACTTGGCCAAAGCCGTGCCTTGCATATCTTGAAGGTGATAAAACTCGTATGAAATTTGGAAAGTCCGATTCGAGTATGAAGGCCGACATGGAATATGCATGGAGAAATAAAATTCTATACAAGTCCGAGTCTCCGAGGCATCAGAGAGCTATCGGCTTCCAGATGAAGAAAAGAAGGCCAAAGAAAATCGGCTGCAGCACCGTAGCTAAAGAAATCTTGCTGCTTGAAACTTTCGGTGTCCAATTGCAAGAAAAATGACAGAAACCTTCTACAGCTGTCAGGAAAGGCCCTTGTCTCATTTCTGGAGCACATCATAAATCTTTCACCAAAGGATCGGCATTCTCTAAATTGAATAGGTGCCCCTTCAGGTATATCTTCCCTTGGAAAAGGAGTATCATCGGCTGAATCCAAATTAAAAGAACGGCTGAATAAACAGTACAGCCATATTTGCACAAACCACATTGGGCCACCTACATTACCAACGGTGAATTTTCCAAAACCCGTATAAAGCCGACTCCTTATTATGTAAAGCATTTGGTACACAGCACCCAAGAAGATTTTTCCTAAAGCCACCGACGACCCTCAACAAGTCGCTCTGCTATCATTTGATATACTTGAGTTGGTTCAAGAGATGCACCACAGAATAGAAAGCGGTCTAGCCAAAGATTGGTAAAAGCCACATGTTCCTCGTCTGATACTAAGCCATTGACCTTGTTATTATTTCCAATATATTTGGCCCAACCCTCTCCCTTGGATCGGATGAGCCTATATTTTGGTTTTCCACTAAAAGCTGATATTTGATCTCCATCTGGCCGAAGACAACACAAATGAGCAACATCTAAAAGAGTTGGGCCGATGGGACCGGTGCGGAATAAGAAAGCATTAAAACAGTCCGACCAAAAATAACAGGCCGTGGCCACTAAGGGCTCATTGGCTTCAGGGTCGGCTAAAGAAAGTGAAATACACTCAGCTATGCCCATTCTTTCCCATTCACTCCTCTTTTGGGCTGCTACCCTGATAAACCAATTTCTCCATCCTTTGAGAGCTGTCGGCCAAGCCCTGAAACTCTTATTCCACCCCTCTATGTTATGACCAGAAGCCGACAGAGGTAATCGAGGGACTTCTTGGTTTGTTACGGTATGGACGTCTAGATTTCCCAAAGGACCCAAAAAATATTGGTCATTGCTGTGCGGAATCGGAATAAGTACCTGACTAGGATCCATTGTAGCCGATGAAGGAAGCTGAATGAGTTGAATTGCCTCAAGAGTACTTTAAACGGAAAGTTCAAGCCGATTGAAGGTGATTCGAGAGCTTGTGCGTGTGAGGAATGAATGAGGTGGGGGCCGCATTTTATAGGACAGTGAAAATTTGAAAAGGCGGGAAGTGAATTTCAAAAGGCGTGAGCGATTAAAAACGCACTACCGCATGTCGAGATTTCTGGTGCGAATAAAGCGCGATTAATGGGTGAAGATCAAGCGTTAGCCGATTGCACAAGCCGATAATTGTGATTTTGACGGATGACAAGTCATCTCTCAAAATGGGGGCATATGTTTGCACCAAAATTGGCAAGATAGTCTAAATCGGCAAATACAAATTAAAGATGCGGAGCTAATAGAAGTTTGGAAAGAATCTGAGATGTTTGGTAAAACTAAGATTTTAAGGAAACAACCTCTAAAGATAAGGCCGATACGGATACGGACCTTGAAGCGTGTTGGAGTAGGACACGATCGGCCGAAGGGTATAAAAGAAGAGCCGAAGCAAGCTGCAAGGACATCATCAACAATACAAACAACCAGCTTTTACTTTTCATCTATTTTCTTGTCGACTAGGAGTAGTTCTTGTAATTTAGCCTTTGTAATCGATCTTGATCAATAAAGTTGCGCATCGCCGATTGTTGATCTTCGTCAATTACGACCGTGTTCGATTTATTCGATTTTGTTGCGCATCGCCTTCTTGTAATCGATCGCCTTTATCCTCGATTAGCTTTAATCGGCTAATTAGACTTACCTTGTTACTTTGATCTTGATCGCTTCAAGCTGATTGAGTATAAGCGATTGATCTTAACGATCGGCTTGAGTGAATTTTATTGTTTTACCTTATCGATTCGAGTCAAATCGACCGCACGCTCTGAACGGTGTTAAATGCGGTGTCTTTGTGTCGTAAACCCTACATCAAGTTTTTGACGCCAACAGGAGGCCAGACTTGCAATTGAATTTAGAAGGGAGCCAAAAATTAAAAAAAAAATGTGGGCAAGAGGACTAAACAGGACAAAGCTTGGAGCATCCACATCTCTCGATCGATCACTGTCACAGCACTAATTTTTAAACCTATAAAGAAAACCCTGAAATGCGGTTTACATATGCTTACTGGCGCGAGTTGTGTCCCACCCAACGCGTCATGCACTTAATTAGGCACTCAAAATATTTAGGCAACTATTTAAACTGTTCTGTTCTAATCACAGATGCCACGTATGCACGGGAAGAAAGAGAAATTCTGTCATGCTTCGACTGTAGCCCCCCCTCGCCGCAGCGCGCCCGGGCGCCCCGCGCATGGACACACTCGCGCCATCCCATATTAATTCCCATCGCTTTCAAAGAGATAAACATGTACAGCATGCATAGATCATCACAAGAACAATTCAACTACTATGCCTTCTCTCAAATTGAAGATTAATCAAAACCATACGTGGCTGCTGACCTCCTACACATGTTGCAGGGACAAATAAAGGTAAAATAAAACAGAAAAGTCTAATGAGACCCATCGATCGATTCATCGACACAAGATCGGCAGATGGTGAGGGCATGGGGAAGCCAAAATTGTTAAGGAGTTTTCTAGACACCAATTGGCGTCAGGTCTTGGCTTATCACGAGGAACATGCATGGCGGCCATCCGTCTCGGAGTATATGCAATATGGCCATCGTTTCAGAGAAAGATACTCTATCATGCATCCGCCGTATATAATGCAGGCAAAGAAAAACCGACAAGCAAAGACTTTGCTGTATTTAATTTATATTTAACCTGCTGATCGATGAACTGGGGGCAGAGAGTTGTGTCATTGTGTGTCGTCGTTTATCTATAGCAGGGTGTTTATGTGAGAAATTGGCCTATTGGGTGGCCCATTTCCTTTAATTCCAAAGCATGCATGGTTTAGTACCATATTGTCTAGCCAAGTGGAGGAAAGGCAATTTAAAAGGTGGAGTCCTTGCACCTCTTGATTAATTACACTTGGCATGAGAATGGCATAGGGTGGATAGTGGCTAAATACACACGCACGCCTTGTATAAATCTGCGTGACATGTCTTGTTGTGTCTTGTCGCGTGAAAATCTGCTGTGACTTGCATGCAGATACTGAGAATTCCTCCTCCATTCTTCCTCCTCAACTCTAAGTCTTTGTCTTTGTTGTGTTCTTGTTGTTGAACCGTGCATCGCCTTTCTCCTCGGTGTGCACCGTGAAGGTGGGTGGCGGTATCTCGAACCGTTGCCATGAGTTCACCTGCACGAGGGCGGCAATAAGGTTTCTGGGCAGCGCATCAGCGCGACCGCTCTGCTTCTTCCTCGACATCGACTACTTCCACGTCTGCGCTGCTTCCTTTTCTTCAACAAGCCTAATAGTAAGTAATTCGAGTGATAAATCAATTCCATTACCATACAATTCTTGAGCATATTGTGAAGTACAATGTGTTATCTGCTGTTTTATGCATCTCTAGTCTTTTGTTACTTTTGCCTCAATTTAAAATCTGGACTAAAAATATTGCAAATTTTTCCAACAATCCAGAAACCTTATTGTGAATATTTTTGTGAATCAGCAATGGCTGGTGCTTCAGATGCAATGAAACCTGAGAGGTTTTCTGGAGTCAATTTTTGTAGATGGCAGACAAGAGCCAAGTTTTGGCTCATGTCATTGGGGCTGTGGTGGGTGATCTACCCACGGTATCCATTCGATTGACGAACACTGCACTTTGTGGTCGCGAACAACCTTGCGAGGCTGCCTTCGACTATTTTGGCGGATCGGCTCTATGATGTGTATATGAACTACACATCGCCTTTGAGTTGTGGGATGCACTTGACCGTAAATATGCAAGGTGAAGGTGGTTTGGTTGTATGTGTGTGAGCAATTTTTGATTTTAGCATGGATGATGCTAAGTCGATTGTTGCACAAGCACACGAACTCCAGCTACTAGTTGGCGAGATTGCGCATTTGGGTTGTGCATTGCCTCCTAAGTTTGTGGCTGCGGGCATTGTTGCCAAACTTCCCTCAACTTGGAGGGATTTTGCCACTAGCTTAAAGCACAAAAGGAAGATATTTCGTTGAGGATCTCATTGCGACCCTTGATGTGGAAGAAAGGCAAGAGCAAAAGATGCACCAAGCACCTCTAATCGAACAATGCCAATGTCGTTGAGAAGAAATCATATGGCAAGAACTTCAAAGGCTATAAACCAAACAAGACAACTAGCTTTAAAAGAAGAAAATTGAGAAAAGGGACATGAAGAACATCACTGTTTTTGTGTGCGGAAAGGATGGTCATATGGCAAAAGACATGTCGCTATCGCAAAAAGCAGGACAAATGAACAGGGCAAGAAAAATGCCAGCGTGACCATAGGCGAGGCCTCGACTTGAGGAGGTATGGTAATTCTCCTGTTGTCTTTTGAGCATGTCAATCCACGATTGGTGGGTGATCTTGGTGCTAATGTTCACGTGTGTTACGATGTTTCCTTATTTTTTCTTACCGGTAGTAGGGCTTCCTCCGTCCTAATGGGGAGCAGGTGCATGCTTCTATTCTTGGTGTTAGCACGGTGGATCGAGGCTTACTTCAGGAAGATTGTCCACTTGAAGAACGTGCAGCATGCGCCAACAATAAAAAAGAACCTCATTAGTGGTTCTCTCCTATTCAGAGATGGTTATAAGCTAGTATTTGAATCAAATAAAGTTGTAATATCAAAGTATGGGAACTTTGTTGGTAAAGGCTATGAGAGTGGAGGCTTGTTCCGCCTCAGTACTCTAGAGTCTTGTTATAATATGAATATTGCAACTGGTTTGAATAAATGTGAGGCCAATATTTGGCATTCGTTTTGTCATATTGGTTTTGATAGCATTGCTCGAATGTCCAGATTACAATTAATTCCAAAATGTGATATTGTCAAAGGATCAAAGTGCCATTCTTGTGTGCAAGCAAAGCAACCTAGAAAACCCTTTAAGGGATTAGAGGAAAAAAAGAACTTGGCACCACTTGATCTTGTCCATTCTGACCTGTGTGAAATGAATGGAGTGTTGACAAAAGGAGGCAAAAGATATTTTCTAACTTTTATAGATGATGCAACACGTTATTGTTATGTGTATTTGTTGAAAACAAAGGATGAAGCTTTAAACTACTTCAAAATTTATAAGGTCGAGGTTGAGAACCAACTAGAAAAGAAAATTAAAAGACTAACGTCTGATCGTGGAGGAGAGTATATCTCTCATGAATTCTCCGAGTTACATTACGAGCATGGTATAATCCATGAAGTAACACCACCATATTCTCCCCAATCAAATGGGGTAGTGAGAGGAAAAACCGAACACTAAGGACTTGATGAATGCCATGTTGGAGAGTCTTGGTATGCCTAAAATGTGGTGGGGAAGCTATATTAACAACAAATTTTGTCCTAAATAGAGTAATCACTAAAAGTGTGAGATTACTCCATATGAGGATGGAAGGAGAAAGCCCAATGTTAATTTTCTGCGAACTTGGGGATGTTTGGCAAAAGTCAATATACCATTGCGAGAAAAGAGAAAGCTTGGACCTAAAGCGATCGATTGTATTTTTCTAGGATATGCACATAACAGCCACGGCCTATAGATTTTTAGTAGTAAAATCGAAACTCTGAGATTATTGCTAACACAATAATGGAGTCGAGAGATGCTTCATTTTTGAGGATATTTATCCTATGAGACGTGAGTAGTACTTCTGGCGAGAATAATCAATGATAATAATAATGTTGAACCTACCACTATTTACGAATCAATAAGTGATACACTACCAGTAGAAGATATTTCTAAGGAGGATAACAATTTAGTCACAGAGGCTCCTCGTAGGAGCAAGAGACAAAGGGTTGAGAAAACCTTTGGTGACGATTTTATTGTATACCTCGTGGATGATGTGCCAAAATCTCTTTCAGAGGCTTATGCTCTTCACGATCTTGAGTATTGGAAAGAGGCGGTTAAATAGCGAGATGGATTCCATCATGGCTAACGAGGACTTGGAAGATCAGATCTTCCTAGTGGGTGCAAACACTGTTGGATGCAAGTGGATCTTCAAAAGAAGATGAGGCCTGATGGTACTGTTGATAAGTACAAGGCAAGACTTGTGGCCAAGGGTTATACCCAGAAAAAAGGAGAGGATTATTTTGATACTTATTCTCCTGTTGCCAGATTAACCACCATTAGAGTGCTCATTGCATTAGCTGCTTCCCATGGTCTACACGTCCATCAAATGGATGTAAAGACAGCTTTCCTTAATGGAGAGTTGGAGGAAGAAATTTATATGGAGCAACGGATGGTTATGTGATTCTTTGGACGAGGAAAATAAAGTGTGCAAATTATTAAAATCCTTGTATGGCCTAAAGCAAGCACCTAAGCAATGGCACGAAAAGTTTGATAAAACTTTGACATCTGCTGGTTTTGCTGTTAATGAGGCAGATAAGTGTGTATACTATCGTTATGGTGGGGGTCAAGGTGTTATTTTGTGTTTGTATGTTGATGACATACTTATATTTGGAACAAACACTGCTGTAATTGACGAGGTCAAAACTTTCTTATCTCGATGCTTTGATATGAAAGACTTGGGAGAGGCAGATGTTATTCTGAATATTAAATTGATTAAAATGAGGATGGGATCATTTTGCATCAATCCCATTATGCTGAGAAAATATTGAGTCAATTCGGCTTTGAGAATTGCAAAATTTCCCCAACACCTTACGATCCGAGTGTTAAGCTTCGGAAAAATCAAGGGTTAGGGAAAGATCAATTGAGATATTCACAAATTATTGGGTCCCTTATGTATCTAGTGGTGCCACAAGACACGATATCTCATTTCTTTGTGAGCAAATTGAGTCGGTTTACATCTAACTCAGGAGATGATCATTGGGAGGCACTCGAAAGAGTGTTGCGCTACTTGAGAGGCACAACATCTTATGGAATTCACTATACTGGATATCCTTCTGGCATCAATCCCATTATGCTGAGAAAATATTGAGTCAATTCGGCTTTGAGAATTGCAAAATCTCCCCAACACCTTACGATCCGAGTGTTAAGCTTCGGAAAAATCAAGGGTTAGGGAAAGATCAATTGAGATATTCACAAATTATTGGGTCCCTTATGTATCTAGCTGGTGCCACAAGACCTGATATCTCATTTGCTGTGAGCAAATTGAGTCGGTTTACATCTAACCCAGGAGATGATCATTGGGAGGCACTCGAAAGAGTGGTGCGCTACTTGAGAGGCACAACATCTTATGGAATTCACTATCTTTGGATATCATACATTTTGAGAAGGATATAGTGATTCAATTGGATCTCGATGCGGATGAGATCAAAGCTACAAGTGGTTATGTTTTACTTTAGGTGGTGCTGCGGTTTCATGGAGGTCTTGCAAGCAGACCATATTAACGAGGTCAACCATGGAAGCTGAACTCGTAGCACTAGACACGACACAACCATTGTTGAGGTGAATGGCTTAGAAACTCTTGTTGGACTTGCCATTGGTTGAGAAACCAATCTGGCGATCTTAATGTCTGCGATAACCAAGCGGTGTTGACTAAGGTTATGAGTACTAAGGATAACATGAAGTCCTCGGACATATGAGCGTAGGCTTAAAGCTGTCAGAAAATTGAGAAACTCGGAGTTATTGCTGTGAATTATATTCGTCTCGAGAAAAATCGCGAGATCCTTTTACGAAAGGACTTGCAAGAAAGCGATTTCCATTGCGTCTATAGACATAGGCATGAGGCCGTCTGAGTTACACCACAGCGGTAACCCATATCTTCTGATCGGAGATCCAGTGAATTAGGTAATGGGAAAAACAAGTTGATGTTGTAACAAGAGAGTACATATTATTATACTGTGTCCTAATAGACAAAGTACTCTCGTTTATCACGGAAGGTTGGCTTAAAGCCTTAATGTATTCTAGTGTTTAAAAATAAAGGTATTGGCCTCAGGATACCTATAATGAATACACCTACTTGAGCTCAAGCTGTGAGGTCGCAATTCACGAGGATGGGGCATTCTCTAGAAAGCTCATGAGTAGATAAGGGAGCATGACCATATAACGCTCCGTTTAGGCGTGGTTTTTTGGCAGCCTAGTATCAGTTGAGATTTTCAAGTGAAGTCTATCGGCGTTTTCGAGCACCGGCAAGTAAATTTGTAAGTCTAGAAATTCGTGCGTTCCACTCCACTGAATGGTTAGACTCGTGAGTCCAAGATGTATCTTGGTTGGTGAAAGTCCCTACTCCGATTCGGATAGCCGTATTGTATTGCTTTTTGCACTATGTTTTTCTGAGCCAGAGGCCCCTAAATGACTTAGTCTCCTCGTGTTCGATGTCTCCCTCTCCTCTCGCTCTCCGAATCGTTTAGCCTGCCTCCTTTTATCTGAAGGAAGGCGGGTTACATCGAGTTGGGAGGAAGAAGCGAGTGACCTATGCTAGGAGCTCCGGTCCCGTCACGTGGGTCGCCGCCACCGTCTTGCCCATCTTTGGGTTGGTAGCCTTGGTGGTCGGGGAGGTTAGGTATTCCCGGAAATAGCGTGCTTGCCCTCTGTGACCCTTGCGAATCTTGGCGTCGAGTGCATGGCGTTGGTTTGCCTCGGGAGGAGCGTGCGCTCGTCTTGTCGTGGCGGTTGATGGGGCTGGAAGCTTTGTCTTCTGCGATCACGGATCTTCTTGGGAAGGAGCCACCTGCCTTTGTATAGTCGCTCTGATTGATCTCATTCGAAGTGCGTGGCGGTAGGCGATGAGGACGACACGCGGCACTCGGCGTCCGTCACCTTGGTTCGGTTGGAGTCGGAGATCCGCCCGCCAAGAGAAGTCGGGGCGGCTGTCTGGTCGGATCGCTTCCTGGCGGTCGGGGCGGATGTCTTCTTGTGATTTATAGCGGCGATTCGGTCGTGGCGGGCGGCGTGACTGTTGGGCTGGAGATATGCTTGAGGCGGGGCGCTCGTCGCCGGTGTTGGGGTATCCTTTTTATTAGTATTCGTCGATAGCCCCGAACTCCCGGCGATTTGGCGGTCGGTTGGGGATTGAACTTGGGCGAAAGTGGTGGCCGGGCCTGGTCGGTCGGTCCAGCCGATCCGGTTAAGCGATTTCCATCAGGTGTGCTTTCGTTGGATCCGACGGCTGTCCTGGAGTTTGGCCGGGGGCATTTGAACCGCCGGGGGCTTTTACTCGCCTCGTTGCGCATGCCGAGTATAGTTTGGTGCGCCGCGCCTGCTCGTCTTCTTATTCGCCGGGTTACAGTGAAGGATGCTTCGTTTTCCGGCACCCGCATTTACTCTGGAGACGCTTAGCCTCCCTTCGTCCGGATATATATATATGCGCTGTAGCTTGCTTGAAGGGGATGAGAGCTCTTTCTTTTGTTCTTTCAAATGGCTTCGAGACACCCTCTAGTCTTTAGCTTCGGCGATGGCGTCGCGGTGGAAGAAGAAGATCCTCTGGCCGAGCTTTGGGCTGAGTTCGACCCGAGCGATGGCGAGCTTAGGGAGGAAGAAAGGCTGCGACCGTGACGCCCTTCGTTGACGCTGCTCGAGGCCGTTCGAGGCTCGAGGTGGTAAGGGGCCCTTACGGGCGATGGCGCAAGGCGCCGACCGTGGATTAGTGCGGCAGCGTCATTGTCGCTGAAGCGGCGGAGGCATCGGCGTGTTACAGCCAGCGACGGCGGCTATCCGTCGACGAGGCAGAGGCCTACCGACATGCGTCGGTGCCACCGTGCCGCCGCGGATGTTTGATAGGTTCTAGGCGTGGGTAGAGTCCTGCTGCAGTGGTGCGTGGCCACTCTTGTATTTGTCGGTCTTGTGTGTAAAGTCGTGTAAAGTTTGAGCTGTTGGCCTATAATGAAATTTTCTTTTCTTTATGAAAATGTCTTTGCAATGAGTTTGCTTTAATTTTAATCGTTTGTGGGCGGCGCCTTGGTCGGCGGGCGGCCGGATGCCTCTGTGAGGTTGGTGTCGAGTGCTCGTTTATCGTCGTAGCTAGGCGTGAGTGCTCATTCTGTCGTGTTGGGCGGTGCCTTGGTCGGCGAGGGCGGCGGATGCCTCTGTGAGGTTCTAGTGTCCAGCGCCTTGGTGGCGGGGCGGCCGGATGCCTCTGTGAGGTTCGGGTGTCGAGTGCTCGTTTGCGTCGTAGCTAGGCGGTGCCTTGAGTGGCGGGGGCGGCCAGGATGCCTCTGTGAGGTTCTCGTGTCAGCGCCTTGGTCGGCGGGGCGGCCGGATGCCTCTGTGAGGTTACGGTGTCAGAGTGCCTTGGTCGGCGGGGCGGCCGGATGCCTCTGTGAGGTTCGGTGTCAGAGTGCCTTGGTGGCGGGGCGGCCAGGATGCCTGTGAGTTGGTGTCAAGTGCCTTGGTGGCGGGGCGGCCGGATGCCTCTGTGAGGTTCGGGTGTCAAAGTGCCTTGGTCGGCGGGGCGGCCGGATGCCTCTGTGAGGTTCTAGTGTCAAGCGCCTTGGTGGCGGGGCGGCCGGATGCCTACGAGAGGTTGGTGTCCGAGTGCTCGTTTATCGTCGTAGCTAAACGGTGCCTTGAGTCGGCGAGGGCGGCCGGATGCCTCTGTGAGGTTCTAGTGTCAGTGCTCGTTTGCGTCGTAGCTAGGCGGTGCCTTGGTGGCGAGGGCGGCCGGATGCCTCTGTGAGGTTCTCGTGTCGGCGCCTTGAGTCGGCGGGGCGACTGATGCCTCTGTGAGGTTGGTGTCAGAAGTGCTCGTTTAACGTCGTGGCTAGGCGGTGCCTTGGTGGCGGGGCGGCCGGATGCCTCTTAGAGGTTGGTGTCGAGTGCTCGTTTATCGTCGTGGCTGGGCGTGAGTGCTCGTTCTGCGTCGTGGCTGGGCGTGGGGCATCCTTCTCGAGTCCTCGTCGGCGAGGTAGCTGCGGAAGGAATGGCGCCGTCTATCCACATGTATACCCCATCCGCGGTGTGGGACTGGAGGATGGCGGCGCGCGTTTACCTCACGTTGGTTTGAGCAGCCCGTGCTCGTGGAGCTAATAGCGGGTAGTCAGAGTGGGTCTGGAGGTCCGCCCAAGGGGACCCTTCGGCGGACGGTCCCAGTAGGGTGTCACAGCCTGCTGTGGGGCGACCCATAAAAACCTTTCTCTACTCAATCTGTATGGACTCTGGGTCGTCGCCGACCCGAGCACGGTGGTATGTCGCTCATTGATGAGCTCGGGAGAGTGTGAAGTATGGTCTCGGGCCAGTAGAGGTGATTAGGTCGTCGGTAGGCCTAACCGAGGAGCCAGTGGGGCTCACCTCATACTGCAGCTTGCTCAAGTTTTCTTTGAGGCGGCCTTATACCCATCACGGTGGGGTATGCCTTTTTGAACCCATGACTCCTCATTGGGCCCTGGCGCAAAGCCACAAAGCTTTGCCGTCTTGGGGCGCGGCCTGATGTGGCTTCTGCGCGCGCCCGAACAACCGTTCGGCCTAAAGCGAGAACCGAGAGGTTCACGGGACCACGTTGTTCGAAGCGGCGTCTTCATGGCCCTTGTCGCTGACAAGGCGAGGATTAAAAGCGGGTGGTATTAGGCGGGAGTTACGGTGGCGCGACAGGCGAGGTGGTCGCGACCGCCTTGGCAATGAGCGCTGCTTGGCGGCGTTCGCAAATCCTCTATCATCGCCCGTTAGGTGCTTTGAGTGGTCACGCTTTCTTGCCTTCTGTCTCTGCCCTGCGAAATAAGAAAAGCACGAGAGCTAAGGAAAACCCGACCTTTCTTTCTCACCTTCCGATCGTCTCCCTGTGAAGATGTCGTGGCGGGAGTGCTCCGCGCAAGACAACCGTGCGCTTCGGCTTGGTGAAGAAGGGCTTCCTCATGCCGCGAGACCTTTTTGGTGGAGGGTGCGGCCAGGGCTGCCACCCAGTGGCGGTGAGCGAGATCATGGTGCCCGCCTCGTTCTTGGCGGCTTTAGCTGCTGTGCACCCGTTCGTCAGGAGGCTTTGTCTCATTACAAGGTGGAGTGCACCATCTCAACCCCAATGGGGTCCTCCACATCGCCATCTTCATCCTGCGCTGTGCAGAAAGCCTTCTTGGGGATCGAGCCAGCCTTGGGCGTTGTGGAGCACTTCTTCGAGCAAGGCTGCGGAAGGGCAGGCCGTCGGGCCGCGGCGCCACAGGTGGCTGGCCCTCGGCTCGCCCGATCGAACCGGAGTACACGAGAGTAAAGCGCCCTCGTCCAACAAAGTGGCGTTCGAATGGCTCACGTTGAAGCGTCGGCTGGCAGCGCCCCTCGTTTCACAGCAAGCTTCCCATGGTGGAGGCGGTGGGCAGAGCGCCGAGAAGAGGAGAAGAACAAGGTGGCCCACGATCGTGGAAGCGGTCGGGGCTCAAAAGCGAGGAGCTCACGGGGCGTGGTTGTGCGGCGCCTTTATGGGGATCGCGTGCAACCACTTGTGCCTGAGCTGCACCCTATTCGTCTGTGAGGCCATCCGGCCAGGCGAGGATGGCGAGAACGTGGCTGGCGTCGAGGTGGAGGCCAGGTGGCGGCCGTTCGGCGAGCGCCACGGTGGCGCGGATGGCCACCGGAGCCATTCTCGGCTTTTCCGCCGTCTGAGTAGCCGGTGAAATTCCTTTACCTTCTCTTTTCTTTGTCCTTAGCACTTGGCCAGACATTCCTGCATCCTCTTAGGGGCTCATGGGGATGTCTTCGGCGCCGCTCCGAGGGATAGGAAGGCATGGCGGCCCGCCCGGGCGGCGGTGACTCCTCCGCAAGAAGCGGAAGGAGGAAAGGAGGAGGAAGAAAGTAAAGGCAGCAGCCCAGCCTTGTGAGATGTGTCGGAGACCACCGCCGTGGGGACAACCTCCGCGATAGCGGCGGGAGTGCCTCGGCCACCCCTATGGTGGGTTTTCCCGGACTGCCGTGGCGGCCCGGCGTGGACTGGCCGGCGGCATCACGGGCCCGTGGCCCACGGATCCCCAGCGGGGTGATCTTGCGCTTGCGGTCGTCGCGGCGTCTCGGTGGAAGGTGGCCGAGGCGGCCGGCGATTTGCCCATGGCGGCGGCAGCAAAGAGTAGCGCGTGCCCGCGCCCGCTCGGCCTTGTAAGTGTATTCTTTTTATTGGAGCATTTTCTTTTTGCAAAGCGCGCGGCGACTCTTGAATCTTTGCAGCGTCACGCGCCTATCTTTGGGGTGACCGTGGGCGTGCCACATCGGCTCATAAATGCAGCGCGGTGATTCGGTGACCCAGTTGGGTCGGTGAAAGGTCGCGCGTCAGCGTCGGCCGATCGCCGAGGAAGGGCCCCGGTCGTGCGAAGAAGAACCGCCGCCTCGGCGAGACCCGCCGGGCAGCGTGATCGTCGTTTGGAGAGATGAGACAATGGCGCGCCCGGTGTCGCGCCCGATCGTGGCGGAGGCCGGCGGCGGAGTGCCGACCCCTCGTCGAGAGAGTGCGCCGATGCTCCTCGGGCCGGTCGCGAGGGGTTCTGAAGGGTTGACCTCGTCACCCTTGCCCATGGTGCTTTGGGCGAGGCGGCGTCGCCCGACGAGCGGCGGCGGCGCGCCGGGTGTAATTCGGTCGGGCATCATGGGTCGAGCGGAGGAAGGCGAGTGGGCGCCCGCCGGCAAAGCGCTGGGCAGCGAAGCGAGATAGAGGGCGAATCCGTGAAGGTCGGCTCTTGCTCTGAAGTCTTCCACCGGTATTTGGATATGATGGTGAAGTCGGCCGATCGCCGGTAGGTCGGAAAAGTTCGACTCGTTGCACATTTTTATAGTTCTTAGATGCGACTAGCGGGTGTCCACATTTTGCGGCACTTGCGGGCTCGCCGTGCGTCGAGTTGAGCTCTGCGGCGCTCAGACGATCGTGAGCGGTGTAGCGGAGGAGTCTGATCAGCTGCGCCTTGCAGCGTAGCCGGAGGCCACAGGCATTAGGCGGTCGGGCGGTGGTGATCCGCCAAGGATTTGAAGAGGCCACAAGGCCCTTCATGATGGCGCCTAAGGCCGAGGCCTTGAGGCGAGTGGCGAGCGGAGTCCTCACTGCGGAGTCACGAGGCCAAGGATCGCCGTTGCGCGGAGGACCGCATAAGCGCAGGTAACACGTCTGCGACCGAGCGAAACAAGGCTCGGGGCGCTGCCGAGGTTCGCTCCGGCGTGGTATTGCTCGGGAAGGAGGTGGCGAGTGAAGACTTCATCTGGTAGCTGAAGTCGGAAGTGGCAATCGACCAACTCTGCGGCGGTAAGTGTCTCAATTCTTCAATTAAGTTTGGGAGTCACGACCCGAGGCGGGTATCAAAATCTCCATAATCTGCGAGCGCGAGAAGAATCTGGCGTCGCCGTGGAAGCGCGACGGCCGGATGCTCGCGACGTGGCGATCGTGGCGGGGCGGGCGGCGGCGTTGAGTTGCGGAGGGCGGTCGGGCGAGATGGCGCTGAAGCGGAGGCCCTCGCGCAAGGCGGTCGGGAGGTCTGCGACCGCATCCTTGGGCCGGGCGGGCCAGTGCCCTTGCCCCTTGCTGCCAGTGCGGACCGTAGAAGAGGCGGTGGTCACCGTGGCTGCGCAGGCTTCATCGTGGTCAACACCATCTCGTACTCTGCGGCATCGACCTCGCGGTGGTGGCGGCCCGTGGCCGGGAGCGGATCGGCGAGGAGATCGGCCGGTTCGAGCTCTGAGTCGACCGCGCTGGGAGATCGCGGCGCATCCGCGCGGAGCCGCCCTCGAGGAAGCGGCTGACCAACTCTCGTCTGCCATGCCGTCGCGCCAAGAAGAATAAAAAGTTAGCTTTATCCTTCTTAGATTGTAAAGACCGCTATTTAAACAATCTTGAATTTATCAAGTCCCGAATCGTCCCTCGTCCTTTTTCGTATTTAGGATGGCGTTTGGCGACCATAGCCTTAAGGACGCGAGGTCACTTATCGTTAGTCGGGTCGTTTAGGAGGCGAGGTGGATTGGAGACTTGGCTGTCAGTGGTTAGAGCGCGCTTGTGAGGATAAGTGTTCTAGACCAGCCGGGGATCTTTTCACTCGGGCACTTCCTTCTTAGCGAAGTGCTGCCAGCAACCATAGCCATTTGGCGTAAGTGTAACACTTGGGTTGAGAGGGTTCTGCTCGGGATGGACCTCATGACGGTCGGGTCACGTGCCCTCATAGCGCGTGGGATAGGCGAGTTCGTGCGGGAGGTGTTCCTGCCGACCAAAGTCACTCCACTCGGGTACTTCCTTCTTCATGAAGTGTTGTAACCAACCATAGCCGTGGGGCGTGGTGTATGCACTTGGGTCAAAGGGTTACAGCTCGGAAGGACCTTGTGGTCGGTTGGGTCATCAACCGCATAGCGCCCGGCAAAGGAGCGGCTGAGCAGAGCGCGAAGAGGCAGCCAGTCGTCGCATGGCGACGGTGCTCGAAAGGAAGAAAGTAAAGAGCATGCTAGGAAGAGGAAAGAGTTTAGGGATAGAATCGCCTTAACTTTTCTATATTCCATGCATTTGGAAGGATCGCGACGTCGGTGTCCTTGGCGAAGGTGCGGCGGAGGATCGCACGGCGGTGAAGGGCCTTCCGAGGCGACGGCTTGTGCTTATCCTTGGCTGATGCGGACCCGGCCGCGAGGACGGTCGCCCGACAGCGAAGGCCGCCCTCGAACTTGGCGGTGTGGTAGCGTCGCGAGCTTGTTGATATCGGCGTCGCGGGGCGGCCACGTCATCACGCCTCGTCGATCAGTCGGAGTCTTGTTGTCTTGGCGAGCCAAGGCCTCCTTGAAGACTTACTGCGGTCTTGGGCGCCATACTCCGGTCAGTCGGCAAGGCGGCCGGCCTTGTATACCATAAGAGCAGTGTGAACCCGGTGCCCGGGTTGGCGTGGTCCGTAGACTCGGAGGGCGGAGAGCTAGCTCGATCGCCCGGCGCCCGCGAAGTGCTTAGTCGGCGAAGATCGCGGCAGGCCCTTGAAGGATCATGCCGTTTGCAGCGCTTCGACCGGCGTTGGTCGCGGATGGGCCGCGGCGCTTAATCGGCCGGATGTTGAAGTCATCGCGAGAACTCGAGAATTCCTTCCCGTGAACTGCGTTCCATTGTCGGTGATGATGAAGTTTGGGACTCGAATCGAAAGACTATGTCGCGGAAGAAGATGGCGGCAATAGGCGTGGCGCTTCGACCGGCAGCCTCTATCCACTTGGTGAACTTGTCCCGCGGCGAGCAAATGGGTAAAGCCCGGCGCTTTCTTGAAAGGCCGACCGGATCGAGCCCCCAAGCGCAAAGGCCGCGTGATGGGGATTATGCGCAAGGCTGGTAGCGGAGATAATGCGCTGGCAAAATTGGCATCCGCCAGCGGTGCGTGCGATGTGCTCTGCGTTGGACCGGCGGTCGGCCAATGAAACCTTGCGAAAGGCCTTTCCCACGAGATCAGGCGCGGCGTGGTGACGCAAATTCGGCTGTGTATGTCGTCCGGTGATTGTTTTCCTTGGTCGGCGAATAC